>JAQPPZ010001244.1:4200000-4549774 GCA_028583015.1 Wollemia nobilis
GTCATTGATCATCAACAATTAATAAATCAAAATATCTAAAGTTATACAAAATAATATGTTAAAATTAGCAGGTTTGATGAAATATTTAGAGGGAACCAAATTAGGATAGAAATCCCAACTTCCTCCCTAGCGCATAAAAAGGCTATGCTAACTCTCTCATCAATAGGGAAAGCCTAAGGTAGAGTGACACTAGTAATGGTGGAAGAAGACATACTAGTCATCAATATTAGAGACAAGTAATTGCAAGAAATAGCTAGGGGAGGAGACCTAAAAGAATATCCAATTACAAAAGAGGAAGATGTTGAGGATGCACCTTCGATGGCAATAGTTACAATACCAGCACCTAAAAACCCCACTACTTTTTAGGTAGATATGGAAATAGGTGATGTCCAAGTGATGGGAGAGATGAAATATTTGGTATAGATGGAAGAGATCCTATGGGTACAAACGTCACATTTACTATTGAAATAAAATAAATAGTTGAAGGCTAAGTTAAAAGTTGCTCAGAGTTTGAAGGTTGAAATCGACAGTCTAAAGGCACAATTACGATGAGTCACAACCCCACGAGTTGAACCTCAAGTTATAATTAAGAACATTGGTTGCTCTGATTTCCTATGCAAAACCAAGAAAGAGATGACTCACAAAGTACATAATAATATGGGGGATACAATAAAAAATTTCAAATAAATAAACATGATTAAAGCCCCAGTGCAAGAGGTAAGAAATATGCTAATCCTTGGTTATTATAGAATGGATACCATATTCCCTATTTTCTAGAAATTTAAAGAATGCTATTAAGAGATTCAAGAGGAAAAAGTTACCCTAGGATATGGCACCAAGGTAGAGTATGTAACAGAGTTCATTAAGGTGTCCATATTTAGACTAAACATAGCAAGCTGGTATAGGTGGACAAAATAAATGGACATGCTACTACAAAATATAAGGGATGATATGGTGGGGGCAGACCTTTCCCTTGAAGAATTTATGGAAGTATACAACGTAGAAGATCTTATCATCAATAGGATTCATGATTTTGATTATGATCCAGAATATGAAGCAGAATTAGCTAGAAATACTATATTCCTGGCTGACATGGCCATTTTCTTATGTTCTATGAACGAAAATAACAAAGGATGCATAAAGCTACAAAATAACAAGACACTTCAAGATCTGAAAACTATAATATTTGACATGTCTTTTAATGAAGAAGCATGGAAACTTATACACTTTATAATCAGGAACTTTAAAAAAGAAGAAAACCATAAAGATAAGGATATTAAGGTTGGTAGTCTGGGAATGAGGTTGAGGACACTCCTGGGCATTGAAACAAAAACAATTTAAGTAGGCTAGAGCTTGGGAAATGATGTATTACCCAATGTTTGCATGGAAACTGAGGGTTCCAATTCAAAAGAAGAAATAAAAATTGTTAACCAAGGGACCAACCTAAAATGCCATACAAATGTAAACCACTTTTTGAGAAAATATAAAGGCTCAACAGAGAGCAAAAGATAATTATTTAAGAAAAAAATATCTAGGCAAGTTGTCATGTATTCAACTAATTGCACATAGGATATTGTGACAAGTGGATGGCTTAGATTAAGTTAGTTATAACAAATTCAAGAACCATAGGTTATAAATAAAATAGTCATACCAAAATCTACATCAAGCTTTTGCATAGCATATTTTTGCTAAGAGGTATACTTGAGTGTCATGTTATTTGTTGTATTTTCCCTTCTATATTTCCTTATTTACCATATCTTATTCTTCCCATTGCTGTGCAAGTTCTGAGAGAGAAGAGCTCAAGAAACTAAAATTATTTCCAGATATTGAGCTAGAGGTCTAAAGATTCAATTGTTACCAGATTGGAACAAGAGAGTGAAAAGTCCTTGTTACAGTATTTGAACAAGGATTTTTATTGTATTAATCTTTCAAGAGTTAAATGGTACTAGGCCAACTCTTCATGTAATCACTCTTGATGTTAATACAATTATAGGCTTCTTATCTATCATATCTTTTGTTTAGTCTTGTGTGTGTCTCCATTACATGTTACATTATTTGAACGTATGGATGGATACTTCTTTCATTGGTTAGCTATTTTATTTATTATGATATTTTAATGAACGTAATTGCACCAATTCCTTCTTTCCACCTTGTTTCTATTATATTGGATTGTTCTAAAATCTTGCTATAATAGCCCAAAGTATTAAGATATCAATCATACACATAAGGTATAATTAAACTATTATAAGCAAATATTGGTCAAATAAACATAATTTTTACATATTTTTATTAAATTTGGAAGAGCATGAACATAAATTGTTAAATATTTAAGTTCACCTCAAGGGTTTCCTTACCATACCTGGTCTATCTAGAAATATATAAAACTCTATTCCTAGGTTAAAGAGGTTACCAAATCCTATAATTGTTTCTTGGTAATTAGTTTTTCTTGTAGCATGACAAACAAATCCTAAGGATGCAAGAAAAATCTCTAATTTAATGGCTTAATTTTTGGGGATCGATTATTGAATATTTAAGATTCTTTCCAATGATGAAATTTTTATCTTTAATTGGCAAAAATCAACCTTTAGGGAACCAAAAATATTGATTTTTAATTTTAGAATCCTTTTCACTCTGTTTCCCACATACGTCCACTTTTTCCAATTATTTTTTAATAACCCATTAGTCATAGGATTTTCTTGATTTTATTGATCTTGATTCTTTTTCTTGAAAAAAATATCATCCCAAGAAACATACTTGTTGGGATCCGAATTGACATCAAGTAAACTTGATACTGCAACTATCTATCTTCCAACTTTCTGACCAGGCTTGCACCCACTAGTCACAACTCAGAACTCAACATTGGATGGACCAAAGATTGCTTCAGCCCAACCTCCAGAGTAGGTTGGTTCCTTGTCAACTGACAGAGTGTTGACTCAATTAAGCTCAATAATGGTTTTGAGAGATAGGGTTAGGAAAAGGTTTAGGGTTAAGAAATTATGAGTAAACAGTGGTCGGATAGGGCTAACAACATAGGCATCCATAGGGAAAACCTTTCGACAAACTATTTCCAGTGTCCCACACTCAAGATTAGCAACACCCAAAATAGAATAATATTCATACAATAAAAGCAAAAATAGAGATGTGCTTCAAGAAGTAATTTCAATATCTATGATACTAACAATCCAATTTAGCAGAATAGATCAATATTTAGACTTAACAGAAATAAACTTCTTACCAACACAGATCTAACTATGAACATATTTCAATTGCCTTACAACTAGTAATCCAATATAGATGGAATGAACTAACCATAACAACATTGATAGAAATGCAATTCATAGCTCGAACCTCTTAATGAAAGATATCGAAGATGACAAATCTTGAGTCAAAAATCTGAGTAATGCTCCTTCCATTAATTTGCAAAAGATATTACATAGTAGGGCAAGCAAACACTCTAGAGCCGACCCTAAAAATTGAGGGTTTGACCTCTATATATAGTTTACAATGAAAGAAAATAGGGGGAGACATTACAAGGATTTAGAATATGCTAGATCAGCAGAATGCTATGGTGGCATCATTTCATTCACCTACAGGTCCCGAGAAATCCGCTCGATGTCGCACGCCATGGTAGCTCGACTCTACAACTTGCTAGTTTGGTAATGGTAGTTAGACTCCAAGCCATTAGAAACAAGATCTGAACCATTCATATTTCTTGAGGAATCTATCCTACCATAGATCTACAACTACCTAAGTTCTTGGTTCTTGGCTCCATGGATGCTTCATCTACCCACTCGAACTGACTAGTTCTCATTCACCAAGAATCTACCTTTGTATACTCATAAAAATGTCAGCATAATATCCATCATTGATGCACTTCATGGATGGCTATGATTAAACTTCAATAATGCTCTAATGACAAGCGTAGAACAAGTCACCAATCCACTCTAAAAAGAACATTGACATCAGCTTGGATGACTTTAGCTAGAAACATGGAGATTTCATGAAAAATACACTAAGTGTTGGGTGGAATATAGTCATATCACCAATCCACTCATCTTCAAACTTTCACTATTTCTCATTCACGATATAGAACATAAGTTGCAATCCGCTCCTCAATATCCACTCCTCTAGATTTGACTTGAATTGACTACGAAATAGAGTATATCACCAATCCACTCAAGAAGTAATGTAAAATATCACTTTGTGCTATTCCACTACCTTGTACTTCTTCTCAAGCATTTTGACCTTCTTACCCAATGGCGTAGAGCATGTCACCATTCCACTCTAAAATAGACATGGAACTCAACAGAATGGGACATCTCCAACACTTAGTCACTTTAGTGCGTGGGATGAAGTAATATCACTAATCCACACTTTGAAAGATGCTGACATCATTTAGACTTGATTTGACTATGGATTGGAACATCACGCTAGGCCACTACAAAATACACTAAGTATTGAGTGACGTGGAACACTTTGCTTATGTTATGAAAAAGAACTAAGTGTTGAGTGGATTGGAGCATCTTGCATTGGGCCACTCTAAAATACACTATATCTTCAATGAATTGGAGCATCTTCATGCCTTAGAATAAATTTTCAAAATTTTCTAAGGATGTGGCCATTTTGGGCCTACATTCTAGTGCCTCCCAGGTGGATTTTCTCGCAAAGCCATCGAACTCAGAGTCTTATCCATTGGGCATCAGGAGTCAAAAATGCTAGTCTTCAAGCAATGCTTCATAGAATAATTTCTATATGATCATTACCCTCTAAAAACTTTGTGAATTCACCCAGAGGATAATGGTTCATATCGAGATCATACTGGAAACAAAAATATCCATCGCTCCTTCAAAACTACTCAAATGTTAAGCAAAATAGAGCTATGCTCTCCCTTTTAATGCTTCATAAAAAATGATATGAATACCTTCACAAAACTTTCATTCTCTACTCTTTGGCCTCATGCTTTTATTATTATCTTCTGACAGTGTTAGGATAAAAAAAAACAAAAATACAACACTTCTACATGACTACAAAAATGTTCAAAAAGAAAAACTTTATGCTTGTGCCTCTTGAGGGTCTGTAGCAACCCTATCTGGTTCTTCACCTTCCTATTGAGCTTCTTCTACACCATTATCTTCCTGGTCTTGCTCAACCTCCTCTTCTTCAGGTGAATCTTGCTCTTTATCCTTTTTCTCAACATCATTACCAAACAATTGGACCATCAACTTAAGAGTCTACAAGGCTTATTTCCAAACTACTTCAGAAGGGTTGGAAGTCTCCTTAAGCTGCTTATGGATGAACTCCAACTCAGTAGTATCTTCATAATTTGTAGAGCTTCCCTTATTCACCAAGTCTTCCATCAAGTCTCGGAGTCTAGTTAAATCAATTATCATCTGGGAGACCTGCTCTTGATCAATTGGCTCCTTCCAGGCATCAATCTCAGATTCATCTTGGAGGCTCGAAGCTACACTCTTCTTGATTTCTTCTTCTGATAACAGAGTGTTATTCTCAAGCCATAGTCCTTTAAAGCCATATTGAATCATTTCTTGATTGATGTCTACCACATCTCGAATTGTATTCTCCACTTTATCATACAACAACCAAGCCTTTTGAAGCAATCTATTCTTCTTTACTATAACTTTGGAAGCCAATCTAGTAGTATTCCATTCCTTATTGGGAATAGGTTTAGCAGTCTCACTAAGCCTGCTATCTACCAGCTTATAGATTTGTTCTGCTAGAATCACCATGGGTTGTAGCTCTTGAGTGAATTTATCTAGATCTTCTTGGGTATTCTGAAGTAAATGGTTGGCATCATCCATATAATCTATGATGGGCTGCAGCTCAGAGCATTTCTCCAAAACTTTAGACAATAACTCTTTCCTTACCTTCTTTAGCCCTACTTTTGAGAAGCTTGAGGACTTGGCCTTTTCAATTTGAAGTTGGTGCTTCAAGTCCTATATCTCTTTGGCTTATTCTTCATTTTTCTTTTTCTCCTCTACTTGATCTTTGAGCTTAATGGCCTCTTGAAATTTGCTCTACCAATTTTTTACTTCACTTCTGATAGCTTTCTCTACCTATTTCTAGTTGTTGACTATCTTCTCAAGTTTTTCTATCATCCTCCAACTTGTCAACTTTCTCTTTGTATATATCAATCTTGACATAGAAAGTCTCTAAGTGAGATTTTGCTATAACCAACTCATATTCAATAGGTAGCTACTCAATATCTTCTGTATACTCTTCTAGATGATAGTCTTGCATAGTCATCTCTATTTTAGGCTTACTCACCAAAGGAATAATAGACCTGGATGCTCTCTACCTTGAAACTAGGTCAACAGACATGGTACTTCTCTTTGTAGCCATCCTCTTTGAAGGCTTGGACAACTTCTCTACCCAAAAATCCTGAATTTTCTATGAAACTTCCTTCTCCTTTTGCAAATAAGCCAATGTGGGATAACTTGTAGGAGGAGGAGAAGCTATAAGATATGGAAGAGTAGACTCAATAGCTGATGATGAAATAGTGGTAGTGACTATAGTTGAGTCTATGACTATTACTATTATTGCAATGGGGAAAGTCATGGGAACTAAAATAAAACTCAAAGAAGGGTGAGTGGGTGTGGATGAAACAACTTGTATTTTAGATGATGTTGGAGGTTGCAATGGCAAAGGTGGGATTACAGAAGATGATGAAACTAGAATTTTAGATGAATGTGGAGGAGATGGATTGGCTTGGCCCTCTATATTTATTGATGAGATAGGTGGTGAATTATGAGGGGGAGAGGGCACTTTTATTTCAACATTTTATTTAGAAGGGGAAGGAGCTTTCTTTGGGGAAATAGGAGGAGAAGGAGAAGAAGGGATAGAAATCATACCTTCACCTACAGATGTAGGAAGTTCTAGAGCTACCTCTACACTTTGTTGTTGTATTGGTTGTACCAATTTTTTTACAACTGAGATAGGGGTCTTCTCAACAATCTTCCCCTTATCCATATTTTATTTCTTACAAACCTCCTTCTAAGTCCTTTCGATGCATTTTTGGCTTTTCTCTTAAAAACTTGAAATACTATCAACTTATCACTCTCTATATCTTCCTCGAAAAGCCCTTCCTATAATACTTCTTCAGAAATAGGATTCAACTCAACTATAGCTATAGTGGTGAAACTCACTAGTGTAAACACAAAGTCCTCATCCTTCTCATTCCAATATATTTCAATTTTAGGGGGCTCTCCACCCAGAGCTAGGTGCTTGGGCCTACTTACTATCTTAATGACTTCTATATTTATGACCCTATCATCAGAATAATGCATTTTACTCATTAACTATGCCCCTATAGGAAAATTCTCCAGTTGTTCTATTGAGGGCTCAAATATTTTAAGAGCTTCAGTAGTAGTTAATTGAGTATCAATCCCTTCCTCTTGAGTTTCCTCTTGTGAAGGTGGGGAAGGAGAATCTGTCCCTAGTTGTGGTTTCTTGTAAATCAATACTAGATTCTTAGGGTCCTTTACTTTCCAAGTTTTGATGTTCTTATCATATCTATTAGAAAAATCATCATCAATTACTCATCCAAATTTGGATTTCTCTATGCCAGTTTCCACTCTCATCCTCCACCAGTCTACGATCTTACCTTCATCCCATTTATTTTTATTCTCAACTTCTCTGATCTTAGACTCCTTCAACTGGTGGCTTTCATTCTTGTCTGAATCAAAATCAACTATCTACTCATAGAAGTCTAGCCATGGGGGAAGTTGTTCCATTTTGGCAACATTCCAATCTAATGGGGCATTTTCCTTATTATTCCTCCCCTGTTCAAAATGAGGCCTTGAGGTCTTCTCAAACTTGTGGGCCTTCTCTCCATTAAGAGCAATGTTCCTCTTGCGGAATTTGTCATCTGGGTCATATCTCCACCTCTGAGGGATGTAAAATAGGCCCAACCTATCCAAATACTGGGTGATTTGTTCACCCTGGCCCTTTCTAGTAATAGTTATATCATCGACATTATGGTAAGTCAACAAACATCTTCTTTTCTTACCAGAGCCATAATTCATATTAATAAAATTTGCTTGCCTCAAATATTCTAGAGCTAACAATCTATTTGTAATAAAATGAGGTAGCAGAAAAGGCTTACCAGTGAAGCCATACAGTCTAATAATTATGCCTTCTATAAGAACATACCAATCCCCTTCCTCAATACCTTCTACTCTTAACAATTATCTAGCTAGAGGTGGTAACCTAGGGCATTTCCCATACATAATTTTCAAAGTTGGCCCTAGAAATTCTAGGTTAAACCTATAAAAGGACTCAGTGCTCCTCAAATGAGCAGTCCAATAATATACAGGGATAGGGTCTCCCTTATCATTCTTCTCTTTTACAAGAATCCAAGGCATCATCTACCTTACAATAGCAAAGAACATCCAAACCAAACTCGAACAATGCCAGAAAGAGGGCATCTCTAAATCCCTTTTCATCCTTACCAATTGCTCATGTATTCTTTTGGCAAGGAAAGTTAGCCAATCAAAGTAAATGGCCTTAATACCTTTCTTCTCTACTTTAGGTTCATACATTTTCTCATTCAAAATGCAGTAAGTAGTGGCTATTTTCCAATCCCTCACAAATTGATCAGAATCCAAACCCTCCAAACAAGCTAGCATGGAATACAACTTTGGGTTGACAAATTGCTCAATGGGAATTGGGGTATTAGGCAATCCTCTCTTAGTTTAATGGTTTTGAATTGGATATAAACCCATTTCTAAAAGTTCCCCCTCATCAGCACATTACAGAGTAATACCCGACTTGCTCGAATGTGTTAAACTCTTTAGGTCTTACGAGTGGTTCTACTCCTAGAGCAAAAATATCATGACAAGCCTTGGTAGTGATGTTAAACAAGATTTTACCCCTAGCTATCTTTACACTTTTACCCTTGGGTCATAGAATTTTACAATTGTCGCTATTAACTCTAGACAAGGATGAACCAAATCACAGATGTAAAAACATAAAAAGGAGCAAATAACACAAGTACCTTGGACTGTCAAGGCTTCACCTTTCTGATATCTATCATTGATGCTCTTTCTAAGCTTAAGGTTCTCCTTACTTGAGACCAATCTAGTATCGACCACTACATCTACTTTGTCAATGTACATTGCCTAACTCTTCATTTATCTAGGGCTCTACTTCCTAGCTTTCTTAGGAGCCATTTTCATGAAAATTCTTAGAGCGTTCTTTCTCTAGTGTTTGCAAACAATGCTTTGCTATTCTCTTGCTCTTTCTGCTAGGTAGGCATTGCTTTTATCAAATGAATGAGCTCTGCACTTTTAGCACTTTTAAATGCTACTGCATGTACACCTTCCACCATTAATGTGGTCATTGTGAGAACTATCCATTTGCACGCTTTTCAAATCAAACTCATGCATCTTGGTGGCTTGGAGATGTTACATCGCTCACTGATTGGTTAAGGCATGAAGCACTTTTTAAGCTTATGATATCTTTCATCATATTTCTTTCCTTCAAAGTGGTGTGGGGAACTCACATAGCAACTTGTAGATATTTCTTTCTTTGGAGAGTGATGTAGCACAAGTGTTCAATTTCCGCTCAAAAATAGTCATGAACCCCAGTGGATTGGAACACATGCTATGATCCGCTACCACCTTAGTCTTTTTAAGAGTGGTGAGGAACACATGCGGTATTCCACTATCATCTTAGTTCATTTGAGAGTGGATTGGAACCATGTTGTATTCCACTACCACTTAGCTTATTTTGCAACTCATCACTTTATTTTTTGAAGCAAAATTTTCTCTTTTTTTAAACATTTTATCAAAAATGAAAAATTTGAAATAAAAAAAGGATATGATACAACAAATATGTACATATATTACAATGAATCTTTATCTCAATCAAAATAGATTTTAAGGTGAAAACCATTGATCGAGATCGGTTGTATGTTTCCTTCAAGATCTTCAAGCTGGAAAACATTGGTTTCCTTAACCTCTGCTATTTTGAAAGGACCATCCCAGAAGGAATCAAACTTATGATGGTGCCCTAGTTTAGCTCTTTCCACATTCCACCTAAGGATAGAATCTCCAACTTGGAACTTTCTGAACCTGGCCTTCTTATCAAACCATGCCTTGATGTCAAATGAATGCTTTTAAAAATCCTCATATGCCTGAGTCCTTTTCTCCTCTAGCTACAATAAATGTGTCAACCTGCTTTCAACTAGATTTTGTTCAGACTCATCCTCTATATTTACCAACTTGAGGGCTAGAATTTCCAAGTGCATAGGTAATACTACTTCCTTGCCATATACTAAGGCATAAGGGGAGGTCTTGATGGAATTTTTGATAGTGATTCTATCTACCCATAGAGCTTGTTCCAGTAGTAGGTGCCAACTTCTCTTGTTACCCTCTAATGATCTTCTCAAAATTCTTAGCAGATTCTTGTTAGTTGATTCTGCTAATCCATTTCCTTGGGGGTAGTAGTTTGAAGTATTTTTTATGGTGATGCCATACTTGCTAGTAAACTCAATGTATTTAGCCCCTATGAATGTTGGTCCATTATCGCTCACTAAAGCTTCTGGAACACCAAACCTTGTGATTAAGCTTTCCATGAAATCTATCACCACCTCTTGGTCTGATTTCTTTGTAGGAATGGCTTCTACCCATCTGGTGAGGTAGTCTATAGTAGTCAGAATGTACTTGTGGCCAGCTGAGGAATTTGGATTGATAACCCCTATGAAGTCCAACCCCCATTGCTGAAAGGGTTCTTCAACTTGAATTGGCTTAAGGGGGAATGATGCATTCCTTGTTCTTCCTACATACCATTGGCATTCATCATAGGCTCTTGTAACTTTGAAGGTGTCAAAAAATGGTAGGCCAATAATAGCCTACCCTAATGATATTCAAAGTTGTGACTCTTCCTAAGAAGTGTCCTCTAGATAGTCCTCCATGGAACTCCTCTATGACATTTTGTTTTGATCATATTTTAAGCATCTTAAGAGGACTCCATCAAGGTTTCTCTTGTATAGACCTTCTAGAAATAAGACATATTTCAAATCCTGAAGCCTATATATTCTTCTCTATGATGGATTAATATTAGGAGGGCATACTCCAATTAGAAAGTACTTAGTCATCTAATCCACCCAATCTGATTCTCCTGATTATAGATCTTCAATTTGATCTTCTATTGTTGACTGATAGGCTATCACTTCTACTAAAACCATTACTTCTATCAAACCTTGGCATAGGGCTCTACCTCTGACCAGCTTGGTAGGATGGATTTCCACATCATATTCTTGGATCTTAGTAATCCAACCAGCTCTCTTATCTCCTAGTTCACCTTGTAAAATAAAACTTCTCACATCTAGATGAACCACATAAACTAGGGTTTTGCTTTGAACCAAGTATTGCCTAAATTTTTTCAATGATTTCATTACTACAAATACTTGTTTCTCAATAAAATTATACTTGACCTAATATTCATGAAGATTCTAGATCCAAAATAATATGGGGTGTTCTTCTCCTTCATCATTCTTCTAGGTGAGCATTGATGCATAGCTCTCTTCAGCTCCATAAGCATAAAGAATGAAGTCTTTATTAAAGTCTGGATTGACTAGAACTAGAGCTATAGCAATGGATTGCTTGATGATTTCAAAGGCTTGCTTTCTCACCTCAATCCATTTGAAATCTGCATTCTTCTTTAGTAGTTCTGATATAGGCTTCACCTTCTGAGCAAAATCAGAGATGAATTTCTTGACAAAGTTTATCTGACCAAAGAAGGACTGCAAAGCTTTCTTATTCATGGGAAGTGGAAGGGCAAGGATGGATTTGATTCTATCTAGATCAATGGCCATACCTTCTTTGGAGACCACATGGCCTAACAACTTTCCCTCATGAACTACAAAAAATGACTTCTTAGGATTAAGAGAGATTCCAAATTCTCTGCACTTCTGAAATACTTGTTCTAGATGTACCAGGTGGTCTTGCTTGTCATGGGAGAAAATAGTCATATCATCTAAGTAGATTAGAATGACCTTGTTGATCAACTCTCCAAAGGCATAATCCATTGCTCTTTGGAAGGTGGCTCCTGCATTAGATAGCCCAAAAGGCATTCTCTGATAGGAAAAAGTGCCCCATTTGGTGGTGAATGTTGTTTTAAACTGATCTTCATCCTTCACCCAAATTTGGTTGTAGCTAGAGAAGTCATCTAATAGTGAGAACCTTTCTACTCCTACCATAATCTACAATATTTGATCAATCTATGGGAGGGGATAGTGGTCCTTTAGTGATGCTTGATTGAGGTTTCTGAAATCTACACACAAGCGGATATCACCATTCTTCTTCCTTACAAGGTACCAAGTTAGCTACCCAAGTTGAATGCTTGATTGGATAGATGATCTTAGCCTTTAGCAACTTCAATAGTTCTTCTCTCATTATGGCTTCGATCCTAGGATTCATAGGCCTCTATTTCTGCCTGAAGGGTTTTGCATTTGGCTCTAGCTCAATTGTATGTTGGATGACCTTCTTGTCATATACTTTAAGATCTTCATATGACCAAGCTACAATGTCTTGGTACTTTAGGCATAAAGCTTTGATATCCTCCTCTTCTTCTAGAGAACATCGGACTCCAACTTTGAGCTTCTTTTCCTTTTCAATTTCAATTTCTTTATAGATCTTCTCATTGATCTCCATGGATTTGATATTTTTCCTATCTTCATTATCAAACAGGCTCTCTAGAGTAACCAACCCTCTAGGTATATGATTGTTCTTGAGTTGGATGACATCTTATTGGTCTATCTCTTCTAGATTTTCCTCTTGAATAGTAGATAAATAGGCTTCTCTCACCAAAAAATCAATGATTTGTTCATCACTTTCAAAGACCTACCAAAAAATCTACTTATCTAGTACCATAGGCCTAAAAATCATTTTGATCCCTTTGTCTTTCATAACTCCTATATCTACAGAAGGGTTGAAATTAGCTCCCCTCACTACTAAGGAATCCACCAAGGTATTCTATCTTCTAGGAATAAAATTAATATTTAGGGCATCAAAGGATTCCATCAAATCCCATACCCTATTTCTATATGCTTTCAGGTAATGGTGCTTACTATTGCACCTCTCTCTTACCTGATTTACAATCAATTTAGAGTCACCATATATATTCAAGATCTTGATGCCCATGCTTTCAGCTTGCATTAGCCCAAGGTATAGAGCCTCATATTCTATAACATTGTTAGTGCATGACCATGTTAGCCTATATGCAAAACTCTTTGTCCCTTCTGATTGGGACTGTAATACTACACCGACACCAACACCATTTCTGCATCTTGCACCATCAAAGTGCATGGTCCAGGTTTCTATTTCTCTCAAGGATTGGTTAGATATAGCAAGAATTCTTTTCTCTATTTCTGTGGAAATACTGTATGTACCCATACCTATCCCAAATTGACTATAATCCTCTCTGAAAGGTAGTTCATCTTCAATCTCCAACTCTTCAAAGTTATCCACTAATTCAAATTCCTCTAGAGGAGTGAGATTGCACATGTCCTCTTCAATTTTTTCAATGTGATAAGACACAGGCTTCTCGGGTGTTATTCTTATCCTCTTTCCTTTGAAAGGAATCACCATGCTAGAATAGTCCATATACATGCATCCTCCCAACTTTGTTGTGAATTCTCTTGAAAGGCATAAGCCAAAATAAGGCTCTAGATCCACCACCACTATCTCTTGCACTATGGTTACCTCAAGTGCTCTATGTAGCCTCATCAAGACATATTTTATCACTCCCACTATCTTCACTAGTGTCCCATATAACTATAGAACTCTAGGGTAGGATCTGGTATATTCCATACCCATATCCTCATAAACTACTTTAGGCATAACTATGGTGGATGCCCCTGAGTCAATCATATAATTGTGGATAATCCACCCCTCCATCCTTAGAGAAATGTAAAAAGGAGGGGGTTTGTTCTTTAAAGTGGTAGGGGATATTTTATCCTTTTTAGAGGGGATGTTGAGGATTGTGGTGGCCTACTTTTCTTATAGATATTTATTCAGAGAAGCTTTTAGTAGGTCTATTTGGCCAGGAATGAAGAGAGTATCATATAGGCTAGCTTTGGATGGTATCTTCTTCATTTCCTCCATAATGTTATATTCAGACTTGGCAGAGGTGGGTCTCTCAGGCCTTCTCTCTAGCTCACCATACTTTCTCTTATACTATTGTGTGGCCTCAATTCTCTACCTCTTGGTAATGGAGGGGAATCTAAGCCTCTCTTGGGCTTCATTCTTGGATCTCATTCTATCTCCCTCAGTTTCTTTCTCAAATATCTTGGGAAAACTAACCTCCTTTTCTTGGCCTTTAGGGACCATGTCTCTTTTTCATTGGCCTAGGGGATAGGGAATGTATCACTACTTTGGGAAGGTGGATCCTTCTTATTTTGAGAGGGGACCTAAAATTGACCCATATTTTGTGGATCAACCTGCAGTGTTTTCTTGCCTGACCTTGTCATGACAGAAATGGGTCCATCCTCATCAAGATCTTTTCCAACCATGATCTGATCTAGTTTCCAGAGCATGATCACTCTTCCTTTCTGATTTCTCTCTACTTTCTCCATAGCCTATTGTACATGGTGTTGGTACATAACACAAGATTGTGAATCATGGGGATCATTGCACACCAAACACCATACATTCACTAGACTTATTTTAGAAGAACATTCAGGCTCTTCTTGAATTGCATTTACTCTAACCCTAGTGCTATTGCTGGGACCAGGTCTTTGATCCTTGTTAACATAAGGAAATATCCTTTGTTGAGATCTCTCCATATCTCTCTTTTCCATTGAATTCATCTTATTGCTGAGAGTTTTCAAGGTATTCTGAATATCAAGGAGCATAGAGGATTCTTGGGGTATTTGAGAAGGAAGGGGAGGGAAAGGAACTACAATAGGTGATACTTTTGAATGAGGAATGGGAGTCATCTATGGAAATGGGGATGACAAAGGAGGAGGGTCCATATAAGATGATGTAGTTGTTTGACCTTGGACATTAGGGGTTTCCAAATTGTAGGGCAACACAACTTTTGGGGGTAATCTTCCCACATTAATAAGGATATTCTCAGCATGAACAATTGCATTGTAAACCTATGGAAAGGTCTCCACTCTAGATTGTTGGGTTTGTAGACCTAACTCTGATCCGAGGGCTCTGATATAATACATGTAAGTGAGGGTTGAAGTTGGTCTAGCTTTAGGGGGATCCTCTTCCAGGTCCTACTAAACCTCAAGTTGAAGTCTGAAATAGTTTCTTGTTGATGCTTTTGCATGGATGTGAATTGATTAAGGAGGAAAAAAGGATCAATAGATTCATTAAATTCTTCCACAAAGGGTTCAGCTAATGCTGCCCATGAGGTAATGGTATTGTCTTCTAAGGTCCTGAACCAATGTAAAATATTTCCTCTAAAGGATAGGGCTAGGATTCTGATAATAACATCTTCATTTTTTATATTGTGGATTGCTGCCAGATTCAGAATATCTTGGTAGTGCTCATATGTAGTTTTACTAGATCCATCATAGGTGGGGATGGCCTTAGACACAGCTTGGGGAATATCATGCATATGGGCTAGTCTAAGGGGGCCAGCTGTATTCCAGCTAGGATACTTTTGCAAGGGCTGATTTGGAACTGCATTTTGATTCTAATTTTGGGCCATGTTCCTAGGTGTAGCTCCTATTGGAGGTGGCCTTGGGTGTACTATAGGATTCTCCTCAAGAGGAGTTTCATCTAAATGAAAATCTTGATTCAAATCCCTTATGATAGTAGACCCTCTAAAAGGTAGCTCATAGTAGAAAAAGGAGTCTAGGTTATTCCTTGTGGATGACCTAGTATTCATGAAAGAACTACAAGCTACAGGGATAACTTTTTGGATTCGTAGACCAAGGAGTCACCAGGTGAATTTGCTACTCACCACTTAGCAAGGTCAAGACAATTCACCAAATATTGATTCCTTTAGGAAAAGATAAAAACAATAAATAATAATATGGGTTTTAGTGTTTCTTGTAAACAGGTCCCATCGAGCATGCCAAAACTATTGGGATCCAAATTGACATCAAGTAAACTTGATACTACAACTATCTATCTTCCAAATTTCTGACCAGGCTTGCACCCACTAGTCACAGCTCAGAACTCAACATTGGATGGACCAAATATTACTTCAGCCCAACCTCCAGAGTAGGTTAGTTCCTTGTCAACTAACAAAATGTTGACTCAATTAAGCTCAATAATGGTTTTGAGAGATAGGGTTAGAAAAGGGTTTAGGGTTAAGAAATTATGAGTTAATAGTGGTCAGATAGGGCTAACAACATAGGCATCCATAGGGAAAACCTTTAACAAACTATTTCTAGTGTCCCACACTCAAGATTAGCAGCACCCAAAACAAAATAATCTTCATACAATAAAAAAAAATAGAGATGTGCTTCAAGAAGTAATTTCAATATCTAAGATACTAACAATCCAATTTAGTAGAATAGATTAGTATTTAGACTTAACAAAAATAAACTTCTTACCAACATAGATCTAACTATGAACATATTTCAATTGCCTTACAACTAGTAATCCAATATAGGTGGAATGAACTAACCATAATAACATTGATAGAAATGCAATTCATAACTCGAACCTCTTAATAAAAGATATCGAAGATGACAAATCTTGAGTCAAAAATCTGAGTAATGCTCCTTCCATTAATTTGCAAAATATATTACATAGTAGGGCAAGCAAACACTCTAGAGCCGACCCTAAAAATTGAGGGTTTGACCTCTATATATAGTTTTACAATGAAAGAAGAATAGGGGGAGACATTACAAGGATTTAGAATATGATAGATCAGTAGAATATTATGGTGGCATCATTTCATTCACCTATAGGGCCGAGAAATCTGCTCGATGTCGCATGCCATGGTAGCTCGGCTCTACAACTTGTTGGTTTTGTAATGGTAGTTAGACTCTAGGCCATTAGAAACAAGATCTGAACCATTCATCCTTCTTGAGGACTTCATCCTACCATAGATCTACAACTACCCTGGTTCTTGGTTCTTGGCACCATGGATGCTTCATCTACCCACTCGAACTGATTGGTTCTCATTCACCAAGAATCTACCTTTGTATACTCATGAAAATATTAGCATAATATCCATCATTGATGCACTTCATGGATGGCTATGATTAAACTTCAATAATGCTCTATAGATGAGTGATGTAGAACAAGTCACCAATCCACTCTAAAAATAATGTTGACATCAGCTTGGATGGCTTTGGCCAATGGAATGGAGAATTCATGAAAAATACACTAAGTGTTGAGTGGAATGTAGCATGTCGTCAATCTGCTCTCTTAAGTCTTCAAAATACTTTATTTCCCTTTTGCATCCATGGCATAGAACATAAGTTGCAATCCGCTCCTCGATATTCGCTCCTCCAGCTTTGACTTGAGTTGACTATGGAATAGAGCATGTCACCAATCCGCTCGAGAAGTAATGCAAAATGTACTTTGCGCTATTCCACTACCTTGTACTTCTTCTTGATATTTTAACCTTCTTACCCAGTGACGTAGAGCATGTCGCCATTCCACTCTAAAATAGACGTGGAACTCAATGGAATGGGACATTTCCGACACTTAGTCGCTTTAGTGCGCGGGATGAGGTAATGTCGCTAATCCACACTTTGAAAGGTGCTGACATCATCTAGACTTGGTTTGATTATGGATTGGAACATTCGTGCTAGGCCGCTATAAAATACACTAAGTATTGGGCGGGGTGGAACACTTTGCTTATGTTACAAAAAAGAACTAAGTGTTGAGCGGATTGGAGCATCTTGCATTGGGCCGCTCTGAAATACACTATATCTTCAGTGGATTGGAGCATCTTCATGCCTTAGAATAAATTTTCAAAGTTTTCTAAGGATGTGGCCATTTTGGGCCTACAATACCCTATGAGATTTAGAGTGATATAGGTAAAGAAATATTGATTAGAAGTCTATTATTTCTACACATCCTATGTTGGCGAATCTGATTGGCTGACACCCAGAAATCAAAAATCAAGAAAGAAGGAACAAAATATGCTAGTGCAAATGAGCAGAACCACTCAGGATTTACTCCAATAATTCTAAAATATAGAGGTATTTTTTAGAACTCATCCTTATAGCTCATCACTGAAAATTCTTAATTTTAGAGAAAATATAGATATTATTACTATAGAAAATATATTTTAACACCCTCTACTACTACTAGTGGAATTAATACTATACTGCCTATGGGTATTCCTATAAAACCAATTAAAAATTCCCTAGTAGTCAACATGACCAATATCCCTCTATAGAATAATCATAATGTCCAACTACGATGAACAAATAGATACAAGACTTTCCAATTACCTACATACTGCATGACCTTCCCAATAAAGCACATAAGTATTTATCAAAATTCCAAGGAAATAAAGTAGTCACAGGGGAATATCATATTAAGAGTTTCTTATATGCTATGGATAGTCTTGAGGTTGAAGATGAAGATGTAGTTTTAAGACTATTTCTTTAGACCTTAGAGAAAGATGCTAGAGAATGGTTTAACACCCTTCCAAATAATGATATTGCTAATTTTACCAAAATGGAAACTTAAAAAAAAAAAAAATGGAGAAAGGAAAAATGAACAATCACTGCTAATAGATTTGATAACTATGAAAAAGAAAGAAAATGAGTTAATGAGTTATTTTAATAGGATATTTTATAAAAAAAGAAATAAAATTACCACTAATTTAAGGTTGAACAATATACAATCTATATGTTTCTATAAGAATACCTTTCTAGGAGAATTTAACTAAAAATTAAGATAGGAACATGTAGCTACTATATATGAATGTGTGGATAAAGCTATAGAAATTGAAAGAAATATGTTAGACAGTGGAAAAATGAAACCATACTCTCTAGAGGTTAGTCAACCTAATAGAAAGCCTAAGAAAGTAGGATTCAATTTACAAAGAAGAACTAAACATGATCCTATGGAAAAATTATCAAACCAAATGACTGAAATGTTTAATACAATGAATAATAGGTTAGACAGGATCAAGAGAAATAAAAAAAACAATGGTGAATCTTCACATCCTCAAGCTGATAAACAATAGAATGACAATAGACCACCATTCAGGAGAAATTTCAGTGGGTAACAACAATTCTGATGAAGGAAATATAAATAGAAATAATGTAAATAATTAGAGGAAGAGAGAAGTTGAGAAAGATCAAGACTCTGTCCCAAATCCTATACCTTTTGTTAAAATTATAAAAAACAATCCTAATTACTATTCATCCTATGATTCTCCTCATAATTAAGATTGTTGTGGAATATATCTAGGCATGCATAATAATATAGATTTCGATGATGAATCTAAATAAGATATAAGAATTAATGCATATTGGACTCAAGCGGATGAATCTAGAGAGAGGCTATTTGAAGAAAATATGGACTTGTATGCCTCAAATCATTGTCCTAAAATCCTAGTAACAAAAAATACAAAGATCTTACAAAGACCACAAGAATCTAGGTATGAAAATATGAAATAAGGGAAGTTAATCCCAACAGCACAAGAGGTAGAAGAGCTAGAGGCAACTCATACCTTAAATTTGAGAAATAAAATTGTACCAAATAGGACTGGTAAAGCCTCAACCAATGAAACTAGGGGATAGTCTATTGTAAATAAAGATACACATAAAGAAAAATAGAAAATAATCAAAACAAAGTTATTCTTGAAACAATAGAGATAGAAGAAGAATTACAAAGAGAGAAATTAGATGTAGGAATCAATTTAACAGATATAAAGGGTAACTATATAGGAAATCCTTATAGTTTAGAATTCTATTACACCAATAATGTTACCAAATATGAAACCTTATTGTTAGGACTGAGGAAAGCAAAAGAAGTAGGTATAAATTTTCTAACTGTCACTAGATATGCAAAACAAATTATCCAACAAGTTAAAGGTAAATATCAAACCAAACATCCCAAACTAAAATAATACAAATTAGTCGTTTTATCCAAAATTGATAAATTATTGGCATTTAACATTTCTTACATTCCTAGAGAACATAATTACATTGTAGATTTATTAGCAATAAATGCATCAGGAGCAAACTATCTAGAGATTGATACAAAATACATGGATAAATTCTCCACTATTTATGTCTATAAACATTCTATTCCTAATATTGTTTTCTATCTGCAAGTTTTTCAAGATGATGTAGATATTAAAGACTTCATGACCCTCCAAAACCATTATGCTGATGTGCTATATGAGGAGAAAGATGAAGAAAAGTTGAAAGACATCATTGGAGAACCTATAGAGGTAATTCAACTTAAAACAAACAGAATTTTGAAGGGGTTAGTTTCTTTAGAAAGCCTATTTGATGATTTTGACAAGGCATATAAACTACTTCTCAAAGAAATAGAAGCTTATGGTATAAACATTGGAACAAAAGAGGAGTCTAGATTGGTTAAAATTGATAAAACTTTGCCAAAGCAAGAGAAAAAATTATATATTATCTTTCTAAATAAAAATAAGAAAGTTATTTGCTTGTAATTATGAAGATTTAAAGACATTCAAAACTGATGTCATGACTCATATCATCCCTCTTAAAGAATATGCAAATCCATTCAAGCAAAAGCAAAGGAAATTCAACCCCACTTTGCATTTAGTCATGCAAAAAGAAGTTCAAAAACTATTGGATGCAAAAATAGTAAGAAAAGTAAGATTCTCTTCCTGGATAACAAATTTAGTACCAAAGAGGAAGAAATAGAGAAATTATACTTTGTATTGACTTTCAAAACTTAAATAAAATATACTTAAAGATAACTACCCACTTCCCAATATAGAACAATTGTTGCAAGCAGTAGCTGGCTCAGCTAGAATGTCATTATTGGATGGATTCTTAGGGTGCAACCAGATTCAGGTTAATCCTAAATATAGACAAAAAACTACATTTACCACATCTTGGGGCACCATTGAATACCTAAGAATGCCATTTGGGTTAATGAATGTAGGTGCGGCATTTTAGAGGACCATGGATTTTGCATTTAAAAGCTTAATGTTCAAGATAGTTGTTGACTACTTAAATGATATAACAGTATTTTCAAAAAATCTAGAGGATCATCTTGAAAACTTAGCCACTATATTTTCCAGATGCAAAGAATATGGGATATATTTAAATCCAAATAAGTGTATATTTGGAGAAACACAAGGAAAAAAAGGGATAAGTATTGATCCTTTAATGGTGGAAGCCATTGCAAAAATTCCTCCTCCTAAGAGCCTTAAAGGAGTCAGATCCTTCTTTGGAAAAATTAACTTCATAAGAAGGTTTGTGCCAAATTTCATAGAGATAGCCAAACCAATAAATTATATGATTAAGAAAGATGTTGACATAAAGTGGACAAAGGAGAATATAAAGGCTTTAAAAAAAATCAAAGATGCTATAACTACTGCCCTGATGCTAAATTGTCCTAACTACTCAAATTTTTTCAATATATACTCATTTGCTTCAGAGCATACTATTTCTACAGTTCTTTACCAATAAGATGATGAAAATAATGAAATACCCATATAATTTATGAGTACAAGACTAAAAGGAGCCCAATTAAAATTCAAAATGATAGAAAAATAGGTTTATGTAGTAATACAAGCACTTGAATAATTCAAAGGTATTTTTGGATCAAACAAGGTTATATGTTGTATCCCGTCCATAGCTATACAAGATATTTTTGCCCAATCAGAACCTATAGGTAGTCCTACTAGGTTGATGGTCAAGTTACAATATGATGTGGAATTTAAAGCTCTAAAAATAATTAGAGGACAAGGTTTAGCAAAAATATTTGCTAATAAATAAGGGGAAGACATGAACAACATTGCCACAATTGATGAAATGCATGAAATAAGAAGAATTGATAATGTTGAATACAAATGGTATGATGACATTTTGATGTATCTTCAGACATTGTCATTACCAAGAGGTATGGATTCAAATAAAATGAGAGCAGCAAAGCAGTAAGAAAATAAATATTACATCCAAGAAGGTAAAATTTATTGGAAGCATCTAGATGGAGTGTTATTACTCTACCTGTTTGAAAAATAAATTCTAGATGTAATAAGAGAATTTCATGATGGATTATGTGCAGGCCACTTTGCACCTAAAAATATTGCAAATAATGTCATGAGAGCATGTTATTTCTATCCTTATTTATTCAAAGATGTTTATTAGTATGTAAGAGGCTATCATAGCTATCAAATTTTTACAAGGAAGAAAAATTTAGCAGCCACACATTTCAAGCCAGTAGTTATAGAAGCACCTTTTATACAATGGTAAATTGACCTCATTGGTGAGATAAACCCCAATTTATTAGGAAGACATAAATGGATCATCACTGTAACAAACTATTTTACCAAGTGGGTGGAAGTAGCCTCTTTAATAAATTCAATAACTGAAATAGTCATAAAAATTTTAGAGGAAAATATTCTAACAAGATTTGGAGTCCCAAAGAAATTAGTAACAGATAATGGAAAGTACTTTATTTCTTATGAAATGATTAAATTTTGTACCAAAAAGAACTATCTCATTCTAAAAATTATTACCCTCAGGGCAATGGCTAAGATGAATCATCAAACAAAAATCTGATAACAAGGATCAAAAGGTCATTAGGTAAAAATAAAAAAGGATGGGATAGTAAGTTGAAATTTGCTCTATGGGTAGATAGATTGTTTGTCAAGAGAAACACATGTAAAACCCCATATGAGATGGTATTTGGATAAAAATCCCTTTTTCTCCCTTGCATAAAAATAATAGCCTTGTCCTTGTTAATCCAAGATCATGAAAACCCTAATGCCTTACAAATAAGGTTAGATCAAATTGCACTCTTGCAAGAAGAAAGAAGAGATGCACTAAACAAGATGGTTGAACAAACTTAAAATACAATACAACATTTCAACAAGAAAGCTAAAGGCACATCATTTTTTGAAGGGGATATATTCATTTATTGAGACCCCAAAAATGAAAGACATGGAGAGAAAGGTAAACTCAAACCTAAGTGGTTGGGTTCCTATAAGATAGTTCAAATTGTTGGTCAAAACACTTATAGGTTGTAGACCTTAGAAGGTGGACAAATTAAAATCTCAATAAATGGCCAGCACTTGAAACTATACTAGCCCTGTTATGGGGTCAAAATAGAATGAACTGTCTTATCTATAAAAAAATATTTTTAAACCACCATGGGGAATTAATTGAACAAGTCACAACCCTTGCTGGCTTTCTATTTAGGTGATTTTTTTGTGTCATTTCCATGATGTGTTTTCAAGCTGTTATAGAGTGTTAAGGTGTTGTGAGTTTTCTTGCCAATGTTTGATTTACCTTTCCTATTGTGAATTACTCTTAATTATTTGAGGAAAGAGGATTTGGGTTAAAGGCATATGTTGCTTGTAGCACCCTAAAATTGGCGTAGTTAAACCCTTAGTAAAAAGATAAAAATTTGAATTTTAACCCCAAACCGCCCGTTAACCGCTCACCCCATTTTTCGCACCATTTTTAGGAGTTGTTTTGACCGTTGGACGATATCGTCGCCGATCAGACGAAATCGTCCCAGATCGGACGAATTCATCTGGAACAGAACGTCCAGACGATTTCGTCCCAAAACCAAATTTTCATAATTAGCTTCTGTTTCAACAGCCTCTCCAACTTGGGCAGAAGCGTGTCTACGTAGTTGGAGATTCCTCCATTGGAGATCTCCCAGATTGGGATGATCCCCAACCTCCTAACCTCCCCCTAATCCTATATAAACTGGGATTTTCTTAGTTTATCCCCCTGGCTCTCCTCCTGACTCTCTCCCTGGTTGATTTTCCCTACCATTTAGCTTTGTTGTGTTAAGACGTCCTATCTACCATTGTTTGCACTCGTAGTTTTAAGTTTTCATTGCAGGTTTTCACTGTGCTTCAGCTGGAGGAAGCTCGGATCGTCGCAGGCGATTCCACATGATTTTGGATGATCCTATCGTAGATCGGTGATGATCTCGTACGATTGGAGGTGATCTCGACTGTAGTTCAGATTGGGGGCAATCAGAGCCCTGAGTTTGCATTTCTCATCTTCCTTCCTTATTTTATTATGCATTAGCTTGATTTATTTTCATTCTGCATCCTGGAGTTCACCTCATTTAGCATAAATGCATGATAAAGTTAAAATAAGTTATTAAAACAATGCATTTCCTTTAATATGCTATCTAGATTTATCAGTTAAGCATTTATACTCTCATTTCTATCATTTTGCATTATTCTTGCAGTTGCATTTTTGGTTTTTGGTGTCTATTTCTATGATTGTAGGTTTCTGACGAATTTGTCAGATCGACGATGATCTTGTCTGATCTCAGATGATCGCCTATGATCTGGGATGATTCTATACAATTGCAGATGATCCTATCATATTCGAGATGATCTGGACTCCTACAAGCTTCAGAATCTTCATCAGACATCCGAAATCAGGTGCATTCTTTCTCATTTAACATATTCCTTGTATTTAGGATTCATTCATGCTTTCTGTATTCATATAAATCAGCATTTTCATATAGAATAGCTTAGATTCATTTTGGCCAACCTAGGAATATGAATGATTGAGTATAAAATGAACACATCAAACCCATTCTCAACCTAGGCATGGAAACTGCCACTCAAAGTTTCCTGGTGAACCCCACCATCCATCAAAATTCACCCTTATACCCCTCCCCCGAGAGGCGCGACCTTCAAAGGGCCTCTCAGTCCGAGGTATTGTCCCATCCTTCTCGCATCCCCCTTCGGGCATGGATCCTTTAGCCTGAAGGTAAGGGTGCAAAAAATTTGGGTCAATACATTTTGGTGAACCCGACGTGAAACTAAAAGCCTTTTGAAAACAAAAATATAAATAATAAATATAAATGCATTATTAAGAACATCTAGAATCATTAGAAAATTGTTAAAATTGCATATCAGACTTAGATGGTAGATTATAATAAAAGACGAGTTGTCACCATAAATGTTGAAAATCAATTAACAACCATAGAGATTACTTCTGTGCTTAGAGTACCTCAAACAAATAGAGTCCAACCTTTGTGGGACGAACTTGATAGGAGATTGGATATTATTTCATCTAGATCAACAGAACTTAGGCAAATTAAGAGGTTTGTCCTAGATAGAATCTTGGATCCCGATCAGGTGACTTTGTACCATGAACTTCAGAGAGCTTGCCATAGGTGGTTAGCAGATAAAAGAGCACTTGTGTCTTCAGAATTATACACCTTTGAGGAATACCTTGAGAACGCAGTTGTAGTACATAAATTTCTATCTCGTATAGAGGATCAAGAAGTCATTCTTACGGATAGAAAGAGATGGAATAGAGTTCCTAGAGCTGTGTTATATCGAGAGTATTGCCATGAACTTTATTTCTATAGGTCAGAGTCTAAAATAGATCATATTACTATAGCACACTTTGTCAAATTCTTGAAAAACCATTTCCAATTTGAAGAGGAGCATTTCATGACTCCTGATGAACTTGATCCTATTAATGATATCCATAAACTATTTATAGAAAACTAAGTCATTCTTTTTACTATTGTTATTTTTTGCAACTAGAATGCTATTTGTTATCTTTATAATAATATTATAAAACACAAAAAAAAACAAAAATCAAAACATTTCCTTTTTATAGTAGGTATATAATTAAAATATATACCTCTCAAACCTATCATATATATATATAAGTATATATATTTGCTAAAATCTAAGTTTAAGCACAATGCCTAGACTTAGGAATGGAAAACAGACTAAAGAAGAAGAAGATTGGTTAGGAAAACCATTAAATAACCTAGATGTCCTTCCTGAAGATCAAGTTTCGGAAGAAGGAACCCTAGACCAGCAAGAAGAAGAGCTTGCTGTAGGAAATGAACAAGAAGAAATTATTAGAGAGGAAGGATCCTCATCCCCTAAAATGTCTCCGGGAGGAGCTATCACTTTTGAGAACATGGAACAATTTCTGGAAGTTCATTAATACTAATATTGGTGTTCTTAATAGAGTAGTCCATATGGACAAGGATCGAATTAGTGACACTCAAGCAACCCTAGAAGAAGTATTTCACACATGCACTAATCCCTTGTCCTTTATTGATCAAGAGAGTGATCAAGCTGGACCATCCAATTTGGATATGGCCGCTATAATCCAGAACATGCAACAACAACAGGTTACCCAACCATCTAAAGTGCCTGTTAGCAAGCCTAGGGTTATTCCCGCACAAAAGAAACCATCATTTACTGCTCTATTTCGCCAAGCTATTGATCAACATACCTCAAATCAACAAAATCCCAAAACAAAACCAAACACCAATTACCAACAATCTGGGATACAACATAATACTACTACAAATCTCCTTCATAATACTCTTCCTACCAACACTTTACATAATAGCAATATAGCATCTAATCCTTATGTCACACCATCATACACTCATAAATCCCATACCTATGTCCCACCGAACCAATATGGTGGACAAACTAGTAATCTTGAAGCCATGGTGAAACAGTTAGTTTCCCGCATGGACCAGATAGATCCCTACCATCCCTCGTACAATTATCGAGAGATGTGTAGTCAGCCTTTAGATCCTATAGTCGTAGCACAACCATATCCTAAACATTTTCCTATGCCTATCCTGCCCATATATAAAGGAACCGAAGATCCCATAGAGCATCTTCGTATGTTTAGGATAGCATGTCATGATATATCACATGATGACTTATTATTGCTAAAAATGTTCCCAAAAAGTTTAGGAGGAATGGCATTAGAGTGGTATTATCAATTACCCACTAATTCTTTGAGGAATTTCGAAGAAACAACCGAGTCTTTTGTTCATCAATTTAGTGCCTACATCGAAAGGCATGTGACCATTAAAGACTTGTACAACTTAAAACAAGACAAAGATGAATGTTTTGCTGATTTCCTAGCTAGGTGGAGACAGTTGATAGGAAAATTGCACTTTGTGTTACCTTATAGGGAGATGTTGGACATCTTTATTAATAATTTACAAGAGCAACTATCCTACGAGTTATCAACTGCTACCTTGACCACCTTCGATCAGGCTATAGACTTAGCCAGAAGAGTGGAAGATGCTCTCATTAGGAGAGGTCAGCTTAAAAAGAAAGATGATGAGAAAACATCCAGAAATCAATATAAAAATAAACAAGTTGTGGGTGATGGAGTCACCGATAGTAGAAATATTGCTACTATTAATGCTGCGAAGACAACGAAGAAGTTTATACTGAAACCTCCCGATAAACCTCCTCGAGAATTTACTAGGTTAAATCAACCTTTATCAACCATTCTACCACAATTATTAGAATGAGGTTTGATTCAATTACCAAATATCCGAGAACCTGATCCAACTATACCCGGATACAGAGCTGATTTACACTGTGACTTCCATAGAGGACCTGGACACACTACCAACTCTTGTAAAATATTAAAACATAAAATACAGGACTTAATTGATAACAATGAGATGGAGGTGCAAGCCTTTCAACCTAAGAAAAATCCTCCTAATAATGCTCAAAAGAACATCCCCCAAAACTAGAATCAGAATGCCAATCAGTCATTGGACATATTTCAACATCCTTTACCAAAACATGGCAAGGAAGTGGCTAATCAAATTGAACATCATAATGTTCCCCCTCCTACCCGATATGTAGGGACTATTAGTGGGCATTTACCTGTTCATGATCTGGAAATATTTGACACAACCTTATCCATGGTTACGACCAGGCCTCTACATAATATTTGGACACCTGATCTTAGTGATACAGAATATGAGACTGAGAGTGATATGGAAATCACATCAAATCAATCGAATAGTTCTGAAGATGAATCAGATACTATTCACCCTATCACAAGTTATATGGTTCCAGAAGAACCATTTCCAAGAAGAGTCACTACTAGACCATCCTCTCACCAATTACTTTCTAATGAGCAAGCCATAAATGCTAGACCAAGACCCATTCATCATCCGTAGAATAATATTGTGGGTACCATCAGAGTTGTTACTAGACAACAGGCTCAAAACTCTCAACAAGATCAAATGCAGAATGATGGATCAACTCCATTTGTTTTGAAAGTTCCTAATAAAGGGAATCATGCACCTAATGTTCAACCTAAACCTCCTTATAATATTAATGAGCAACTATCAAATATTACAACTAGAATTTCTCTTTTGGACCTTTTAAGATCTTCTCCTACACATAGAGATGAATTAATGCTCACATTAAGCCAGATGATGGTACCACAAGACATTCAACCTAAAGCCATGGCTAATACTATAATAACTCATGAAGTTGATTGTATTGACTTCCGAGATAGAGACATACCGCAACATAGTTTACATAAGGATAACCCCTTATATATTACTGCCTTAATTGGAGATGTAGCAGCTAAACGAGTCTTGATTGATAATGGTTCATCTTTAAACATCTGCACTTTTGACTTCTACCAAATATTTGGGTTTAGAAGTGATGAAATGAAAAGAACTGATATGATCATAAAAGCCTTCAATGACGAAACACAAGAAACATGTGGAGTTATTACCATCCCATTGCAAGGTTGGTCCGAGAACCTTGGATACGACCGTGTTTATTGTACATTGCCCTGCATCATACAATATACTCTTGGGTCACCCTTGGATCAACGCGATGCGAGCCATTCCCTCAACTTTACATCAATGTGTTAAATTCGAATTTAAGAATCAGTTGGTTACCATTCATGGTGATCCTAGACCCTTTGATATGTGTGCTTTGGCAGAACCTTTGGAGTTCAATTTTGCCCTGCTCTGTCATCCACACATCCTAATTCTCATTATCCATCTAAACGTGTGAAACACACACCCACAACGTCATCTACTTCTTCTCCATCAGTTCCACCCCTACATACAGCTCAACCATCCTCTAAACAAACCACATTAGGACCTCAGAAAGATCCTAATCCCACAACCAATGCCTCTTGTTCTACTCCTATAACTTCTATACCTATAATAGACCCATCCATCGACATCTCTACAACATCTACATCCACCAAAGGCATAGTTTCCGCATCATAAGATGTAGGAAATGTTCCTTCTACCTCTTATGCTCTTACCGACGAGCTCTTACCCGATTTATCTAAAATTCTTATATCAGAGAAAACGAATGCTTCTATGCAAGATTCCCTTATTTTAAATAATTTGCCACCATCTCCTCATACCTTGGGCCTCCCACAGCCTATGGGAAGTACTTACCAAGTCGGGAGCTGTGCTTTTATTTATAAGGGATATGACTAGGGTAGAATACCCAGAAACATCAAGACTCATTATGATGGATATGCTCGATGTTATTTTACTAATGAGTATATTAAAGCCAAATCTATAATGCTTAAATTGGGATATAAAGGGAAAGGTTTAGGACCTTTCCAAAATGGTATGAAAGAACCCTTTGAGGTAGAGCCGTGGCCCGCCCGATGTGGTGTGGGCCTATTTCCTAGTAAGGGTCAGCCCTTCCCATTTGAGGATGATGACCATCTCATATGTTACCAAGATTATTTGGATGAACGTGATGCTTTGCATTTAACGGATAAGCCATTTACATGTAATATGCTATCTATAGCTTACCCTGAGATGATCGCTGAATCCGATGATGAGTTGGAGGGAGATATCTTCCATGATGTCTCCATTGAGGAATTATTACATAATGAATTTTATTTTGATGGCTCTATACCTAGTATAGCCCAGCTTGAGGCCACGACTCCTCAAGACGAATTATCCAAGCTAACCTTGGAAGAATTACAAGAATTGGGCATTTCACCCGCCCCACCTAATTTTGAGAAAGATCTACACATGGAAGTAGAAAATGTCATAAAAATTAACATTGGAACTGAGGATAATCCTCACATAATCAACATTGGATCAGAATTGAGTCAAGAAAAATAGGATAAATACATTGCATTTCTTAAAGAATATGAAGATGTCTTTGCTTGGACATATGAAGATATGCCAGGTTTAGACCCTTCTGTAGTTATGCATCACCTAGTAGTCCATCCGGATGCTAAACCTGTTAAACAGAAACTTAGAAAAATGCATCCTAAAGTGGCCTTACTAGTCAAAGGGGAGTTAGAAAAACTCCTGAATGTTATTTTTATACAAGCCATTGATTATGCTGAATGGATCTCGAATGTAGTTCCAATAACTAAGAAAGAAGCTACCAAAGTTAGGGTTTGCACAGACTTTAGAGATATTAATGTTGCATGCCCTAAAGATGATTTTCCTCTTCCCAATATGGATCAGATCATTGATTTTACTATTGGGAGTGGAATGATATCCTTAATGGATGGATTTTCTGGTTATAATCAGATCAAGATAGCTCCTGAAGATCAGGCTAAAACAACCTTTATTACCCCTTGGGGGACCTTTTGTTGGAAAGTGATGCCATTTGGTTTGAAGAATGCAGGTGCAACATATCAACGAGCCATGACTTATATCTTTCATGATATGATGCATGATATACTACATGATTATGTAGATGACATTATAGCTCGTTCTATTAAAGAAGATGACCATTTAGATGACTTGAGAAAAGTATTTGATCGGTTAAGGGAATATCTTATCCGATTGAATCCAACCAAATGTATATTCGGAGTTAAGTCCGATAAATTATTGGGGGTTATAGTTTCTTTACGTGGCATCAAAATTGACCCTCTCAAGATTGTGGCTATCACTGATATGCCCGCACCCACAAATATATCTGAATTACGGAGTTTACAAGGTAAGCTTCAAGCTATCCATCGCTTCATCGATAAGCTGGCGGATAAAACCGGACCCTTTCTTAAGCTTCTTAAGAAGGATGTCTCTTTCCATTGGGACAACGAATGTCAAGAAGCATTTGAACTCCTCAAACAATATCTTCTTAACCCACCTGTGCTTTCACCACCTAGACCTGATCGCCCATTTATCTTGTATATTTTTGCTTCAGATTTTGCCTTAGGAGCTATGTTAGCTCAACTGGATGATGAGAAAAGAGAGCGTGCTAATTATTACATTAGCAGAACATTAATCAGTTATGAAACCCGCTACACAACATTAGAAAAGTTATGTCTAGCAATCATATTTTCTACACAGAAACTATGCCATTATATGCTCAGTCAAAAAATGTATGTTATTGCTAAATCTGATCCTTTGCGGTATCTCATGAGTCAACCTTATTTATCTGGTCACACAACAAAGTGGGTTCTTGCTCTAAGCGAGTTTGAACTCACGTTTATAGGACAAAAGTCTGTTAAGGGTCAAATCATAGCAGATCAATTAGTCGTTGCACCCTTAGAGTCTACCCATCCCCTCATCATTGAGTTTCCTGATGAATGCCTTAAACTAGAGGCAGACCATCCAGAGCAATGGTCCTTATACTTTGACGGAGCCCGATGCATGAGTGGGGCTGGTGCAGGTATTATTCTAATATCTCCATAGAAACATCTTATACCTCTATCCTTTAAATTAACGTTTGCTTGTACTAATAATACTACTGAATATGAAGCTCTAATCCTTGGCTTACGAGCTGCCTTGGCACTAAAAATTAAAAATCTATTAGTTTTCGATGATTCTCAACTTGTTATAAATCAAATTAATGATGTTTATCAGACCAGAGATGATAAATTGTGTCCATATAAAGCATATGTATTACAATTAATATCTTTATTTGATCAAGTTACCTTGGAAGCTATTCCTAGAACTAATAATCGTGCGGCTGACGCTATGGCTGCAGCTGCATCTCTTTTACCCTTGGAGTTAGATGACGAATATGCTACCATCATTATTCATCGACTCTAGGAACCCACTTCAAATAAATCATGCTTAGAACCTTTGGATGTGTTTCTAATCAACGAAACTACTCCTAAACTTTGGTACACTGATATATTCAATTTTCTTCAAAATGGGACCTTCCCTAAAGGTTTTAATAGAAACCAACACGGTTATTACGTAGACGAGCAAGTCGCTTCGTAATAATTGGCAATACATTATATAGGAGATCTTTTGAAGGTATCCTACTGAGATGTTTGAATCTAGAAGAATCTAGATCAGCTTTGAGTGAAGCCCATGATGGATCTTGTGGGGGACACTTTAGTGGTAGCGCCATTGCTAAGAAGCTCCTTAGGATAGGATATTTTTGGCCTACCATGGAGAATGATGCACATGATTACGTGCACCATTGCGACAAGTGCCAGAAACATGCTGACCTTGTCCATGCGCTCGCACAAGAACTATAGGCTATTTCATCTCCTTGGCCCTTTTCAAAATGGGGCTTAGACATCATTGGAAAAATCAATCCTGTGTCATCTGATGGACACAAATTCATCATAACCACCACCGAGTATTTCACGAAGTGGGTTGAAGCTATGCCCTTAGCTTCTTGCACTGGAACCCAAGTTTCCAAATTTATTTTTAATCAAATTATTTGTAGGTTCGAAATTCTTGCAAATCTCATCTCGGATAATGGAACTTGTTTCAAAAATAAAGATGTCAAGAAATTATGTCAAAAATATAAAATTCAACATCGTTGGTCCACTCCCTATTATCCTCAGGGTAATGGCCAAGCAGAAGCATCTAATAAAACATTAATTAAAATCCTCAAAATACTGGTCAATAAATCGGGCCGAGATTGGCACATTCAATTATATCCTGCTTTGTGGGCTTATCGAACTAGCGTTCGTACTCCCACGGGCACTTCACCTTTTGTTTTGGTTTATGGCACTGAAGTAGTTTTTCCCTTTGAATTAGAAGTTCCTTCTTTGGCTCTACTACTTCAAGATACTGAAGTAGGAGATGAATATCATGTTGGCAGATTTAGTCAGCTGGAACTCCTAGATGAGAAGCGCATCAATGCTTTGGAACATCTTCGAGCCTACCAGAACAAGCTTAAACGAGCATACCTCAAGAAATTTCATCATCGATCCTTTGAGATCGGTGACCTTGTCTTAAAAGAAAATAAAAAAAATACTAATGCAACTAAAGATCTTAAAGGTAAATTCGAGCCCAACTGGCTTGGACCATATATTATCACTACTAAATTTGGATCGGGAGCATACATATTAGCTACCTTAGATGGTAAAGATCTTAAAGAACCTATGAACATTATGCATCTTAAACGCTATTATGCATAAATCTGGTCATTTCATCATTTGTATATATTTTCCATATTGTTTCATTTTAGTAATTCATATAAAAATTTCAAAAACAATAATATTATTTATTCTTTCAATTCATAAATTAAAACCAAAATATAAAAAACATCAAAATCATCAAAATCTTCAAAAACATTTTCTATTTTTGCACCTATCAATTCTTGAAGTATTGCAATCATATTTTCAATTATTTTGGATAAATTAGCATTTATTTGGAATCCCGCACTTTCACACTCACATGAATAAATATCTTGATTTTATTTGGTATGATTATTAATCTCTCTTATATCAAAGTCCACAGTTGAATTAAATAAATTTTTGAGCATAGAGAATTGATCTTGTTATTTACTTGAACCAAGTATATCTTTTCACATTAAAATGATTTCATTGCAAATTCAATATGATGCTACATAGTAGAAGTGGTTTCTTGAGTGAAAAGTTTCCCCTGCTATCCTATCATGCACATGGTCTAGAATCTTTGAGAATTGACAAAAGGACAAGCTCACCCCTGCCAGAATAAAAATCCCTTGCTCTACAACCAATCCGAGCAAGTATCCCTAGTATAGGAAGAAAAAGAAAAGTCAAAGAAAATGAGAAAAAGAAAATATCATTTTGTACCATCGCAACAATATTTCAGCATTATCTCAGTTTCAAGCAAAAATACAAAAAAAAAAAAAAGAGAAAGAGAAAAGAAAAAGCAAAATGCAATAAATCCCTTTCCCTACCCCTTGAAAAGAAAAGAAGGGTGAATGAGCTTGAATCCCTGGAATTCTCAATTATTCAAAAACCGTGAGGTAAGCCCCATAACAGGTGGTTTGTGCCCAACCCGCTTGGCCTTGGGTAACTCCTAGCATGGTGATATGTCTATCACATTAGCGACCTTCTTTTGTACAGACCTATGTCTGCTTATGGATCAGCTAGCTCTTGATGACCCGACTTACATAGTAGTCTGGTACGGTTACATGCATATAAATCATGGTCAACGAACACTTATTTGGTTAATTCAAATTACTTGTATCAAATTATCTTGCTCAAAATTGGTAAATGAACAATACAATTGCACACACATTTGTATTTGAGAGATTTTGTATCATTATGATAAATCAAGATCGGCAATGAACTCACATATGCACATGAGGGTTCCTTATAAATCTACATTTTGTCTTTGAGATAATTTAAAATATTTATGCAAATATTTTGGAATAATTTCATCTTCTTATTTGAGAACATCTGTTTAGTATAAAAACAATTACATACATTTTTTTCAAAATCCAAATTTTTTTCAAATCTAGCAATAAAGTCACATTTATATATACTTTCGACTTCCGCAACGATGGTATAGTTCCTAAAACCTAAACTAGAATTTTATGCCTAGCGCAAGTCCTCATCTTATATATTTTTGTTTATCTCAAAATCAAAAATCAATTATGCAATAAAATTATTTTTGGATTTCGCGATGATGGTATAAGTCTATACCTATAATTCTATGCCTAGCGCAAACCATTGTTCTAATTTTATTTCCCATTTATTTTAATTCATAAAAACATATGGCTTACATCATTATGTTACACAATTGTGCTTTAAAAAGAACGAACACTTTTTTCTATTTCATTTCATTATGTCAACATTCAATTTTGCAACGATGGTATAATTCCTAAGGAATTATTCAAAATTTTATCACACTTAGGAATTTTATGCCTAACAAAAATCATATTTTTTAATATTTCATGCATAATATTTTCATGAAAATCTGAAAACAAATCATCACCATCATCATTTTTCATCATCACAACACAAAGTCTTAAGACAGTCTCTTAAGCACTCTTTTACTTTTAGCAATATTTCTATACTGGGATTAGCTTGACGACCTAGCGAGCGATGACTCCATGAAATGGTCATATAACAATGACAATGTCCTTTGAAATTATTGTTAGAAGTCCCTTTATTTTTCATCAAATCATACCACAACAACCAATTTGTTTACATCAGATTATTTCATTTAAATTTTACAGCATGACATAAAATTATACTATTTCCAACGACATAATTACATGAATAATCAATCAACAATTCAAAATTTAAAGCATCATAAAACATATGGACAAGTCATATCACAAAAAAACCTATATATATATATATATATCAAAATTATGTACATCATATCAAAACGGATTGGTATGCCACAATCTATACCCTGGCATACTCAATCCTCTCAAAATATACAATCTATAGTCAATGTGTAGCTAGTCTCGAGAAGCCCTCGAGCTCTCAGCCTCATCTCCTCTCCCACCCTGAGGTGGAGGAGGTGGTCCCATCGAAGTCCATGTTGTATCATGGGTCCTCGACATCGATCGTGAGGATGTCCTCGATGATCCCATCATGATCGGCTCCGCAATGGGGCTAGCAAGGTATCCTCTAGTCCTCTAGAACCACATGATAGTACAATCCCTGGTAGAACGTGGTCTGAGCAATAGCCCATGCTAGATCCCGAGTGCTCCCCCTCCGCTCCGAGCCCTGAGTCATGTAGCCTCATCCTGTAGTGTCTGCACCTGAGCCCGGAGGTGGGCATTCTCCACCCGGAGAGCCACCATCTCGTTGCTCTCCCCCACCTCGACACCCTTGCCCTTATCGAGCGATGGTGGCCTATCCCTCTACTGAGAAGGGAGTCCCTCCTCTCTCCTCTCTAGCTATTATGGTCTCTCCGAAGCCTGTGGCACTCTCTAGCATCTCTCCTAAGGAGACCATCACTGCTCCCTCCCTCCATGACTCCTCACTGCATCGATGGCAGCCTGGCGCCTCCCCATCCATCGCACCATAGCGTGCATCGAACCCTATGCCCTCATCATCCGAGGAGGGTGGATGCCTACATACCAGGCATCATACCCATCTGTGACCCCAACGTCATCCCCATCCACTAGCTGAATGGGGGCATCATCAGCATCCTGACTCCAGAATCATTGCATATCTAGAGCCCCGCTCAGTGTAGTATTATCCCGGATAGTCCAGGAGTACTCGTAGTCTCTGAGAGAAGGGATCCCCTATTGTAGACCGAACTACCTCAAAACTTGGTCATAGCGATGGAGCTCTACCTCTCCCCACTCCATCCTCAACCAGAAGACTCGCCTGATGTGAGCCAACTCCTGTCCATCCTCTCCCCACCCTGGATGCTCTCTCCATGGCCTCCAGGTGATCTGGTCAAGGATGAGGTCATCTAGCAACCTCCGAGACATCGATAGATCTATCCACCATTGTGACCCTCTCTGGAGCCACCAATAGAAAACTCAAGGTCTCTCCCGATCAACCCCTATCAGTGGAAGCCCTATCGGCCTCTACATCGCAATGTGCTCCCAACACCAAACCTGTAGCAATGATGTCAATACTAGACATCGACCTCCCTTGTATACGACCCCGTATAGGATCCTATACAAGCGGCATAGTACAAAGCTACCCCAAGCAAACCTATAGTCATGGTCTCTCATGTCGTAGACCACATCTGAGAGCAGCCATGGTAACCTGCATCCACTCTAGTGGCATAGCAGTAGGCCACCCACTACCCCTACCAAAACTTGAGTCAATCGAGATGCCCTAGGCATCTGCCTCAATGTCTCGATGTTCACTCCGCCCTTCTCTAGGGCGAAGCTAGGGTCTCCGCACAGTCGCATCATGGCATGGCCCTGATTGGCCATAGGAGTCATCAACCACCCATGTATGGGGATCCTCAAGATCCTCCATACATCCTCTAGAGTGGGAGCCATCTCCCCTATCGGTAGCCAGAAGCAGGATGACCCCGGATACCACCTCTCTGCTAGGGCTATCAATAGCCCCATGTCTGTAGGTATTTGTGGCATCTCTACCACATGTTGTAGCCCAACCTTCGATAGTCGGTCTCGCTCTGCCTGATCGAGCATGGCTACATCGTCTCTGAGCCCCCCGTATTTCCACTCCCAACTTTTTAGTAATCCCCTCTACAAAATAAACAATAAAACAACAAAAATCATTAATAGATAATCATTAAAATCAGTTAAATCAATTTCATCTTATAAAAAAATGATATCATCCATTATTGGATGATATCATACTAAATTAAGTCAAATCGTCCTTGGTAGGATGAAATCGTCTCCGATTTCTCAACTTGGGGATCGCCCCTTGTTGGACGGGATCGCCCTATTTCATCGATTTCGCCCCTAGACGAAATCGATCTAGGGACGATTTCGACAAAATTGGGACGATTTCATCCCGACATCGTCGACGGCCTAAAAACGGCCATGATACCCCAAAAATAGTCAAAATTCAAATTAAAAATCACACAAATCAAATTAAAAACATAATGCATCAAGTTTAGATCCTTACCCGCAACCCGCGTCGGACCTCTGTCGATCTGTGTGTCATTTCCACCATTTTGCCTGTAGAGCTCTAAAACAACAAAAGTGAACAGTAATAATGAATTAGGGTTTTACCCTATTTTTTTAATTTTATTTAAAAACAACATTTTTTTAAATTTTGCTTTTTCACGCTTTTACCTCAAACGTTCGATTTGGGTAAAAACACGGAGGGGGCACCATAGTAAGCAGTCGTACGATTCGACCTAGAATCGTCGTCTAAAAAATGGAATAAATTTTTGCTTTCTCGTAAAGCGGGAAGAACTCATCTTTAACGCATTTTCTTCAAAAAATTCGCTAAAGAGGGGGCAAAATGTAGCACCCTAAAATTGGCGCAGTTAAACCCTTAGTAAAAAGATAAAAATTTGAATTTTAACCCCGAAACCGCCCGTTAACCGCTCCCCCATTTTTCATGCCATTTTTAGGAGTTGTTTTGACCATTGGACGATATCGTCGCCGATCAGACGAAATCGTCCCAGATCGGACGAATTCATCTAGAACAGAACGTCCAGACGATTTCATCCCAAAACCAAATTTTCATAATTAGCTTATATTTCAACAGCCTCTCCAACTTGGGCAGAAGCGTGTCTGCGTAGTTGGAGATTCCTCCATTGGAGATCTCCTAGATTGGGATGATCCCCAACCTCCTAACCTCCCCTAATCCTATATAAACTAGGATTTTCTCAGTTTATCCCCCTGGCTCTCCTCCTGACTCTCTCCCTGGTTGATTTTCCCTACCATTTAGCTTTGCTATGTTAAGACGTCCTATCTACCATTGTTTGCACTCGTAGTTTTAAGTTTTCATTGTAGGTTTTCACTATGCTTCAACTAGAGGAAGCTCGGATCATCGCAGGCGATTCCACATGATTTTGGATGATCCTATCACAGATCGATGATGATCTCATACGATTGGAGGTGATCTCGATTGCAGTTCAGATTGGGGGCAATCAGAGCCCTGAGTTTGCATTTCTCATCTTCCTTCCTTATTTTATTATGCATTAGCTTGATTTATTTTCATTCTCGCATCCTGGAGTTCACCTCATTTAGCATAAATGCATGATAAAGTTAAAATAAGTTATTAAAACAATGCATTTCCTTTAATCTGCTATCTAGATTTATCAGTTAAGCATTTATACTCTCATTTCTATCATTTTGCATTATTCTTGCAGTTGCATTTTTGGTTTTTGGTGTCTATTTCTGTGATTGCAGGTTTCTGACGAATTTTGATGAATTCGTCAGATCGACGATGATCTTGTCTGATCTTAGATGATCGCCTATGATCTGGGATGATTCTGTACAATTGCAGATGATCCTGTCATATTCGGGATGATCTGGACTCCTACAAGCTTCAGAATCTTCATCAGACATCCGAAATCAGGTGCATTCTTTCTCATTTAACATATTCCTTGTATTTAGGATTCATTCATGCTTTTTGTATTCATATAAATCGGCATTTTCATATAGAATAGCTTAGATTCATTTTGGCCAACCTAGGAATATGAATGATTGAGTATAAAATGAACACATCAAACCCATTCTCAACCTAGGCGTGGAAACTGCCACTCAAAGTTTCCCGGTGAACCCCACCATCCATCAAAAATTCACCCTTATACCCCTCCCCCGAGAGGCGCGACCTTCAAAGGGCCTCTCAGCCCGAGGTATTGTCCCATCCTTCTCGCATCCCCCTTTCGGGCATGGATCCTTTAGCCTGAAGGTAAGGGCGCAAAAAATTTGGGTCAGTACATTGCTGACTAACTTATAGATCAAGAGTTTTAGCAATTGTCTCATAGTGTTGGAACAAACACAAATGAAGTTAGAAATACTACCACATCATGCCCAAGCTTCACATTTATCACAATATTAAAGGTTATTTTAGGGTCAGAAGAATAAAGTCATGTTTGGTAGAACAGTTAGGCCAAAAACAATTACACTCAATTTTAGCCTTACAAATATTTAACCCAGAAAGCACGCTAAAAAACTTTGCAATTCATCAAAATTCTTCTTGAGTAAGAAGAAAAATATTAATTATGCAAATTGAGAAAATGATTGGGCTATCTGGATAGTCTCTACCGGGGCTATAGATGCTTGGTTGGTAGTAGATCAAGTCCAAAGGGATCAAGGTCATATCCACTAGAGCTATAAACGCTTGACTGGTAGTGGAGCAATGCAAAGGCAAATATCCTCAAGAGTAAAATATTTAATAGGCCTAACTCCTTCCAAAATGATGAAATTTTGATTGATTAGGAAATAAAAATGAATACACAAACACACACTTTAGGCCAAGGCATGATGAAATAGTAACCTCTAACCAATTTTGTCTAATTCCACCTTAAGATATTGTAAGACAATCTATGCTTCATAAGCAAAAGCTCATTTGATTTTACTCTAGATCCTCTAATTTTATTGATTGAGAGAAATATTAGTCCCTTTTATTGTTTCACTATTTGATATTTTTAGATAAGTCTTTTGTAAAAATTGTTTTTGTTGATATTTTGACCTTTATTTTAGAAATTGATTCTCAGTTCAAAAATTTCAATTCATATCTCTACTCACTGAAGAGTCTGGAGTTCTCAAGTGCCTCAGGCTTTCACCACTTATCCCAGTCAGAGCCTATGTTGGAGCCCAAAATGATCCAACATGAAAAGTACCCTAATTTTAAAATTTTAGAAGGCTAAGACCCATCCTAGGATTAGGTTGTTTTTGTTAAATCAAAAGAAATTCCAGTTTTGCTGCTAAAATTTTAAATCTAAGGGGTGTATAAATTCTTCATTAATGTTGGCTATTACTAAAAGTTTTCCCAATGGTTCTATGGCACTGAAAAATCTGTACACCAAGAAATGAAATAAAAGACTAAAATAGATAGCAATGATACAACCACAATGATAAAATAGATTATAAAATAATGGTGCCCCTTTTATTGATATTGAATATGTTCTTTTCAAATGGTTACAATAAGATCCCTCCTGAGGGGATTTGCTACCAAGTCTTGATACAATGAATACAATCATGAAATATTAAGGTGTACTCCGTAAGATCTCTCTCACACCCATGAACCATCTTGGAGTGGGTTTCTCGTGACCGTCACAAGGGTTGATGATATCAAGTTCCTAATTTCTTCTTTCTTCATAGAACCCTATAGTCTACACATAAGAAAACTAAAGAATTTTAAAAGCATATGTGGAGCCTTTTGAGATAAGGCTCTTTTGGTCAAAAATCTGCCTTAGGTATGGAATGTTTCATCCATGCACCCTAGACCTAGCCAACATTGAAAGGCTGAAAGGAATAAATGCCTCTCGTGCCAATCTCCAGATATGGGTTGGTTCCCTTACTACTTTAACTTTGTGATTTTGAGATTAAGAAAAAAGAAAGAAATTAGAAATAACTAAAAGGGAGGGGAAATATGACCTCAAGCTAGATGGATAGGGGTGATGAACAAATAGCATGATAACTTAACTACACTCTGAATCAATAACACTTAATACAAAGAAAGTAATAGAAATTAAAACTAGATATATTATGTGTAGTTTCTAGAATTATTCTAGTCACCCTTCATCGAAAGCTAAATCTAGACGTAGAATTATAGCCCATAGAAAAAGCAAATAATCTGATAGAAATAACAGATATAAGACATACACATAAAAATAAGTCCAGGATTAGATCCAAGGTTTCTTTGCATTCATAGTAGAATTCATGTACAACAAGTATCTAGCAAAATGTCCATCCTACTACATTAGAATTTCTAGCTTTTATAGGTTATTATGCCTTTGAAACATAAATGCTCACCCACAAAACATCACGGTGGTAGCAAATATTAGATTTCAGCACTCATCAAATGGTAATGAGGTATGGCCTAAATTGGATGACTCATGGAGAAGTGGTTGTAGGGCTTCGATGCGGTGATATGATTTACCCATTGCATCGCCTCCTAATTTTATGGAACCACCTCAATGGAAGATCAGATTTTGAAATCCAAGAGAATCCAATCTAGAAGCTTCTTAGACCAACTATAATTCAAGCAGTGAGAGTGTGCCTTGATTCACTAATTTTTGGTGTTTTTACAAAATTTTGGCTGAAGCTGGGGAGTTAGAAGGGAAACATGCACTTTGTGGATGCATGCCCCACTTGGTTTCACCCATGCAGTATCCAAAAAGCACTTGCACTCCAAAACTACAATGAAATAACTTAGCTATCTTGGAAGTAGTGCTGACGTGGAAAAGTCAAAGGCACTTGTGCTCCCACTTGGATGAAATCGCCTTACGCTTGAAACTTGGAGTGAAATACCTTGGAGCCTCAAGAGTGGAACTAGAGAGAAAAGTTAAAGGTGCTTGCACCCTTGGCAGGCCCAAATTTGATTTCCACTTGAATATTGGAGTGAAATGCCTTGTTGTATTGGGAGGGGCACCAGAGTGGAAAAATCAATGGTTCTTGCGCCCATCCTTACTCCGAATTTTATTTGTGCTTGAAGATTGGAGTGAAACACCTTGGAACCATACTTAGCATATTTTACTTGAAAACTACTGCTATGACCCATGGAAAATTCAAAGGCATTTTCATTCTTCCTACCCCAAAATGGGATTGCGCTTGCAAATTTGGACAAAATAGATTTGGGCCCCACACTACCTTGGGAGTTTGAAACAAAATTTTGTTGACTTTGAGGGTGGTTCAAAGGTGCTTTCACCCAAAAATATGTCTAAAAGTGAATTGCGCTCATGATTTAGGGTAAAATAGAATTATGCTTCACTTGCAATACTCTCTAAAACTAAATTATGCTGGCCATGGAAAAAGACAAAATGGGCTTTTTCACTCCTTGTCTCAAAATTTCTTTGTGCTCTTAGTTAAGGGTGAAATAGAAATGGGCCCCATACTATTTAGAGTAGCCTTGCATGGATTTTGAGAGTGAAGTGAAGGTGTTTTCACCTAGCTTAGCCTCAACAATACTTTGCACTCATTATTTGGGGTGAAAATACCTCGGTGCACTTAGCATTTTCTTCTCCAAATTTGGATTGCAATGCTCTTTGGCCTGAAATAGGCCTGCACTCTACCTCTACTCTAAAACTAACTTGCATTTGGAGATCTGGCATGAAACTACCCTCATCCTCAAAAAGACAAAGACCCTGCATGGTGAGTGAATAGGAAAAAATGGTACACTCCTTTGGGCGTAGCCAAAAAAAATTGACAAAAAAACATAGGAAAGAGAAATTACATCTTGAACAACAAGAATAGAGTTTTAGGGAAGCAAAAATTACCGAATAGTAAAAAGTGTACAAAAGGGATCAATGTTGCTAGAATGCCAAAATATCTAGTGGCTCACAAGGGGATTGAGCTCACCTCAATGTGTCAATCCTAGGCCTTATCTATTGGGCTCAGAGTCATATTCATTATCCTATTCTGAATGATCACTCATGGCAGTAGACTCTTCCTCCAACTTCTCTCTTTTTGCTTCCTCCTCTTCTTCTTGGTTCTCATGGTATTCTTCTTCTTGGTGCTCATGGTCCTCTTCTTCTTGGTGATCATGGCCCTCTTCTTCTTGGCACTCATGGCCCTCTTCTTCTTGGTGCTCATGGATATCTTCTTCTACCTGTGCTTGATCTTTATGTTTCTAGATAGTTTTTGATCATGGGAGACATTCTTGGATACACTCATAAGTTTCCTGGACCAGGGCCCAAGCATCTTCTTTAATTGTACCATGATCTTGGAGCTCCTTGACTAGGTATACAAAGGTCTCAATCTGGTCTATGTCAGCATAGTTAGCCCTCTAACTGAGGTCTACCAAATAGGATTCAATTTGTGTGAACCTAGCTATTAGCTACATCACCTGATGCTCTGAATTATACTCACTCCAACTATCAATATTTGAAGTATCACTTTCAAGTGTGTCCCAAATTGACTTCAGCCCTTATTTTGTCAAAATATGGTCTTCTTCATTAGTGAATCTAGGTAAACCGAGTTGTGCAATATTTTTGAAATACATCAGATAAACTCACCTTTCCCACTCAAACACATCCATCAGCTTTCTCACCTCTCAGGTTGTTTTCATCTTGGCAAAGTAAGCCCACAACGTTACCTTTGTAGTTGCCCATGATCGGGCAAGTGGGCATATTGGAGTAAGCTAAAGGTCTATTTTTTCTAGGATTTGCACCTTTATGGTCACCTCTAGCCATTGTTTAATATCCCTTTCAACATCCTCCATGATAGATGCATTATAGGTGACTGACTACTTGGCCTCCCAAATGAACATTAGGACTGCTATTGCTTTGCGCACCCTTATTTGAAATTTGGTCAGGAAGTGATGGCGAACCTCCTTAATACAATATTTTAACAAGACCTATGCTTGCTATTCCTTTGCTATCAACTTGGTTTGTAGTTCCTGAAGCTGAGCATTCAGGGCTTGCAACTGGCTTTTCGCTTCTGCATGTGCTTTGAGGTGATGTTCCTTTTCTTTCTTGTAATTTTCCACCTCTCGCTCCAAAATGGTCATGTACTACTGCAATTGTTCAGATTTGGACTAAGCCTCTTCAAGATGTGCTCTCATGAGCACCAGGGTTTCCTCAAGCTCTATATTTTTTGCCTCAAACTCATAGTAGCGAGCCTTGAAGCCTCGTGGAAATAGATAGAGCCCATCTCAACCTGGATATTCTCTATCTTCTTTGCTAGATTGATCGTCGTCATGTCTTCACATGTATTATGATAGGAATAATCCCCTAGGGTCATCTCCTCTAGTGGATTTTGGACCTTGGGTAATTTATCCATTTTTTAGAGTTGCATATTCTAAGGGTCAAACATAGCCCTCTTTTACACTTAGGCTAGAGCTTGCATATTCTTTTTTTTTTGGCCCTTAAGCCAGCTTGAGGAAATCTATTGCACTCAATGTAGACTCTTCATGATTGGATCCTCTTGTAAAACCTCTAGCTCCATATCCATCAGCTCTTGTACTCCAAAAAGTGGTGTGAAGTGGAATAGAGCTTGTTGAGGGTTAGCTTTAGTAGTTGAATTGAGAAAAACCAGGGAAACGATCACAACAACTTTGGGAGATGCCAAAGTTTGGATGACTACAATCGAGGTTCTAGGATTTGGGGTTGGGATACCAAAATGCACCATTGTTGCTACTAAGGAGGTGTAAGAGGGCAATAATAGGTCTGTATTGATGACACCAATATATGCAACAACTGTATTAAAATAAACTTGAGGAGGTGCAGGGGTGAACACTGTAGGAAATATAAATGCATTGGATACAAATGCAAAAGATCTAAACATATGATAAATAGAGGGAAACATTGAGGGTTGCAATGATTATGATGCATGGAAGGATATGGTAGACATGGGAACTCTAAATATGATTTAGATGGAAATGAGGTTACGACGCCTGAATGAATAGTTGCTAGAGGTACAAAAGAGAGAGAAGAAGAAAGAGAGAATGCACCTGAGGGCTCAGGCACTACCAAATATAAAATAGTGAACTAAACATAATAGGTCTTGCTCCTCCTCATTTCTTTTTTGATGCTTCTACTTCTAGGTAAATGAACTTTATCTCTTAGCGTGCTTGTTGTGCTTGCAACACTTGAACAAGAATTCTAGGAATGAATGCATCCATGGTTGTTGATGTTGCAGGAGGGTTTGTATCGAAAGGTCAAACTAGACTAGATCAGGGCTTCTTCATAGCATGAGGGAGTGAAAGTTCTACACCAGTTCTCCTTTTATTTAGAGTGATGTCTTCTTTAAAGAGTGGTTGCTTCTCTTTCTTCCTAACAAGTGGGTCTTGATCAGTGTGTTGCCCCTATACTTCAACATATTCAAATTTTCTAGGGCTTTGAGTACTTCTAGGAACAATGTTAGCAAAAACAATGGGTCTATAAGTGTCATAATGCATGTCATACAAATTGGAGATATTTTGGTCCAACACAAGCAGTTTATCGGATGCCTCCTTTCCATTGTGGACTCTCATGGTCCACCATTTTACAATTTTTTCATCCAACCAATCAAGCACTTTACTCTTCATCGCCTTAAATGCTTCATCATTAGGGGCATGCATCAAGTTTTTTACAGGGTTTTAATCATCCTCTATTGTGTAGAAGTCATGCCACAGGGGAGTGAAATCATCCTCTCCATGTGCTATTCCATGTCATGCCCTAAGGGATTGTTGTGTTGTACCTCGATGTTTGGGTGTGGATAGCTATGGAAGATTTTAACCTTGATATTCTACCTAAAAATATCTAGCAGGTCATACTTCCATCACTTGGAGAGGTCAATCAATCCAAGCTCATACAATGTTATCACCAAAAAAGTATTTTTTCCATTGACCGATACTTTAATGTCATCGAGGTGGAAGGGCCAAGCGTAGGTGTGTGGTTTCCTTCACATGTGGCCATACATGTCATCAATGAAGTTTCTCTACCGAGTGACTTCAAGAGTGAATAGGTAACAGTGGTGTAGTATCAAACCAAGAAGGATTTTTTGGTAAACACGTAAATTCTGACAAGGCCCTACATTAGTTGGAAAACATCACCGAGCTCCTCCTATACTATGTAGTCTCTCATATTCCTTGGCACTTGCTCACAGAAACAATATATTATTTCCAAATCTGGACTAAGGAACATCCTGTTAAAATTGTAGTAAGACTCGTGTCTTGACAGACATCAAGTCCACTAATAAACGAGGAGCGCTTTGCCTTCTTTGTTGGTGTGGCTCTTGGTGATGAAGGCAAAATGGTCATGCATGTGGTAAAAGAAATACCATGCAAGGAAAGAGCAAATTCAAAATAATATTTTGTTCCCACTTTGAAACTCACTTAGTTGGACGCGCATCTGCCACACCACCCAGTATTCCCAGTCAAAAAATATGAGCTTTATCTTCAACATCATGGCATCGGGAGAATAGAACTCATCATGTGAAATACATTCAATAAGTGAAACCTACCACTTATACACTAGGAAATCCATGGAGAGCCTCATAACCCATGCCAACATGGAGTAGATGTTAGGATTTTAAACCTCTTCAAGGTTTTGGGGAGATCTAGCAATATTTCAGGCATTAGCTTCTCTAACAGTTGAGTCTCCATGAACTGTTGCATATGCACTATGTTGGCATATCTTTCATTCTGCTCAATGCTGTTAATTTTTTTGATGATGTAATCAATAGGGGCCCTTATCCATAGGTGAAATCCTCTTGAATATCTTGGGTAGATATGGAGAACAACTTCTTCTCTTTGGTATCCTATATTGTCCTAGTCTGTGGATTGTAGAATTTAGCAATTACGCATATTAGCTCTGGGTGGTGATGCACAGGCATGTACAAGTACCAGTACATGTAGGAGTGATAGATGGTTTTCTGCCTACTCTAATAAGACACCTTGGTCACTATTAGGTTGATAGTTTGGTGCAACTTCTCCATGCTCACTCTAGTGAGCACATAGTCCTAGATTTTGCTCAACCTATCCTTGGATGGGGGTGGTGATACTTTCTCTAGCTTTTTCTTCTTGTGTTTCTTTTTCCCTTTCACCTTCTTTAGAGCTTTCTCCTTCTTTGTATCAGTGCTCTTATTGCCCATCCTAACTATGTATTTGTCCAAGAACTTGCTCTAAAAATGACAGTGCCTTACTAATATCTAGGGCTTCATAATTTTCTAGCAATACTTACTCTCTAAACTCTAGCAATGGCAAGCAGCGTAACAACTCAGTAATTTTATTAGGTTTGATTGAGGCATAGTGATGGCCTTCTTATAGGGCTATGATTTACCCACCTTATTAATTGCACTTCGAGGTGGAGCAAATGCCTAGAGGGATTATAGGTAGGGTGGAAGATCTTCTACATGCTAAACGATGGTGGAGTGCACCTTCTAACGTTAGCCAAATTCATGGGTTGTAATATTCCTTGAAAAGTGAGAGACGTCAGGGAGTGCATTGGGAAGTTTTTGTATTGGAATGCATGCTCATAGCATTGGATAAAGTGAAACTTTTTTGCTTTAAACATGTTTTCATCATTCCCTAGGCATGAAAAATAGCTTTTGCTCGAAAGGCTAAGCGAAAGGTCCAGTCACTCCTTTAAGGCTCGAAACAGGTAGAGCATCATGATTTAAAGCCTTGTAGATTATACACTTGCCCAAAAAATTATTTTCTTTAACCCCTTCCACATGGTTCTTGCACTAAAAATTGACTAAAGGGTCACAACTTTGAGTTTTACCTACAAAGGAGGGTGCCAACACCTTTCGCTCAACACAGACCAAAAAGGGTTTTGACTTTGACTTTGGCACCCGAAAAAAGGAAATTATTTTCAAAGCGCTCCTTCCTTTCTCTGATAAGTGGCACTCACAACCTGGGGCTCATATATTGAATTTCACCCAACTAAGTCTTGAAATGGCATTGTGCTACTAAACTGGGGTGAAACGGTGCTGGGTCCCAACCAGTATTTTCTCCTCCTATACTGGTTTGCACCTTCGTTGAAAATTCAAAGGTGCTTTCACCTCATCTACTCTCAAAAAGGTATTGCACTACTCAACTAGGGGTGAAAAGGGGTTTGAATTTGATTTGGCCTTTTGGTTTTGACTTAGCTTCACCTTTGTTTATAGCTTTTGCTTCTTTGAGCACTGAAACTTGGTTTCACCCCTCAACAAGAGAAAAAATCTCTCTTGTTGAATGACAAGGTGCTTCCCATAGCATTGAACTATTCTTGCCAGGTGATGCTAAAAATTGTGAAGTGATTTCCTCTACTTAAAGGCAGAGTGAAAATACCTTAGCTAAATTTGGGTGCTTGAAACTGCTATACTCTTTTCCTTGGCGCTCTAAAAAAACACAACCTAAACTAAAAAAACTTTAAAACAAACTCTTTCACTCCATTTATCTTCTAGTTTGACCCTCACCATATCATGGAGTCTAGCCATAACTACATTACTGATAGTGTGAAAGTGGGCAAAGACACTTATACTCTAAGAGAAAAGAAATATACAAGCAAAAAAGGAATAAAAAATATGCACACAACTGCAAAATTTCATCTACCACTTACTAGTAGTATGCCTTCAAATGAAGGACATCATAAGAGTAAACCCATTTTAATCCTTGATAGTGAAAGAGTTAACCTGATTGACCTTGAAAATAAAAAATGGACCTTCCCAAAATGCATCAAATTTATTGTGATTTTTGAGCTTGGATTTTTTCTCATTCCATTTCAGCACTAAGTTGTCAATCTGAAAGGTTTGGTCGAAGTTCCTCTTATCGAACCAATTTTTTTTGGTCTCAGCATGCTTCATGAAAGACTCATAGGCATTTATATTTCTTCTTTCGATTGTAGTAGCTGGGCTATCCTAACACTTATAGGGTCAAAATCTTCATCCTCACCATATGAAGATCGAAGAGACTACAATGCAGGCAACTCAATATGCATGGGTAGAACTGCTTCTTTCTCATATACCAGGGAATATGGGTATATCTTGATTGATTTATTAATGGAAATGTGATCAGCCCATAAAGCAAATTCCAGAAGCAAATGCCAGCTCCACTTGTTGCCTTCCAACGTTCTCTTCAAGATCTTGAGTAGGTTTTTTTTTGTGCACTCTGCCAAACCATTGCCTTGTGGGTAATAATTAGATGAAGTCTTTAGGTAAATACCATACTTACTTGCAAATGCACATATTTTGGCATTGGTGAAATGGGTGCCATTTTTAGTTAATATTGCATTCGGTATCCTAAAACGAGTTATCAGTCCTTCCAAAAATACGATGACTACATCCTAGTTAGCTTGCTTGGTGGACACTGCTTCGGCCTACCAGGTAAAATAATCAGTAGCCATCAGGATTTACTTATACCCTATGGAGTGATTAGGATCTATAACCCTAATGAATTCTAAGCCTCACTACTAAAATGGAGCTTCAACTTGAATTGGATGCAAGGTCAGAGAAGCATTCTTGATCCGACCAACATACCTATGGATTTTATCGCACTTTTGGCTAACCTCGAAGGTATCAGTAAAAATAGTAGGCTAGTAATAGCCTAATTTTATTATCTTTAAGGCTATAGGCCTTCTGATGAAATGTCCTCCTGACATTCTAGAATGAAACTCATATAGGAATCTCTGATTTTTTATCCCCTTGACACATCTCAAGAGGACTCCATCTATATTTTTGTGAAATAAATCGCTTGGTAACAACACATATATGTAGTCCTAGAGCCTAAACCTTATCCTATGCGAAGTGTTGAGGTCAAAAGGGTACTATGCAGTACTAAAGTACTCCATTAGGGCTTCTATCCAATATCTATCAGGTATTGATCGATTTACAAGATTTCTCTCTTGCACTGGATCATCCAATTGGAAATCCATCACCTTAGATGTGGCACTCCTAGAGAGTTCTTAGTATAAGGCTCGACCATGAACCAGTTTAGTGGGTCAAACCTCTATTTCAAACTCTTGGATCTTGGAGATCCATCCTGCCCTTTTATTTCCAAGCTCACCTTGAATTATGAAGTTTCTGACGTTAGGGTGCACCATGTACACTATCGTCTTGCTCTGGGATATAAAATGGTGAAACTTTTTTAGTGATTGCATCACCGCATGTAATTGCATCTAAATGAAGTTATAATTTTCTTCATTTGGATGGATGACTTGACTCGGGAATGCTATTAGCCGCTCATACCCATCCTTATTATTCTGAGTAAGGACAACCACATAGCTCTGTAGTTCACCAATGACATAAAGCATAAAATCCTTGGAGTAGTCGGGGGTCACCAGAACAAGGACCTGAGCGATTATTTCTTTGATCTCTCTAAATACCCACTTCCTCTCCTTGTTCCATTAAAACTTAGCATCCTTATTGAGAATTTTGATCATCGACTGTACTACCTAAGCGAAATTGGAAATGAATTTCAGAATAAAATTAATCTTCCCAAAGAAGGATTGAAGTCCCTTCTTGTTCACTTGTAGAGGTAGCTTGAGGAGGACTTTTGCCCTAGTAGGATCAACAACTAGTCTTTTCTTCAATATGACATGGCCTAGGAGCTTGTCTTATTTTACCATAAAAATGGAATTTTTAGGTTTATAGAGATTCTAAACTCCCAACACATCTCAAACACCTATCACAAATGTAGACCATGTTCCTCCCTCTTATGGGAGAAAATAATCATTTCATCTAGATAAATTACAATTATGTGGTTGAGTAACTCACCAAATACTAAGTCCATCACTCTCTAGAATGAGAGGCCAAATGACATGTGCTGGTAGGTAAAAGTGCCCCACTTGGTGGTGAAGGTAGTCTTGTACTGATATTCATCCTTTATCTATATTTGATTGCACTCGAAGAAGCTATCCAAAAGAGAAAATATATGTGCTCCTACCACTACATGAAGGATTTGATCAATTTGGGGCAGTGGGTAGTGGTCCTTCAGAGATGCTTGGTTGAGGTTCTAGAAGTCGACGCATAGGAAGATGTCCCCATTATTTTTTAGAATAGGACCAGGTTTAACACCCAAGAATATTGTTTGATGGGATAGATAATATTTACCTCCAGCATATTCAGGAGCTTGAATTTCATAAGCACTTCTATTTTTGGGTTAACCAGTCTCTTCTTCTACCTAAAATATTTTATCCCTTCCTGCAGTTCAATCGTGTGTTGGAAGACACTCTTATCATATCCATTTAGGTATTGATAGCTCTAGGTAACAATATTTGGGTATTCTTTGCACAGTGTCCTGATTTTCTCAATATCCAATGGCATACAATTAGTTCTCACCTTGATGGCTTTCTTGGGTTCTAATTCTAGCTCCTCCTACTCCCTCATGTCCATCTTGATTTTGTGAGTGAGGGACCTATCATCCTGATCAAACACACTTTCAAGAGTGATTAAGCCCTTTGGGACATGGTTTTTCTTTAGTTGAATCAATACCTCATAATATTCTTCATTGAGGGTCCTATCTTCAATATTTCTAGCTTTGTCAATCAAAAAATTGATGATCTACTCTTCATTGTCAAAGGCCTGCCAATGAAATTTTTTATCCGATACCGAAGGCTTGTAGATCACCCTCACTATCTTTGGTTTTTGCATCATGTTATTAGAAAGGGATCATCTGGATCCAATAGATTCTAAGATGTCAGCATGCTTATTCTACTCTCATGAAATAGACTAAATATTCAAATCCGAGGACTCAAGTAGATCCCATACCTTATTATGGTATGCTTTCAGATAGTGTTGCTTGGCAACACACTTATTGGTTACTTGGTTGCAGATCAACTTTGAGTCTCTAAAGATCTATAACTACTTTATTCCAAGTTTTTCTACCTTTTGTAACCCCAAGCATAGGGCTTCATACTCGAAAACATTATTTGTACAGCTCCATGTGAGTCTATAAGAGTAATTTTTTTGGTTTCCTGAAGGAGAGATAAGGACAACTCCTGTCCCAATGTCATTCTTACAATGGGCATCATAAAAAAAAGCTTCCACAGTTGATTAGTGATGGGTTCATTGTCACTCGATACCTTAGCCTTTTCAAGATTTGTGATCAAGTAACATCCCATCTCAGATTCGATCATGTCATTAAAGTTGCACATGGATAATTCATCCTCTTTGCGAAGCTTATCTAGAGCTTCTTCCATTAGTTGTATTCCTCCTTCTTCCTTTACCTCCTCAATCATATTGATCGAGTCCAATTGGTTTTTTGCATCCTATATCCTTTCAATATGAAATATGGAGGGCTTTTCATTAGAAATTTTAATCTTCCTTCTTCTGAAGGGGATTTCCAAGTGCAAGTAATCTAGAGATAGATAGCCTCCAAGTTTGGTAGTGAATTCCCTTGAAAAGCACATACTAAAGTAGGGCTCCAAATCAACCACCACAACTTCTTGAATTATGGTAATCTACAACATCTTGTGCAACATGATTGGGATATCTTTGATTACCCCCACTATCTTAACTAGAGTTCCATCCAGTTGGAGCACACTAGGACTACTCCTCATGTAATCCATACCCATAGTATCACAAATAGCCTTGGCCATGATAGTAGTGGAAACACCAAAATTGATCATGTAGTTATGCATGATCCATCCCTCCATCCTGAGGGGTAGATAGAAAGGTGGTGGGATATTCTTTTTGGTGGTTGAGGTAGTCAGTTTCTACATCAAGATAGTCTAAGTCAACTTTCCCTTGCCTTTGATAGACTTCAGTGACTCATGTAGTAGATCGACTTGATTGGGTAGTTGAAGGGCATCAAAGAGGTTAACCTTAGCTAGAGTCTTCTTTAGCTCTTCAACGATGTTGTATGCAATTATACCAGACTCACCTCCCTCCTTAGTAGTATTGTACCTGGTCTAGTATTGTTGCATTGCTTCTACCCTCTAATTCTTGGTCAGTGAGGGATATATAAGATTTTCTCTTACTTGATCCCTCGCTTTGGTTTGGTATTGATAGGGTGAAGCCTGTGGTTGAGGAATTCTCCATTTTGTCCTTGGAGGCAAGAATTTTTTTAATAGAATGAAATCCCCTAGTTCTAACACCTGGATAGGCTCTTTTTCTAGTGGTAGTGTCTTCTCACTTGATGGTTTGGAATTGGTAGGCATCTTCAATGATCCCATTTGAATTAGATCAACTTTTATGGGCTTCTTAACAATTCTCATGAGGATGGAGGCTTGCTCGATAAGGGAAATTATGATCTATTTCCCTTATCATATTTACCTGCCCACTAGGAACGCTATCTGAAAGGTTTTACACATAGTTCAAGTGAACCATGCAAGTTTCTTCATCGTGTGGGTCATTGCAGGTGGATCACCAATAAGTTCTATTGGATGAACCAACTTCTTCATTTTCCAACATCGCTACATTTATCTCAGGAGCCTTGCTGGTGGAAGTAGCTTGCTCCCTAGTGATCAAGGGAGGAGGAGTGAATCTCCTTGGCTGGAAGATTTGATCATTTTACCTCCTCCTTAGGATGGTGATATCATTCACCATCATCTTCACTAATGCTTATAGATCTTGCAATTCTTTGGCATGGTCTTTATTTGTGGCTACCTAAGGTGTGGGTAATGGCAATTGTACCAATGGTGTAGGCAATGTGGGATATGGGTAGGTGCTAGGAGCTGAGAAATAGTGGGTGCTTGAAACTACAGATTGGGTACCACTTGATTTTGAGGTTTGGGATTCCATGAATGATTGGGGTACATCGGGGTGTAGGTAGTGATTGTGAGGATGTACTAGGATACATATTTTGAGTAAATTCTGGATAAATTGGCATAGTCACCTTTGAAGGTAACTTTTTGATAGTAACTAGGTCAGACTTGACCTTCTGTGCCTGCTCATATAATGTAGAGAACATGTTGATGTTAGCATGTTGTATGCTCATGTTGATGTCGAATTACGTAATAAAATATCACTTTCTATGGAGTGGACTAAATATTGATAGTGACTCTCTGCCATGTTCAAGCAAACCTGATGTTTAAATCCATTACCTCTTCTTGGGAGTGTCTTTAAATTATGGTAAAATAATGCAACAATGAGAAAGGGTCCACCTATTCATTGAAATCATTTATCAGTTGTTCCTCCAACTAATCCCATGTGGTGATAGTATTGGGCAATAGCGATCGGTACCAATAGATGAGCTTCCATTTGAGAGAGGGAACCAATAGTCTCACCATGATATCTTCTTTTGTGATGTGGTGGATGGTTGAAAATGCTACAACATCTTAGAGATGCTTATAGGTGGTATTTCCTATACCATTGTATGTGGGTAGAGCCTTCAATGCTATGGGCAACACTTGGTTCTAATCCTATAAATCTAGAGGTCACAAATGATTCCATGTGGGAAACTTCATGGACGAAGCTTGCACCATATAAACCATAGGATTTGGTTGGACCAAAACATTTGGGACATTTCGTTGAGGTGGTAAGCTGGTCGTAGTGCTAGTAGGATTTGGAGTCTGTGAAACTATAATAGGTACTTGTGATGGTGCTTGAACTGATGGGATAGTCAGGGGGACTACTCTAGGATGCTCTCCCAAAGCATCGATGTCAAGCTCGAAGAAATCAACTGCTTCCTCTGGATTTTTAGCCTTTGATTTCGTGTACATCAAGGTAATGATTTATAACTAATTTTCAATATTTTAAGGCTTCTGAGTTCAACTAAGCCACCAGGTGTTCTTTTTTAACAGCAACAATATGAACATCAACTCTTAATACTACTCTGTTGTGGAACATTTTTATCCCACTAGGTATGCCAAAAACTATTGGTCAAAAATCTTCCTTAGGTATGGAATGTTTCATCCATGTGCCCTAGACCCAACCAAAATTGAGAGGTTGAAAGGAAGAAATGCCTCCCGTTCCAATATCCAAAGATGGGTTGGTTCCCTTACTACTTTAACTTGGGGATTTTGAGATTAAGGAATAGGAAATAAATTAGAAATAGCTGAAAGGGAGGGGAAATATGGCCTCAGGCCAGATGAATAAGGGTGATGAAAAAACAACATGATAACTTAATTTCAATCTAAATTAGTAGCACTTCACAAAAATAAAGTAACAAAAACTAAAACCAGACAACTTATATGTGCAATCCCCAGATTTATTCCAGTATCCACCCTTTATTAGAAACTAAATTCAAACATAGAATTATAGCCCACAAAAAAATAAATAATTTGATAGAAATAAAAGATATAAGACATACACATAAAAATAATTCCAGGATTAGAGCTAAGGTTTCTTTACATTCATAGCAGAATTCATGTACAATAAGTCTCTAGCAAAACATCCATCATATTACATTAGAATTGTTGGCTTTTATAAAGGATTTCACCTTTGAAACATAAATGCATACCCACAAAACATTGGTGTTGCTCCCAAGATAGCAAACTTGTTTCACTATATTTTTGGAGCGCAAGCCCATTTCAGGTCAAAAAATAGTGAAACATAGGTAGGGTCTGCCTCCACAAAGTGCCTGTTTCATTCTAGCCCCTCTTGCCTCAACCAAAATTCCTCATAAGTGTTTCTTAGTGATGAAGCAAGGTGCATCCTAATCCATCTAAGTGCAATCGATTTGAGAAGCTTTCAGATTTTATGTTCCAAAATTTTAGAATCTAATCTTTCATTGAGACGGTTCTAGAAAGCAAGGACATGGCACCACTAGCTAACCTTGTCGACACATTGAAGAGGTGCATCTGCATCTTAGTGAGTCATCAGTTTTAGGCCATGCCTCATTACTATTTAATGAGTGATGAAATCCTATATTTGTTACCACCACAATGTTTTGTGGGTGTGTATTTATGTTTCAGAGGTGGAATCCTCTATAAAATCCAGCAATTCTAATGTAATATAATGGATGTTTTGCTAGATACTTGTTGTACATGAATTATGCTATGAATGCAAAGAAACCTTGGCTCTAATCTTGGAATTATTTTTATGTGTATGTCTTCTATCTATTATTTCTATCAAATTCTCTACTTTTTCTATGGGCTATAACTCTATGTCTAGATTTAGCTTCTGATAGAGGGTGTATACTAGAATAAATCTGGAGATTGCACGTATAATTTGTCTAGTTTTAGTTTTTGTTACTTTCTTTGTGTGAAGTGCTACTAATTCAGAGTGCAATTAAGTTATCATGTTATTTGTTCATCACCCATGTTCATCTTTCCTGATGCCATATTTCCCCTCCCTTTTAGTTATTTCTAATTTATTTCCTATTTCTTAATCTCAAAATCCCCAAGTTAAAGTAGTAAGGGAACTGGCCATCTCTGGATATTGGCATGGGAGGCATTTATTCCTTTTGACCTTTCAATGTTGGTTGGGTCTAGGGTGCATGGATGAAACATTCCATACCTAAGGTGGATTTTTTACCAACAGGATCATATTAATGATAAGAGATGCAATAAATAAACAAAATAAATATAGATGCATGCATAAATGAAATTATCACTAATATAAGAAATAAGAAAGAAAATGTTGCTCAAATATATTACAAGAAAACAAGAAAATAGATCCTTGCCCTGGGGTCATCTCAGGGTGGGATGACCATGCCTGTGAGCCATCTATGAGTGATATGGCCACTAACCTATAAGTTATTTCTCGTGGCTGATGTGGGATGACTCCTAGGTTCGATTCATGGTTTGGTCGGTGGATTGGTGCATTCATGTGAATGGATTTTTGAGGTCTAGATTAGTCTTCAAAGTAAGTACATGTGATTGCACAATGAATATGGATGTGGTCTTCAACCCTCGGAATGAACCAACAACATGCTTTCTATGGTGAGAAGAATGCAAAATGCTTGGAGGCTCATGGTCGAATTTTAGTAGCACTTCATTGCTTGAAGATTTGAAAACTCGATATATTTTGAATGAGGGGTGAGTGCTATTATATAGATTCCTCGAAAGGAATCTAATAATAGCACAACCCTATGCATGAAAAAGTGAAGAGGTAGTTCACATTAAGAAAAGTGAATGCCTATCTTCAAAATCTCAATGCAAACTAATTTTGTCATGCGATTGTTCTAATATGGGCTCATGCACACGCTAAATTGTGATGCAAGTTCATGCATGGGTTTAACTGGTAGTTTCAATTGCTAGTTATGTCTCGCTCTTTTTTAATCTTTGCTTCTGGCATGACCATCTCGGGGTGGGATGACCTTGACTGGGGGCTATCCCTTGGTGAGATGGCCTCTAGAGGCCATCCCTTGGAGGGACGACCAGGGTTGTAAAGGGAAATATCCCTTGTTTGAGTGGTGAAAACCATTGTTTTAGCCCATAGGGCTGCCCAAGGTGGGTCATATGGTCTACAAGGAGTCCATATAGGTAGTCTCCTCAATATGATGTATTTTAGGTGTCTATAGATGCCCCTTTTTGGGATGCATTGTGTGAAAGCACAACATGGAGCAAAAATAGATGACCTAGAGTCAAATTGAGGGTTGATGATGTTCATTGATCTGATCAATGTTAGATGCCCCAATCATGGAAAGAGCATGCATTTTTGAACCATTGCTTCTGACAAGTTGAAGAACTTGGTTTTAGTAAACCTTTCAGCCATGGGCAGATATTGTCTAGTCCACAAGTGATGACCTTAGGTATACCAAACAAGCAGTTGTAGTTATCCTGTTATGTGTTTAAATTTGTTTTTGCTTGTTAATTTCCCAAGAAAGAAGGGTGCATGATAGTCTTTGGAAATGATTCTTGAATGAATACAATTTGCATGATTGAGTGTTTGATTATTGACTTGATTATGAATTTTGTGATTATATGACTACCCCCTCAAGCGACGAGTCGATGAGGAAATGGAAAAATGATGAAAGCGATGAGTCGCTTGACCAAGATGATTTGATTTGGGTTTTCTAGGACCATTACAAAAGTAAAAGGGTGCAAGACCCCATTACAACCTTGATTTTGACCCATTTATTAATTATTTTTGGTGAGTGATCTTATGGTAATTTACTCATCCTACCAAATTGCATGGATAACCAATCACTACAATCACTAGGTTTATAGAGTAAATCACTAGATACGAGATTCACTCAAATTTTTTGAATGAATGTGACCAAAGGGGTTAGGTGCCTTTGGAGCCTTTTGATTGATGTGACCAAAGGATTAAGTTCCTTTGGGCTTTTTATTGAAATTGTGACCAAAGGAAGTCAGGTTCCTTTGGAGCCTTTTGATTGATTTGACCAAAGGATTTAGGTGCCTTTGGAGCTTTTTGATTGATTTGACCAAAGGAATTTGGTGCCTTTGGAGCTTTTTTGTTGTCTCTTTTTTTTTTTGCAAATCTGGTGGTCATCTCTTGGTAGGACGGTCACAATAAATGCGACCATATGACCTCAAGATAATCATGCATATTTGAAAATATAAAATGAAAATTAGCACTTTTTTGACATCATTTGCATAACTGGCAATTGGAGGAAAAGGGAGGCTAGGAGGAGGAGAACAATTTTAAAGTGAAGTGCTACCAAAATATTGACCAAATTCCACCATGGACCAACCCGAGACCTCGATGATTGGAGGAGTCAAAAGGAGAAAGGTAAACACCATATTCTCTCCTTTGTTACCTCACAAAATAAAATGAACCTCACTAATTAAAGCAAGAAATGAACCTCACCAAAAAAATTAAGGCAAGGAATCACACCTTAGATTAAAATGTAGTGTAGGTTGTTTTGTATGCTTGAAATTGTACTTTTGTTTGCTTGATTTTATTTAGGGCATAGTAATTTTGATTTGAAATTGCCCCAATTGGGGGTCATCTCGGGGTGAGATGGTCCCTCTTGTGATATTGGGGGCCATCTCGGGGTGAGACAATCATGGTTCAAAATCCAACGATCAAAAATATGATCATTATGGAGGTCATCTCGACCTGAGACGTCCCTAGAGATCCTCTCGACTCGAGATGACCTCAATATTTATGTGATTTTTTGTTTTTGACCTGATTGTCAAATTTTCAATTTATGCATTCAGTGTGTGAGGGCTCACCATAGATATCCCATGGTCTATAAGACAATGCATGATGTACTTATTGATGATGATTGGGAGTGGCTTGAGGCCATTGGCCTTAAGCAAGTGGTGAGGCTAGAGGTAGTGATGATAGATCAAGCCTACCTGATGGCCTTGATAGATCATTGGGATAGTTAGACCAACACATTTCACCTTCTGATTAGTGAGATGATAGTCACCCTAGAGGATATCTATAGGATTCTTCATGTTTCGATTGAGGGATACCCCATCATCTCTACACACATTAGTCAATAGAGTAGAGTGCTCCAGAGGGTATTTGTAGAGGATTGGGAGGTTGCTCAATGTAGCTTGGATAGTGATGGGGTGCTAGTGGAGGTATGGTATGAGGTAGAATGTTTCGATGAGGAGATATTTAGTGGTGATGTCACTCATGTCAAACATATTACTACTTGACTCTTCAAGAGTGAGGTTCCCATGGAACCTGCTTGAGCTAGTATAAGATTTGGTGGAGTGCACCACTGAGGACCCAATGATCATGGCTTAGGGGACTATGCTACTAGCTCATTTGTATGATGAGCTCTATGAGATTCACTAGTGGTGTAGGCTTGGATTAGGCTACAATTTCCTACTGTAGATCTAGGGGTGGGAGCACATCTGGGTGGATAGATCAGAGGGGCTTCCTTGGTCAGGATGGGCTCAGATGGTAGATAGGGAGATTGGCTATGGGATGCGATGGAGGTAGGACCAAGAGGTGGGTCAGAGTCGACCCCACTTAGGTAGGATTGCTCATTACATAGAGTCTTTTGAGAGACTGAGGCCAGAGTAGGTGATATGGTGACCATATAGGGATTGCCCACCTTGGACAGAGGTAGTTGAGTAATTGAGGTATACTAGATGTGGGTGATGGGTGGTTGGGCACCATGTCATGGAGTGGGAGTACATCCAGTACTCTCATGTTTATTGATAGTTTAAGGTTCATCAAGGTGTACCTAGTGAGCCCATCATTTATCAATATTGAGGTGATGAGGTAGACTTGACTTGGCCTTGAGTAGAGGTAGTGGGTGAGGATGTAGATCAGCCAATGGTAGATCTAGGTGGGGATGATGTAGGTACTATAATAGAGTATGATGCATGGTGGGTGACTCAACTATGGTAGGGAGGTGGACCTATGGGTGGATAGGCTAGAGTGGTAGGGGATGAGGGCATTATGGAGGTCAAGGATGAGTGATGAGTGCATCATTAGATGGAGGGGGAGTGGGGTCAGACCTCAGAGGGAGGTGATGAGCCATAAGATGAGGGTAGGGATGATGAGGATCCATATGATGAGGAGTCTACACTTAGAGGAAAGTTCAGATCTAAAGGTAGTTACTAGAGTGAGATACCATAATATTCTTATAGTCAACTGGCTAGGAGAGATAGTAGTGGAGGGGCTTCTCTAAGGAGAAGGACCTTTATGAGCATATAGATACTCCTAGGAGGATATGGATAGGGTGATAATAGAGTGAGATGCTCTATGGACATAGGTGATAGGGCTAATAGGATAGAGGGATGCTCTATAGGTGTAGATGGTAGGGTTGACTATGGTATTAGGGTAGGCAACAATAGGTAGTTAGGCTACTGTAGACAAAATATAAACTCTATCGAGTGACTACCAGGCTCAATGTCAGGTAGACGACATGTACATCCAAGATTTGGAGGATTAGGTAGAGCAACTTGGAGGTCACCTACCTACTTGCCCTTCAGTAGGAGGATCTCATAGTAGATGTAGTGAGTCTGGATAGCCTTCTATGAGGCTACGGAATTCTATATTTATGACTATATTTGAGATATAAGACAATATTAGGAGGCCTCATAGAGATGAGGTAGAGGGTGGTGGTGACTCTAGGGGTATAGGCCCCACTTGACTTGGACTCATGTATTGTTCTATTTTTGGGTGTGAGGTCCGAGGACCCACTCTATTGTAGCCTATAAGTATTTTTGTATCATGATGTACCCAATTTTCATATATATGATATGATTTTTATTATGGCCTATCATGTGTTTATTGCTTATTTTTATTTTATGCATGGATGCAATTATGGATGATGGATGTATGCCTAGACATTGTAGTATGTATGCATAGATGTATGCCTAGATGTATGCATGTAGATTATGTACTAATGATATGATGATGCAAAATTTAATTTTTATGTTTATATGCTAAAACATAATGAATCTAAATGTAAGCACCACAAAATGTATAAAATTCATCAATCAAAATGTTAACCTTTTCATAAAAGTCATACATTTGAAAGCCAACCATATGTAATATGATAAAAATGTAAATGATGGATGGGTGACCAATAAGATGCTATGAGGAAACAACATGGTTTTCATGAGACTCAAACACCCTAGTTGACTAGTCAAAATATGTATACTGACTACACAAGACTCTGAAAGATACAAGTCTGCTAGGAAGACCAAGATATTCAATATCCTTGTGTGTGCATAGTGATGTTCATTAATGATGCATAAGACTACCCCATTTCTAGGCTGGCTCTTAGAGCCCATTGTTGTAATGAGGATCACCTTATGGTCATCATTATCCTGATTTTGGATGTGGTTGGACTAGACTACTAGGCAATACAAGCCACCAAAAGCTAGCTCATCCACAAGCTGACATTGGTCTGTACAAAAGAAGGTCGCTAATATGATAGACATATCACCATGCGTAAGACTACCCCATTTCTAGGTGGATTCATTCAACCCATTGTTGTAATGGAGATCATCCCATGAATTTTGAATAACTGAGGATTCCAAGGATTCAAGCTCATTACCCCCTTCTTTTCTTTTAATTTCTTTGGGATACTTGCTCATTTTTTATGAGGAGCAAGGGGATTTATTTGCTTAGTGGTGAAAACCACTTTTTTTTTTAGGGATACTTGCTCATTTTGTGGAGGAGCAAGGGATTTTATTGCTTTGGGTAGGGGGAGCTTGTCCTTTTGTCAATTCTCAGCATCCTAGACCATGCACATAATAGGATGAGCAAGGGAAACCTTTCACTTAAGGGGTAAGGACTACGTTGTAGTTTCATCCTTCCTTGTTCAAAACTTAGATTTTAATGTGTGAATTTGTGTTTGGGATTTTGAGATATGCAAGGTACTATCAAAGCAAGACCCTACCTTCAAAAATCAAGATAGATTTCTACAAAATCTAAAAAGAAAACTAGGAATGGCTGAATGACCAAAAACCCTAGTGAACACCCTATAGCAACTTATTGGTTGTGTTGAAAAACATAGTTACTCAAAAAGGGGAATGTGGATGGTATGATATGTGGAATGTGGGGGTTTTCCCTATGATATTTTATAAACTAAAAGGTGTGCATAAAATATTCAATGGTCATCTAAACATCATTGTTGATGGTCATCCGATATCTACCCTATCTTACAAGGACCCCTTAATAAGCAAAATCTCATAAAGAAAAGTACAAATGATGATGATGGAAAAGGTTGATTAAGAAAGATGATAAATATACAAGCATGGTGCCAGATCCTAGCATGCAAGAACAAAACTAGTCCTAATGCTAATGCAATGAAAGAACATGCCTAATGCAAGTAAGCAAATACAATGACATGAAATGCATGGTGGAATGCAATGCAAATGAGAATGCAATATTTTTATGTTTTTGATGTTTTGTTAATGTTTTTGTATTTTTTTTTTATATGCATTGTGTGTCATGCATAAAATTCCCATAGGTGGAGAATATTGAGAGGTTCAGGTTCCTCAACACCCTCAAGAGAAGCTAACCTATAAGTCCCAGGCCCTATCTTCTACGTGATGATAAATGGGCCTAACCAGTTTACCATAAATTTATCTCGCAAGTGCAGTGACAAGTTGGAGTTCTACTGATTTTATTTAAGCACAAGATCTCCAAATTTGAAGTCCCTAAGGTGGACTTTCATATCATAAGCTCACTTAAGGTGATCTTGATAAACATGGAGGTGCTTGAGAGCATTAATGCATCATTCATCAAGAAGGGTCAATTGGTCAAGGTGAGCTTATCGCGTAGTATCATCATCGATGAACTCTTGGAGTGATATGTGCAATGAAGGAATTTCTAATTCCAAGGGCATAATGGCCTCAACACCATATACTAGCGAGAAAGGAGTTGCCCCAGTGGGCATCCTAATGCTAGTTCTGTAAGCCCATAATGCAAGAGGTAGTTGAAGATGCCAATATTTGTGATTATCTTTGATAGTCTTCTTGAGAATGGCAATGACTATTTTGTTTGATGCCTCTACTTACCCATTAGCTTGTGGATAATAGGGCATAGAAAAGTTATGTTGAATGTTATACTTTGTAGTCAAAGCTCACACATATTTGTTCTTAAATGGGGGCCCATTATCCGAGATGATCTTGGATGGAATACCAAAATGACATATGATATTATGAAGTATGAACTCCACAATGCTGGGTCCAGTCATAGTGGTAAGAGGGATAGCTTCCACCCACTTGGTGAAATACTCTATGGTCATTAAGATAAATGTGTGATGGCCCAAATATGGGGGTGATATTTTCCCAATTAAATCAAAGCCCCACTACGAAAAAGGCCATACCGAATGAATCGATTGTAAGGCCTGAGAAGGTACGTGCAAAATATTAGCATGATGCTGACATTTCATGCACTTCTTGACATAAGCACAATAATATTTCTCCATAGTAGGCCAATAATAGCCCATTCAAAGGATGTGCTTAGTGATAGCCATACCACTAAAATGGCCACCACAAGTACCATCATGAGCTTATAAAACTACCCAAGCAGATTCATGGGGCTCTAGACAATGAAGGAGAAGACCATCATAGCCTCGATGATACAAGATATCTCCTAAAAAGACATATTTTATCACTTTTTTTTTGAATGTTCATTTTATGACATGCGACAATCCCGAAGGGATATTACCAAGCTTTAGGAAATATTTTAGTTGGGTGAACCAATCTTGATATTGTTGAGTCTCAACTAAATGAACTACTTGTTCCTTTTGAGATTCATCTCACATGAATGCTGATTGGGAGAGAACCTTAAGATAGATCATTGTGTTGTTATCAAAAGGACTATTTGGGATCAAAGACCCCCAAGAAGCATGTTTCAAAAAGTCATGTATGTGAGAGAACCATTCTTGGTATGGTTCAATCTGAATCATGTGGATAACTTCTTCATATTTTGAAGCCTCACATGAAATCATTGATTGTAAAAGCATTTTGACATGAATGGTTGTGATATCATCTGAAGGGTTCTATAGAATTAAGGATCCCAAGGAAGCCATTGTATCTACAAAATGATTAGATGAATGAGGGACTACCTCGATGTTGTACCATTCCAATTTAGCTAGTAGCTTATCCACAAGGGCTTTGTATGACTGCAATATTGGACACTTGCATTGGTAGATTTCCTTGACTTGGTTAACAATGAGCAAAGAATCACCAAAGATATTTAGCTTCTTGATTTTCATGGTGATAGTTGCTTGAAGATCCAAAAGGAGGGCCTCATATTCAACATTATTATTGGTGCATGGGAAATTGAGTTTAAATGAAAGGGGCATAGGAGCCCCTTGCGGTGTGAAAAATATGATTCCTGCACCACCTCTTGCTCACACTTGGAACCATCAAAGAACAAAGTCATATCAACTTTATTTTTAGGTTCTTCTGGTTCTATCGAGTTGGATAATGTAAAAACTACATCATCAAGCAACTCGATGGTAAGAGGTTGATTGTCCTGAAGAGGAGCCTCTGCTAGTTGATCAATAATTACTTGACCTTTAATAGATTTTTGACTTATGAATTCAAGGTCAAATTCTATCAACAACATGATCCACTTTGTGGTACGACTATTATGGTATGTCTGACTCATCATGTACCACAAAGGGTTTTCTTTAGACATGACATACATTGTTTGATTGAGCATGTAATGGCATAGCTTCTTAGTGGTGAATACCACTGCTAAGCAAAGCTTCTCAATGTATGCATACTTGAGCTCATAGCTAACCAGGGTGCGACTGATGTAATAAACAACTTGTTCCTTATTTGCTTCATTCTTTTGGGCCAACATGGTCCCTAAAGCAAAGTTGATAGCTGATATGTATAGTAAAAATGGTACACCTAGTCGAGGTGGAGCTAAAACTGGTGGGGATGCCAAGTATTGTTTGATCTCATCAAAGGCCTTTTGACACTCATCATCCCAATTGAATGGGACCCCCTTTTGTAATAGATGATTCATTGGTCGATATTTATCTAAAAGTTGCGCTATGAAGCATCGGATAGATGCTACCTTCCCTTGTAAGCTGCAAAGCTGCTTAAGGTTGGTAGGGGGAAGCATTTTGAGTATTACCTTGAATTTGGTGGGATCAACTTTGATGCCTCATTTTGAGACTATAAAACCCAAGAGTTTTCTAGATGTAACTCCAAAGACACACTTCTTGGGGTTAAGTCTAACATTATGCTCGATGAGGCGATCAAAGACCTTCCTTAGAACATCTACATGCTCGTGATGCAATAGAGATTTAGCTAGTAAATCATCTATGTAATCCTCCAGGATTTTGTGCATGTAGTCATGAAATATGTATGTCATGGCCCATTGATATGTTGCACCAACATTTTTGAGGCCAAATGGCATGACTTTGTAACAGAAAGTCCCCCAAGGCATGGTAAAGGTTATCTTGGGCTGATCTTCAGGATTGACCCAGATTTGATTGTAGCCTAAGAAACCATCCATGAGGGATAACATTTCATGACCTGCAGTTGCATCGACTAGAGCATCGATGTTCGGGAGGGAAAATTCATCCTTAGGAGTCGCTTTGTTAAGATCTCAAAAATCTGTGCATATGTGAATCCTCCCATCGGGTTTTCCTATGGGTACCATGTTGGAGACCCAATCAGGATAATCGATGGGTTGAATGAACCCTACATCCAACAATTTTTGTAATTCATATTTAACCATTAATGCTATTGTTGGATGCATCTTTCTAAGCTTTTTCTTGACCAGTTTGATTTTTGGATCGAGCGTGAGGTTGTGCATGACCAAACTCGGGTCGAGACCTGATATATCTTTATAAGACCAAGCAAAGGCTTCTCTCTTCTCTTTCAAGAGAGTTGTGATAACGACTTGTTCCTATGGGGATAGACTATGTCCCAACTTGATATTTTTAGGAACTATGGGATCAGTGTCGATATCCACATCAATTGTGTCCTCAACTGACATGTGGGATCCCTCCTCAAGTTGATGAGGTGTAGGGATCAAATGGATGTCATCAGCTGGATTTGGAGAATCAATCATTTCATCAGGTTTGATCTCAGCTTGAAAAACATCTTTAGATGGCCCTTGGGAGAAATGAAATGGTTGTAACATTTCTTTGCAAGGGAAGAACTCTATGGGTGATGGTGGAATCACAATGTGATCAAAATCAATGGCCTCATGATTGAGGTGCAAAGGTTTTGAAGGGTCACTAGGATTATGGAGTGGCATGGTTAAATCAATGGAAACCATATTGATGGATGGTGGATGGTTTCCATTCATGGGTGGAAAGATCCTATCAAATATGGGTGGCCTCAAGTGCACCAGAGGTGGTTGAGGTGGAGGTGGAATGACTAGATGAGGCCTAGGTGGAATAGGAGTGATTGGATCTTTAGGTGGAAGAAGCTATCATAAAATGGGTATCCTCCTAGGGAACAGACGAAGGTAGAATTTATCAAGATCATTGAGGGGCTCAATAGTAGCTGATTCATCCTTCAAGCTATCTGAAGCAATAGATATTGCATCAGACTCATGGTAAGATGAATCAATGGATATGTCATCATGATCTTGATCAGATCCATCATCCTCTTTGATCCAATCATTCTTAGGGTCATTGGCTAGGCTAGACTCTTCTTGCTCGTTGGTCTCTTCTTCATTAGAGATCCAACCACTAGTATGCTCTCGACTAGAGGATAAAAGAGGGTCCATGTAGACCTAATTGCTAAGCCACTGAATGTGGCTAGGACCGAGATATGCTAAACTTATCTCATCCTCATCTTCTTTAGATGCAATAGCCATCGAATTTTGACACACCTCAAAATTCCCTTTTCCTAATAAAACATGTTAATCATCCTAACAACATGAAATTTACCCTTAAATACCCCTACCTCGATATTTGTGCCAAAAAATTAAAAATGATTTAATTTCCCCCTTTTTCGATAAATTTGGGCAAGCCCGATGAAATCGGACCTATCCAACAATTTTGGCTGACCCAAAATCATCCAAATCCCACGTGCATCTAATTTAGGTGCTTAGTTGGGATTTTGAACCTAATCTGGGTGAATCCAGATTCCCAACAAATTTGGGTGATCCAAATTTGTCCAAATCGAGCAAAAACCCAAATTGGCTTAACAACCTAGCCTATTCTCGCCTACCTCCTTGATTCCTCGACCTGCATCAAGCATTTAAACCCCTAGAACCCCCTAAATAAACTAATGGTGATAATTTGTAGGAAATCTTGATTGAAGAAGGAGATTTAGGAGCTTTGTTGCAGGTTGCAGTGAATATTTTGGCCTTTTGATCACCATTCCAGGATCCCACAGACATGGTGACACATACTGTATACTCAGATCTAGTTTATACTTAGCTGCAATTTGATTTCTTGCATTGTTTTTACAAATTTGGGTCACCCAAATTTATCATAAGCATCCAATTTTAACCACTATTTTTGTAGAACTAGCCATTAGATTATTTTGGGTCACCCAAAATCATACATAGCATCCGAAATCATGCATAGCATATGAAATCATACCAATTTCATATTAGGGGTAAAATTTTGATAGTTATATTATCAATTTGATTCAGATTTGCATTGTACTTTCTTATCTGCTTTTAGTACTTCACTGCATATTACTATTGCTACTGTATTTACTGCATTTAATCTTTCATGTTTTGCATTAGATTAATTGATCCTTTACTTTATTTATGGTTTGCTAAAGGAACCGAGGGGATTTGACTATTATAGATCATGATCTATTGTGACCTATGCAGATCCCCCATCCCTAATTTCAAATTTTAGTGTTGCATTGTGAAATTGTAGGTTTTAGATATATTCGGTTGACCCAAATTTGTCTGATGAATTCGGACGTATGAATTCATCCTATAGACATCTGAATTCATCCTATTAACTCGAATTCATTCGAAAGCAAACATCCAGATCAGGTAAGGATCTAAACTTATTTTCTCATACTTTAGATTTATATTTCTCTATCTTATAGGCATCTGCATTTAATCAAAAAAATAGAAAAGACCAAAAACATAGACTTTACTGCATTTTTCCATACTAGTCAAAATACAAAATACAAAACACAAAAAGAAAAACATGTTAGCATAGATCTTCATCTCTTGCTTTTTACAAAACCATTGCATCTTAGTTAAACTTTACAAAGCTTTCTAGCTAGATCTGTATACTTTGTTTTCATTTGAAATTGAAGTGCATATAGCTAGGTAGAAATTGCATTTTGGCCAAACCCTAGGTGTGTGCACTTAAAAAGAATACATCAAACATCCACTTTACCTAGGCATGGAAACCACCACAGAAAGTGTTTCCTGGTGAACCCTCACCCCATTCATCGACAAACACCAAAGAGAGCGCAACTCAAGCGCTTCTCATCTGAGGTGCAGATCCATTATTTTCCCTCCCCTTTTAGGTGTGGATCCATTAGCCTGGGAGAAAGGGGTGCAAAAATTTTGGGTCTACATTCTTTGGTGAACCCGACGTGAACTACACCATCATTGTCAAACTTTGTTGTTTTTCCTTTTTCATAAAACAAAAAAAACAAAAATAAAATATTTCTAAATGGTAGAAAATAGTCTTAAAGAGTCTTTCTTTATAGACCTTAGAAAAATGCTCATAGAGCAAGAAGTTGACCTCTTCTACAAAAATTATCATCCAGAACATCAAGTGGACTTGTGGAAAAACTTTGGTATCATTGAGAATAGATCTGAAGAAATAAGGAAAATTAAAAGAATTGATGTTACTAAAGCCTTAGGGCCAGGTTATTACTCTCCTTATTTTGAAATCAAAAGAAGTTGTGAACGTTGGCTCACAAACAAATGAGCTAGTGTTCATTCAAACATCTATCCTTGGGATAACTATCTAGAAGAAGCATTAAAAGTCCATCAATTCTTAGCATACTTAGAGGACAATGAGGTAACCCTAGAACAAAGAAGAAGATATCACAAAGCACCTAGGGCAGTCCTCTTTCGAGACTATTGTTATGAATTGCAAGCTCAACCTTCTACCTCAGATACTAAGGAACTTACCCTTGTCCACTTCATCCAACTTCTAGTAGATGATTTCTCTTTTGAGGAAGAACACTACATGAGTCCTGAAGATCTAGAGCCCATTAATGACATTCACAAGCTTTTCAAGGAAGATTAAACTATTTAGCATTGTTATCAAAATTTTATAAATATTTGAGTTAAAGCATAGTAGATTGTTTTATTTTTCAAGAACAAAAACAAACAACAAAAACAATAAAAATAACAAAAAACAACAAAAAAATAAAAAAAAACAAAATTTTAATTAGCATCGATAGGAAATATGCCTAAAAATTTAAGGAGTGGTAAACAAGTGGCTACTGGCTCCAAAGATGAGTCAGAAACTAAAAACCCTAATGCTGAAGTAGAAATAGAAGAAATTCTAGGAGAACAACAATTACAAATAGAACAAGATGAAGAAAATGAAGTAGTCGACCATAATGACCCAAAGTTGGGACCTCAAGGGGACGTTCATTTTCAATCCATGCAACACTTTTGTGATTTTTTAAACCGTAATCGAGCTGCCATCACTAATGTGTTGGAAATAGAAGATCAACTTGCAAGAGGTGACTTCTCAATGGAAGCAGCTCTAGAAGCAACTTTCCAACTTCACCCAAAACTTGAGACATATATAAATGCTTCATTACAACATGACACTTATAATGATCATTCCTTAGATAATACCCAAAATATACCTCCTCAAGAAGATGATGCTCAAATGACACTACAACAACAACCTATTTTTGCAACTACCACAACCACTTCCACCCAAAAGAAACCTTCTCCATCTAATAATAATACTATTCTTTCTCAATATTTCCAACATCTATTCACTCAAAATGCTACTTCTCAAAAAAATAAAAATATGCAAATTCCCAATTCTCCTCGACAAAATGCTCAACAAAATGCAGCTCCTTATAAACTCAAAAATCCTCATACTTCAAACACTAGGCACAATCGTATCTCCATTTCCACTCCTTATAGGGCAACACAACAGACATATTATCCTCCACATAGCAACATAGTAGCACAAAATAGACATGATGAGCAACCACATCATCTTGAAACTATAGTAAAACAATTAGCTTCAAGATTGGATCAAATAGACCCTTATCACCCTACATACAACTATAAGGAAATGTGTAACCAACCATTAGATCCTATTGTTGCTGCTAGACCATACCCTAAATGTTTCCCCATGCCGATTTTACCAATTTATAAGGGGGTCGAAGATCCAATCGAGCATATTCGTATGTTTAGGACAACTTGTCATGACATTGCATATGATGATATGTTATTGTTAAATATATTCCCAAAAATTTTAGGAGGTATGGCATTAGAATGGTACTATCAATTGCCAACACATTCTTTAATAAATTTTGAAGAAACTGTAGAATTATTTGTACATCAATTTGGTGCCTACATAGAGAGGCATGTCACAATCAAATATTTGTACAACCTTAAACAAGGAAAAGAAGAGAGCTTCATAGAATTTTTAGCTCGATGGAGAAAACTTCTAGGAAAACTACATTTCACTTTACCTCCAAGGGAAATGTTAGAAATTTTCATTGGGAATTTACAAGAGCAATTATCCTATGAGTTAGCTACTACAATCGTAACATCCTTTGATCAAGCTATAGACTTGGCTAGAAGGGTAGAAGAAGCCCTAATCAGAAGGGGATAATTTAAAAATAAGGATGAAGACAAGTCATCTAAAAATCAATACAAGAACAAACATGTGGTAGGAGATGGGGTTACAGATAGTAGACCCACTCCAAATGTTAATACCATAGAAACTACAAAGAAGTTTGTGTTAAAAGCACCTCAAAGACCTCCACAATGTAACTTCACAAGATTAAACCAACCTTTGACAATGGTCTTACCACAATTAGTAGAAAGAGGTTTGATAAAATTGCCAGAAATACGACAACCTGACCCCTCTCAACCTTGGTATAGACCAGACCAACATTGTGATTTTCATCAAGTTGATGGACATCCAACAAACACTTGTAAAATATTAAAACATTTGGTGCAAGACTTAATTGATGATGGAAAATTGGAAGTGGAAAATCCTCCACCTAAGGCTAATGTACCAATAGAATCCACAAAAGCAATAGGTGCAAAATGCCAATCAAGATCTAGATATCTTTCAAAACCCTTTACCAAACCATGGTAAGGAAGTTGTAAATCAACTAGACTATAAGATTGTTCCTCATCCAACATGTTATGTGGGAATTATTAGTGGTCACTTACCATCGCAACCTTCACAAACTCCCTTTGTGCCTACTCAATATGTTGTCACAATTGAGCCAATTCATGGAAAGACAATACAATTCTCATCCTTGAATCATATAGAAAGTGAAACTGAATCTGAGATAGACATTAGTTCATTACATTCTAATAGTTTAGAAGATGAATCAAGATCAATTTTACCCATCATAGATTCATTAACTTTAGAGGAACCATTTCCAAGAATGATAACAACCCATCCTTCTTCACAATAACTTCTTCCCATAGAACAAACATCAAATGCTAGATCACAACTTGTTCAAGATGATCCTCCCATTTCCCATCAATCAAACAACATTGTGGCTACAGTTGGAGCCATTACTAGACAACAAGCTCAAAACCAAAATTCTCAATCACAATTACCTACAACTCAACCAAATAATGAGGATCAACCACCTTTTATTCTGAAACAACCTTATAAGGGAAATAATGTAATTCAACCTCAACAAAAGGCTCCCTTTGATATTAATGAACAACTAGCTAATACAATAGCTAGGATTTCTCTCTTAGATCTTCTTAGAACTTCATCAGTTCATAGAGAAGAATTAATGAACACCTTGAGTCAAATGATGGTACCTCAGGACATAGAACCAACTACTGTAGTGAATGTTGTAGCCTCTCAAGGAGTTGACTACATTGATTTTCACGACAAAGATATACCTCCACACAGTATGCATAGGGATAATCCCTTATACATAACAACATTAATTGGAGATGTAGGTGTTAAGAGAGTATTAATTGACAATGGCTCATCCTTAAATATCTGCACCTATGACTTTTTCAAAAGGTTTGGGTTCAAAAATGAAGATTTACGAAGAACTAAAATGATTATAAAAGCTTTTAATGATGAAACCCAAGAGGCTTGTGGTGTGATATCTATCCCATTACAAGTTGGCCCTAGAATATTGGACACATCTATCTTTGTTGTATCTTGTCCTGCATCATACAACATCCTTCTAGGATGCCCTTGGATTAATGCAATGAGGGCAGTTCCCTCTACCCTACATCAATGTGTCAAATTTGAATTTAAAAATCAATTGGTCACCATCCATGGAGATCCTAGACCTTTTGATATGTGTGCAATGGTGGAGCCTATTGATGTTCCATTTTGTCCAGCCTTATCATCATCAATTCCTGTTCCCCCTAAGTCTTCTTCTCCAAAAATTGAACCTTTACCTTCTTTTGACACAACTACACCATCTAAAACTGATAATCCTTCTACCTCATATCCCCTCATAGATGAAACTTTACCAGACCTATCTACCATATTAGCACCTATAGAGCATGCTAATTTTGTTGTACAAGACTCCATTGTCTTGTCCCAATTACCGCCATCCCCATGAATGATAGGTTTACCTCACAAATAGGGAAACATATATCATGTTGGAAGTTGTACTTTTATTTTTGTAGGATGTTCTCTCGATAAAATTAACATCAAGAAAATGAGCTTTACGTTCGATGAGAATAGTTTTGCTCAATGTTACTTTTCCAACAAATATATAAAATCAAAACAAATGATGTGTGATATGGGTTATAGAGGTAAAGGTTTGGGTCCTTTTGAAAATGGCATACGTGAGCCATTTGAGGTTGAGGAATGGCCTACCCGATGTGGTATAGGCTATATCCCTACAAAATCTCAACCTTTCCCTTTTGATGATGATGATCATCTAATCACCTATGATGAATATTTGGAAAATAAAAAACATTTAATGAATAATAAGAGGAGAAGGCAAACTCATTTTTCTTGTAATATGATTTCAATAGTCCATCCAAAAATGATTGCCACTCCAGATGAGTGTATAGAAGGAGATGTCTTTTTTGACACCTCCCTTGAAGAAGTCATGAGGAATGGTTTCTTCTTTGATGGGTCTATCCCATGTATAGCCCATGTTCACATAGTAACCCCACAAGAAGAATTAGCCAAATTATCCCTAGAAGAACTTCAGGAAATGGGTGTTTCACCCACCCCTCCTAACTTCGAAAGGGACTTAAATATTTTGGTAGAAGATATCTTGAAAATCAATATTGGAACAAAAATTAATCCTCACATGGTCAAAATTGGAGCTACCTTGAGTAAAGAAGAACAAATAAAATACACAAAACTTCTTGTGGAATACCCTGATATCTTTGCATGGACGTATGCAGATATGCCTAGCTTAGATCCTTCTGTCGTCATGCACCACTTAGTGGTACATCCTGATGCTAAACCGATGAAACAAAAACTTAGGAAAATGCATCCTAAAGTAGCCTTATTAGTAAAATATGAATTACAAAAGTTATTAGATGTTGATTTCATTCAGGCCATAGATTACTCTGATTGGATATCCAATGTCATCCTAGTAACCAAAAAAGAGGCTACTAAAATCAGAGTATGTACTGATTTTAGGGACATCAATGTTGCATGTCCCAAAGATGATTTTCCCCTTCCTAATATGGATCAAATCATTGATTTCATAGTAGGAAGTGGGATGTTATCCCTTATGGATGGATTTTTTGGATATAACCAAATTCGTATAGCACAAGAAGATCAACCCAAAACTGCTTTCATTACACCTTGGGGGACTTTCTATTGGAAAGTAATGCCTTTTGGTCTAAAGAATGCAGGAGCAACTTATCAATGAGCTATGACCTACGTGTTCCATGATATGATGTATGACATCTTACATGATTATGTAGATGACATCATAGCTCGATCCATTAAGGAAGAGGATCATATTCTCGACCTGCGATGAGTCTTTAATAGACTCCATGAATATAAAGTCTACTTAAACCTAGACAAATGTGTTTTTGGAGTAAAATAAGGAAAATTATTGGGATTTATTGTATCTATGTGAGGAATAGAGATAGATCCCATCAAAATCAAGGCAATCATCGATATGCCACCACCAAAAACCTTGACAGAACTCCGAAGCTTACAAGGTAAGCTCCAATCTATCCATCGTTTCATTGACAAATTGGCAGATAAATGTCAACCCTTTCTTAAGTTACTTAAGAAAGATACTTTTTTAAATGGGATGAAGAATTTCAAGAAGCCTTTGAAGCTCTTAAGACATATTTTCTTACACCACCAATACTCATTCCTCCTAGGCCCGAGCATCCTTTTATTCTATACATTTCTACCTCAGAACTTGCGTTAGGAGCAATGCTAGCGCAACATGATGAGGATAAGAAAGAAAGAGCTATTTATTACATAAGTAGAACCTTGATAAGTTATGAAACTCATTATACTCCTTTAGAAAAACTCTGCTTAGCTATTGTGTTTTCAACATAGAAACTGTGCCATTATATGCTTAGTCAAAAAAATTATGTCATAGCAAAATTTGATCCATTAAGATACTTGATGAGTAGACCCTATCTATCAGGATGTGCAAAAAAATGGGTTCTCGCTTTGAGTGAGTTTGATCTAACCTTTATTGGACAAAAATCCATTAAAGGGTAAGTCATAGTAGATCAACTCGCCGCTGCCCCTCTTGAATCTACTCATCCATTGACAATAGAATTTCCTGATGAATGCCTTAACCTAGAAGGTGATTCTTTCGAATCATGGTCTCTATTTTTTGATGGAGCCCATTGCATGAGTGGCGTAGGTGTAGGCATTATACTAGTGTCTCCCCATAAACAACTTATCCCATTATCTTTTAAACTCCAATTTTCCTGCACAAATAACACAACAGAATATGAAGCTTTAATCCTTGGGTTACGAGCAACTTTAGCCTTAGATATTAAAGTCTTATCAGTTTTTGGAGACTCGCAACTCATGGTGAATCAAATTAATGACATTTATCAAACCCGAGATGAGAAAATCCGCCCTTATAAAGAGTATGTTTTAAAACTTATCTCTTTATTTGAGAAAGTTACTATCGAAGCTATCCCTCGTACTAGTAATCATTCTACGGATGCTATGGCAGTAGTTGCTTCTCTTATTCCTTTAGAGTTGGATGATGATCATGCTACTATCATTATTCACCAACTCTAGGAACCTGCATCATTAGAGTCATGTCTAGCACCCTTAGACATCTTCACAATTGAAGAAGCATCCTCAGAACCATGGTATGGGGATATTTTAAATTTTCTCCAAAATGGGTCATACCCTGATGGCCTAGATAGGAATCAACGAAGACTATTACGTAAACGAGTTGTTCATTTCATAATCATTGGAAGTACTTTGTACAAAATATCCTTTGAAGGTATCCTCTTAAGATGCCTCAATGTCAATGAGTCTAAAAAAGCATTAAGTGAGGTGCATGATGGATCTTGTGGAGGTCATTTTAGTGGTGGAGCCATAGCCAAAAAGCTCCTACGAATGGGATATTTTTGGCCCTCCATGGAAAAATATGCCAATGAATATGTGCATAGATGTGAAAAATATCAGAAGCATGAATCTCGTCCATGCTCCTGCCCAAGAGCTTCAAGCTATCTCTTCCCCTTGGCCTTTTTCAAAATGGGGCCTAGACATTATAGGGAAGATCAACCCAATGTCATCAGATGGTCATAAATTCATCATAACAACAACTGAATATTTTACAAAATGGGTAGAAGCCATGCCATTGGCTTCTTGCATAGGAACCCAAGTCTCTAAATTTATCTTTAATCAAATCATCTATAGATTTGGGATTCCATCTACACTTGTTTCAGATAATGGAACTTGCTTCAAAAATAAAGATATTCAAAAACTTTGTGCTAAGTATAAAATCCAACATAGATGGTCTACTCCTTACTATCCGCAAGGAAATGGCCAAGCTGAAGCATCCAATAAAACTCTAATTAAAATACTAAAAATATTGGTTAATAAATCAGGACGAGATTGGCATACTCAATTATATCCTACTTTATGGGCTTATCGAACTAGTGTTTGAACCCCTACTGGCGCTTCACCTTTTGTCTTGGTATATGGCGTTGAAGCCGTATTTCCTTTTGAGCTTGAAGTCCCTTCTTTAGGTATTTTACTTCAAGACGCCAAAGTAGGAGATGAATATCATGCTGGATGACTAAGCCAATTGGAATTACTAGATGAAAAGCGCATAAATACTTTAGAGCACCTTCGCTCCTATCAAGATAAACTCAAAATATCATACTCTAAGAAATTTCATACTCAATATTTTGAGATTGGAGATCTAGTTCTTAAAGAAAATCAAAAAAATACAAATGCTCGAACTGATTTAAAAGGAAAATTTCAACCAAATTGGCTAGGTCCATTCATCATCACTGCAAAATTTGGATCAGGTGCATATCGTTTGGCTACCTTAGATGGAAAAGACCTTAAGGAACCAATGAACATTATGCATCTTAAAAGATACTATGCATAAAATCAAGAAGTCTCACCATTGTACATAGTTGTAAATACCTTGTACATACATTTCTTGCATCTACTTCAATCATCATATTTAAATCATCTTTCACTTAGTTGCATTTATCTATGAATTTATCAAAATAAAATTGTGGTCCAATTACATACAACATATGGTCACATCCAATTATTATTCTACTTAAAAATTAGACCGATGTTGTCAAAATTCATAGTTAATTTTGGTTTACTTTGGAAGAATTCAAAAATTATCTTGAACCACTCACCAAAATACACATTTTAATAAAATATTGATTCTTAGTATTGATTATAAATCTCTCTTAAATGATGAAAATTGTCCTTGATTCTTAGTATTGATCATAATTAAGGTCAATATGGAAAATGAATACACGAATCACACATTGGTTCTCGATAAATTTGAGTTCATCCTAGAAATGACCAAAATTCTCCTTGAAGTTTGATTAGTAGAAGTCACCATTTCCTCATGGATTTGTATGACTATCAGCATATGCAATTGGTCCTAAAAAATAGTTAATATTGCATTTTCATACCTATCACTTAGCATAAATGCTTCCATTTTACTATATTGCATGATTGCTTATCATTTACAAAAACTTGCATTTGATCATACATAATCACTTTCTCATATAATTACATATTGACTTTGCAATGATGGCATGAAACAACCCTAATAAAATATTTCTATTTACTTCACACTAGGAATATTATGCCTAGCACAAGTCCTATACCCAATTTTTCATGCTTAGTCACCTTCATCTAATAATACTCCCTTTAAGATTAACTTAGAATTAATCTTAAAAATCATAAAATAATTTTCATAAACTCATCACTTTTAAATCAACAAAATTTTAAATTATCTTGTTGACCACAACCTTTTGATGTTAGCAATATGGCAAAATCTCATATAGGAACCACTTAACGACCAATGCGAGGGCCCCCCTCCATATACGGTCATATACAAGCATACATCCTCGAGATATATTGTTAACTGATCAAAATAAATAGGGTTCATTTTCAAAACACTCTTCTTCTACAAAACAATCCAATCACATTACATTACAAAATATCAATTGCATTAAATCACATTTCACCTTTTCCATATCTTGATTAAGCATGATGAAAGAAAAATTAGCAATCAAACATGACTGAAAGCATGATTATGTAGATCATAAAAAAAAATCATATTTTCAATTACACATACACATAAAAATAAAAAAGAGAACAATAATAGTCATATGTATATATATATATATATATATATATATATATATATATATATATATATATCATAAAAAATACATATGGTACAAAAAGACAACTAGTATGCCACAATAATAAAATAGGTATACTTAGTCATTAGGGGGTACACTGCAAAATCTAACCTAGTATATCATCCTATAGAACCCCTAGAACTATGGGTATCATCACCTGGAGGTGGTCTGGGTTCCTAGAACTGAGAAACCCTAGACACTGACCTAGATCCTAACCTAGAATGACTCGAAGGAGTAAAATTTGGGGGCAAAGGAACCCTTTGATCCTCTAGAACTAGTTTATAGTACAAATTTTGATAGAAATATGCCCGATGTGATGTCGCAACTAACTCTGCCACCATTATACTTATCCTTAAGGATTGGCCTAAAGCCATGCTCCTCGTTTAATGGGACTATGATTGTGTCTGTCATAACAACCCATGTCCCTATATCTAGGCTAGCTAAGCCTAAGCCTGACCCAAGAGCATTTGTGCTTGTGAGAGTTGTCCCTACAATGACTGGATACAAGTTGCTTGAATGGAGATCTAACTCCTCAAACTGATAATATTTGACCTAAGAGAAGCTACCTCTTTCATGTTGCTTGACTCCCAAATCTCTATAGTAATTACCTTTTTGGGTGAGTCATTATGAGAAACTGTAGGCACCTCTCATTAATGTGATAAGGCAGTTTACTCGGGTAGGGGTGCATGCTATTGAGAACCTCCTGATCGCTATCACTGCCCACTCTCTCCTCGAATCTAAAGAGCCCTATATATTTGAGAGGATATTTGTGGTTTTTTCTCTTCTCTTGTCTTAGGCCCATCTCTCCTTGGTGGAATCTGTTCCTCATGTTATCTCATAGAGCATAATCTTGATACCTCCTGGTAGGATCGATGCACCTGCTCAACTCTACCTCTCTCTTGAGGGATCCTTGTAGGACAAATGCTAGTATACCAAGCAGAATATCCATCCACAACTACTACATAATCACCCTCTATAAGGGTGACCACTACATCATCCTCATATTCCTCTACAAATCTATTAATATTCGATGCCCCACTAGTGGTCATCGAATATCGTACTACCCATGAAAATGTGAAATCATGGACCTCAGGAATCACTTGAACTAAGCTAAACTATCAGAGCACTTGATATACCCAGTGAAGCTCTATCTCTCATCTCTCCATATGGAGCCATCATGCTTGCCTCATGTGAGATAATTCTACTCTATCAAGGATCTCTAGTAAATTTGTGGCACAATCAAGTCATCAATTGCCCATCTGGCCTCTTCTAAGCCACTCCTCCTCCTCCCTCAACTAACTTTAGGACCCCAATGAAATACCATAGGCCATCCATCCTCTACATCCTAATGAGGAAACCCCACTGGTCTCCTCATGATAATGTGCTCCCAACACCATATCTATAGAAAGGTCGTAAGCACCAAGTTGGTGCCCTTCTTATACACGACCCTAAACAAGGTCTTGTATAAGTGGCACAAAATATAGGGTCCCCAAGAAAAGTGCATACTAGTATCCTACATATCTACTAAAACATCTACCAACCTCCCATGGTAAGTGTTGACCACTTTGATGACACACTAGTAGCCATACAACTATCTTTGCCAACAATATTGTCAGGCGAGACACCTCATTTGTCGCTGCCAGTCCCTCTATGCCAACTTTACTTTTATCAATCTAAAATGATGGGTTTTCCATCAATTCCTACATGGTCTAACCCTGGTCCAACAACTGATATACAAATTGACCCCTAATCGGTACTCTAAGGATCCTCCACACATCCTCTAGAGTAGGGGTCATCTCCCTTGTAGGTAGCTAGAACGTCAATGATCCCAGGTACCACCACTCTGCTAAAGTTGTAAGCAAATTATAATCTACCTCTATACGTGGCATCTTAGCCACATGGTTCAACCCCACTATTTTTAGAGTATCTCTCATTTAAATTGAGAGCACAAACATAGTCCTCAAACCTTGTGTGTCGCCACTCGTGATCCTCAAGTGATCCTCCCTGCAAAGTCATAAAATAAAAGCAAATTAGTTATAAAATCATAAAAATATCAAAATAATAAGCATACATTGTAAATTGATAAATTTGGACTTAAAAAGTAAATTCGAACTTAAAGTACAAATTTGAAATTTTAAAAATGAATTTGAACGTCCGAATTTGTAAATTTGGACCTATCGCAAACAAAATCGAAAGTACAAATTTATTGAAAAGTGTCTAAATTCATGAATTTAGATGCCTTTTCTAATAAATTCGGATGCCCAAATTTGTTAAAATGGTCTGAATTCATCATTGTGACCGCACGATGACAGGATATGTCTAAAAATTGAAAAATCCTAAAAATTAACCAAAAAATTCCAAATAAGAGGTGATAAAATCAATTACCCACATACTCCTAGTTCTATCACTCCTATAATGAACTCTATTTGCTCGATGCACAATAGTAGCCATCCATCTATTTTTCTCTAGAGCTCAAAGGTAAAAATGAATTAGGGTTTTGACCTAATTTCTATTTTATATCACCTTTTTACCCCTTTTTTGCTTCAAATTTCAAGTTTTGCAATAAATTTCAATTTTTTTACAAAACTCAAAGGGGGTGTTGAGCAAGGTGCAGAAACAGTATTGTCATTGTTGTCAACACAGACAGACAGATCAGTTGATGCAGTGGACAAGAGTTCAGAGGTTAGTGAGATCATGTACAGTAAATTTCCAAGAAGAAGTGGCCCAGATTCTCAGAATCAAAGAAAAAGACAAGTAAGAAAACTGTCGCGATATCGCGACATGTTTTCTGTCGCGATTTCGTGACATGGCCGAGGAGAGAGAAGGCACAAGCAAAATTGTCATGATTTCGTGACATGGCCGAGGAGAGAGAAGGCGCAAGCAAAATTGTCATGATTTCATGACATGGCCGAGGAGAGAGAAGGCGCAAGCAAAATTGTCATGATTTCGCGACATGGCTGAGGAGAGAGAAGGCACAAGCAAAATTGTCATGATTTCATGACATGGCCGAGGAGAGAGAAGGCGCAAGCAAAATTGTCATGATTTCATGACATGGACGAGGAGAGAGAAGGCACAAGCAAAATTGTCATGATTTCATGACATGGCCGAGGAGAGAGAAGGCACAAGCAAAATTGTCATGATTTCGTGACATGGGAGGAGAGAGAAGGCACAAGGAAAACTGTCATGATTTCATGACATGTTGGAGGCAAAGAAGCCAAGTGGAAAAACTATCATGATTTCATGACATGTTGGAAGCAAAGAAGGCAAGTAAGAAAACTATCATGATTTCATGACATGTTTGGAAAGAAGGCGCAAGCAAAGAAAACTGTCATGATTTCATGACATGTTTGGAGAGAAGGCACAAGCAAAGAAAACTGTCATGATTTCATGACAGGTTCGAAGAGAAAGCGCCAAGGATAGAAAGTGTCACGATTTCATGACAGGTTCGAAGAGAAAGCGTCAAGGAGGAAAAGTGTCACGATTTCATGACATGTTCCATTTTGGGCCAAAGACAGAAAAGGCACAAGGCAACGAAAGTGTCACGATTTCATGACATGTTTCCGTTTTCAGGGCGAAAGGAGAGAAGTGCAAGGAAGCGAAAAGTGTCACGATTTCATGACATGTTGTGTTTTAGGCCAAAGACAGAAAAGGCACAAGGCAGCGAAAGTGTCACGATTTCATGACATGTTCCATTTTCACGGGCGAAAGGCAGAGAAGTGCAAGGAAGCGAAAAGTGTCACGATTTCATGACATGTGTTTTCACTGGCCAAAGACAGAAAAGGCACAAGGCAGCGAAAGTGTCATGATTTCATGACATGTTTCATTTTCACGGGCGAAAGGCAGAGAAGTGCAAGGAAGCGAAAAGTGTCACGATTTCGTGACATGTCTGGTTTTCATGGCTGCAAGACAAGAGGTGAACAAGGAGGCCAAAAATGTCATGATTTCGTGACATGTTGCATTTTCACGGGTAAAAGGCGAGAAGAGCATAAAGAGACAGAAGTGTCATGATTTCATGATAGGTCGCGACAGCACGATCACTGATAGTTAACTGAAGCAGAACAACAGTTAAAGGGGCAGTTGTAGAGGAAAAGCATGCAGCTATTTTAAGAACAGTCGAAGAAGGAGAAATCGAACAGTCACATAAATAGAATCAAAAAATGCATGCATGCACAGAAATGAATACGAACAGTTATGTTCAAGAAGACGTACAGTCATGGTAGAGATATACGTTGCATGTAACGTAATGCCCACTCTATAAATACAAAAGGAGTTACATAAAGAAGAAGTTACAGTTGACAAGTGGTAGAAGAGAATATTAAAGGAATAGTTACGGGTTGCATGCATAAATATGGAAGTTAAAAATAGAGACTAATATGTTATAAAAGTAGGTCTGCGTGAAGAATAAGGTTGCTGCTGTATGTGAGAAATTGCTATGGAAAGAGGGTTAGAAGAGGGCCGAGAGAGAAATAAGCAGAGCCGTGAGAGAGTGCAGAGTTTGATTAATTGCAGACCAGTTAGGGTCGTGTAAACAGTGAAGGCATTTTTATGTCATTAAGATAATTCAGAATTGCAGTCCAAGTTGGTGCTTGGCATTAGGGGTTGGTGCTCCTATCTGTTGAAGCAAAAAAATAAGGGGTTGGTGCTCCTTCCAGTGGGTGCTTTGGTAAAGTGTTTGTAAAATTGGTGTTTTGCAAAGGCTAGATTTGGATTGAAGTCCAAGTAGTCATTTTTTGAGGAGTAGCCAAATTGGTGAACCTCGTTACATTGTGTGTTGTGGTGTGCTCTCTTGTGAAAATTGCTTTACCTATTTTTAAGTTCTCTTTGCTTCAGCATTAAGTGTTGTAGATTTGAATTTTAAATAGCTACACTGATTCACCCCCCCTCTCAGTGTCATTGTGAGAATATCAATTGGTATCAGAGCAAGGTTCCTGAACAAAGCTTAATCAGCTAAGGTGATCTTGGAAGGAACACAATGGCAGGTAATGAAGGATTCTCATCAAACAAAGCTCCTTTGTTCAATGGAACTAATTACTCATTCTGGAGACTCGGGATGCAGACATATCTGAGTGCGTTAGGATACGACATTTGGGAGTCAGTAGAAAGTGGATACACAGTACCCGCTACTCCTCCAACAGATACTACTGAGAAGAAGAAGTTTGAGAATAACTCCAAAGCACAGAATGCCATAATGTGTGGGCTAGTAGACAGTGAACTGATAAGGATCATGAGCTGTAAATCAGCAAAAGACATGTGGGACAAACTGAAGAGCATCCATGAAGGAGACAACAAGATCAAGGAAGCCAAGCTGCAAACTCATCGAGCTCAGTTCGAAGCATTACAAATGAATGACGATGAGAACATAGAGGCCTATATGCTGAGAGTCAATGGAATCATTAATGCAATCGGAGGACTCGACAAAAAAATCGAAGATGCGGTTGTCATGAAAAAGGTACTTAGAACTCTTCACAAAAGATTTAATTCTAAAGTTTCTGCAATAGAAGAGGCTAAAGATCTAAATAATTTTAGCATGGATGAGATGCATGGTTCTTTGACTGCATACGAAATGAGAATAGGACAAACTAAGCCCATAGACAGAGAAGCTACTTTTAAAGCACACAAGAATACAAAAGCTGAACAAGAATTGAGGATGAAGAGACATCGGATGAAACGGAAGCCAACTTTGTTCAGAAACTTACAAAGGGAAAAGGAAAATATAGAGGAAAGTTACCGTTTAAGTGTTTCAATTGTGGAGGGGTCGGTCACTTTGCAGCTAAGTGTCCAATGAATGAGAAAACCAAAAGTGATGAAGGGTCACACCAAGAAAGAAGTGACTGGAAGAAGAAACCAAATTTTAGGAAAAGCAATTTCAAAAAGAAAAGTTTCATATCCAAGAATGTCAGCTCTTCTGAAGATAGCTCAGGTGAAGATTCTGAAGAAGAAACAGGTGAAGCTCTGTTCATGGCATTTGAAGAAGCAAAAACAGAAGAAAAATAGGAAGGTGATACAAAAAGTAAGGATGAGGTTGAAGTTTATCTGGAAGGAGAGTTGGTTGCTGCACTTAAAGAGTTGAAAACAGAAAGGAAAAAGAATAAAAAGGTCTCAAGAAAACTAGAGGATGCGAATGACATAATAAGCAGTTTGAAAGTACAGACAGAAGAATTTAAGAAAATGTCTGAAGAACTCGAAGTTCAATTAACCATGAAAATAGATGAGTGCTGCAAACTAGAAGAAGAGATTGTTGTCTTAAGAATGCGGCTAGAAGAAAAGAATCAAAAATTGAGTTGCTATCACAAACTTGAAGGAAGTTCTGCAAAGCTTGAAAAGATTATAAATAGTCAGAGGACTACGGGCATCAAATTTGGCTTGGGCTTTGTCGAAGGAGAATCGTCAAGTGGATCAAAGGCCATAACAGTAGAACAAGTAAAGAAAGAAGATAAGATCAAGGTTGATCAAGGAAAAATGAATCAGGCAAAAGAAAGCAATAGTGCCAGGCATGAGAAGAGTGCTGACAATGAGGGATTCATAAAAGTCACACATCAAAGGAGAAGAAAATTTGTGGCTCCTACTACAAAGTGGCAAAGACCAATTCCCAGGTTCAATCATTCCTTTTCTGGTTATTGTTTTAAATGCAATGCTTACGGTCATAAGATTTCAGAATGCATTCATAATATAGGACAAAGAAATTTTTCCAGTAGAAATGTCTTTTCACCCTTGATGGATTATGCAGTAGAATGCTATAACTGTCATAACTTTGGACACATTGCAAGAAACTGTAGAAGCACATATGCAGCAAATAAATATCAAGGAAGAAGAACTCAACCAAAAAGTTTAAGGCAAAACAGAAAATTCCCAGAAAAACATGCACAGGCTACTGACAAAGAAAAGTCTAAACAAGTGACCAAAACTGTAGCCAAACCAGAGTGGAAAGAAAAGGAGCTACCCAAGGAAGAAAAGGAATCCTTGATTGTTCAGACAACATTCAAAGCACAGAACAAATCTGCACCATGGATATTGGATAGTGGATGCTCCGAGTCACATGACAGGAGATAAACAAAAATTTGAAAAATTACAGAAATATGAAGGGGGCTCTGTAAAGTTTGGAAATAATGATGGAGCCAAAATAGTTGGCAAAGGATCAGTCAAGATAAGTGATGGAAAGATCAATTCCAAAGAAGTTCTATTTGTAGTTGGTTTGAAGCACAACTTACTGAGCGTAAGTCAAATCTGTGACAGAGGTCATGAAGTCATCTTTAAAAAGTAGGGTTGTGAAGTCAGAAAAGCACACAGTGGGAAGCTGATAGCTACTGGATCGAGGACTTCTAGAAATCTATATACTCTCTCAAAAACTTTAGAAGGAGCATGCTTGATTGGATAGGAAGATGAAAATTGGTTGTGGCACAAGAGGCTCGGTCATATTAGCTTTGACAATCTGGTAAAAATAAGTTCAAAAAAAGCAGTAAGAGATATACCTACCATTGGCAAACCAGTAAATAGCATCTGTGCTTCATGCCAAAAAGGGAAGCAAACTAGATCCACATTTAAAGCAAAGGAATACTTCACCAGCAAACCGTTAGAGCTGATACATACTGATTTATGTGGACCCATGAGAACACAAAGCATAAATGGTGACAAATACTTTATGTTGTTCATAGATGACTACTCCAGAATGACATGGGTACTATTTTTAAAGCTTAAATCAGATGCCTTTGAGATGTTCAAGATTTTTAAAAAATAGGTTGAGAATCAAACTGGAAAAAGAATTAAATGCCTAAGATCAGACAGAGGAGGAGAATTTATCTCAGAAGAATTTGTAGAATACTATCAAAAATATGGGATCAGAAGACAGTTTTCAGCAGCAAGAACACCTCGGCAGAATGGTGTTGTAGAAAGGAAGAACAGGACAGTGCAGGAAATGGCACGGACAATGTTGGCTGAGAACAAAATAGCTGACAGATTTTGGAAAGAGGCAGTCCATACTACGGTTTACATCCAAAATAGGTGCATGCTAAGGACGCATGAAAGCAAAACACCGTATGAGCTGTGGTTCGACAGAAAGGCAACAACAAGATATTTCAAAGTGTTCGGCAGCAAGTGCTACATCAAACGAACTGAAGATAATCTCGATAAATTTGAAGATAGAGCTGACGAAGGTATTTTTCTTGGTTACTCAACAAAAAGCAAAGCCTACACATGTTACAACAAGAGGCTAAAGAAAATTGTGGAGAGTGCGGATGTTAAAGTTGATGAAGGTAGAGATCGAGAAACAACTTATCAAGAAAACTACCCTATTTATGAAGAAGTCATTGAAGGAGATGAAGAAATGGAAACAGAAGAGAATCAAAAAATTGACCCAACTGATTTAAGAATTGACTCAGAAGAAGAAGAAAACAAGAAATTCAAAACAAGTAGCTCAGTAGAAAAATCATCCCAGAGAACAGATTATTGGGGACCCAACAGTTGGTATTCAGACTAGAAGAGCAGTAGTACGGAACTACTCTCTATTATCCAGCATTGAGCCCAAAAATGTTGTTGAAGCTAGCACAGATGAAAGTTGGATGAAAGCAATTAATGAAGAACTAGATCAGATTGAGAAAAACAAAACCTGGGAGTTAGTACCAAGGCCGGCAAATAAAAATGTAATCGGTACTAAATGGATTTTTTGAAATAAATTGAATGAAGATGGACAGGTTGTAAGAAATAAAGCAAGACTGGTCTGTAAAGGCTATGCACAGGTTGAAGGTATTGATTTTGAGGAAACCTTTGCACCAGTAGCCAGACTAGAGGCAATCAGAATGTTTCTAGCTTTAGCAGTTCATAAAAATTTCAAGGTATATCAAATGGACGTAAAATCAGCATTTTTGAATGGAAAACTGGAAGAAGAGGTTTACATTGAGCAGCCAGATGGTTTCCAACTCGGTGATAATCCCAACTTTGTTTGCAAGTTGAGGAAAGCTTTGTATGGTTTAAAACAGGCACCCAGAGCATGGTATGCAAGGTTGGATAACTATCTGATTCAACAGGGGTTCAAGAAAGGTTTGGTGGACAACAATCTGTATGTCAAAATAGAGAATGGCCATCTTATTGTCCTTGTTGTTTATGTAGATGATATCATTTTTGGTAGCAGCAATGATAAGTCCTGTAGTGACATAGCAAATAAAATGAAGAAAGAATTTGAGATGTCTATGATTGGTGAACTTTCTTATTTTCTCGGACTGCAAGTCAATCAAAGTGAAAAGGGCATTTTTATTTCTCAAGTTAAATATGTGAAAGAAATGTTGAAAAAGTTCACAATGGAGGATAGTAAACCTGTTAGCACTCCCATGACAACAGGTTGCAAGTTGAGCAAGGATGACAAATCTCCAGATGTAGATCAAACCATGTACAGATCTATGATTGGAAGTCTACTGTATTTGATAGCTACCAGACCAGATATCTTACAGGCAGTATGCATGGTGGCAAGATTTCAGGCTAGTCCCAAAGAGACTCATGTGACAGCCGTGAAGAGGATTTTTAGGTACCTCAAGGGTACTATGGAGTATGGGTTATGGTACCCAAAAGGTAAGGACTTCACTCTTATTGCATATTCTGATGCAGATTGGGCAGGATGTATTGATGACAGAAAGAGTACCAGTGGAGGAGCATTTTATCTTGGAGACAGGCTGGTAGCATGGCACAACAAGAAACAAGAATCAGTCTCTCTATCCACAGCAGAGGCAGAATACATTGCAGCAACAACATGTTGTACACAGATATTATGGATGAGACAAACCTTGAAAGATCTTGGTATTCACTTCAAAGAGCCAATTTCAGTTAAATGTGATAACACTAGTGCTATTAACATATCAAAGAATCCGGTTATGCATTCTCGAACCAAACATATTGCAATCCGGTATCACTTCTTGAAGGATAAAGTTGCAGAAGGTGAGGTCAAATTGGATTTTGTTCCAACTACAGAGCAAGTAGCAGATATCTTCACCAAACCATTACCCAAGGAAGTTTTTGAGTACCTTCGGAGTAAGTTGGGAGTGGTCACGTTTCCCAAGAACTGACTATCAATTGGGATCACATTCTCAGGGGGAGCATTTATGCCTATGTTTATAGTTTTGCTCATATTCATGATTTTTGCTAACTATAACAATGTGTGTCTGAGAATGTTGTGCATAGACTCAGGGGGAGTCTGCAGCAGCCCTTTGGTATTATTGTCAAAGGGGGAGAAGAATTACAGGAGATTGCATAAGTGTTGCCAACAATTCCAAAGGGGGAGATTGTTGAGCAAGGTGCAGAAAAAGTATTGTCATTGTTGTCAACACAGACAGACAGATCAGTTGATGCAGTGGACAAGAGTTCAGAGGTCAGTGAGATCATGTACAATAAATTTCCAGGAAGACAGAAGTGGCCCAGATTCTCAGAATCAAAGAAAAAGACAAGTAAGAAAACTGTCGCGATATCGTGACATGTTTTCTTCAGATTCGACATGGGAAAGAAACAAAAAATTGTCATGATTTCGTGACATGGCCGAGGAGAGAGAAGGCGCAAGCAAAATTGTCATGATTTCATGACATGGCCGAGGAGAGAGAAGGCACAAGCAAAATTGTCATGATTTCATGACATGGACGAGGAGAGAGAAGGCACAAGCAAAATTGTCATGATTTCATGACATGGTCGAGGAGAGAGAAGGCGCAAGCAAAATTGTCATGATTTCATGACATGGACGAGGAGAGAGAAGGCACAAGCAAAATTGTCATGATTTCACGACATGGGAGAGAGAAAGGCAAGCAAAATTGTTGTGATTTCATGACATGGAGGAGAGAGAAGGCACAAGGAAAACTATCATGATTTCATGACATGTTGGAGGCAAAGAAGCCAAGTGGAAAAACTATCATGATTTCATGACATGTTGGAAGCAAAGAAGGCAAGTAAGAAAACTGTCACGATTTCGTGACATGTTTGGAAAGAAGGCGCAAGCAAAGAAAACTGTCACGATTTCATGACATGTTTGGAGAGAAGGCACAGACAAAGAAAACTGTCATGATTTCATGACAGGTTCGAAGAGAAAGCGCCAAGGATAGAAAGTGTCACGATTTCACGACAGGTTCGAAGAGAAAGCGTCAAGGAGGAAAAGTGTCACGATTTCGTGACATGTTCCATTTGGCCAAAGACAGAAAAGGCACAAGGCAGCGAAAGTGTCACGATTTCATGACATGTTCCTTTTAGGCGGAACAGAGAAGTGCAAGGAAGCAAAAAGTGTCACGATTTCGTGACGTGTTTTTTTTGGCCAAAGACAGAAAAGGCACAAGGCAACGAAAGTGTCATGATTTCATGACATGTTCCATTTTCACGGGCGAAAGGCAGAGAAGTGCAAGGAAGCGAAAAGTGTCACGATTTCATGACATGTGTTTTCACTGGCCAAAGACAGAAAAGGCACAAGGCAGCGAAAGTGTCACGATTTCGTGACATGTTCCATTTTCACGGGCGAAAGGCAGAGAAGTGCAAGGAAGCGAAAAGTGTCACGATTTCGTGACATGTCTGGTTTTCACGGTTGCAAGACAAGAGGTGAACAAGGAGGCCAAAAATGTCATGATTTCGTGACATGTTGCGTTTTCGCGGGTAAAAGGCGAGAAGAGCATAAAGAGACAGAAGTGTCACGATTTCGCGATAGGTCGCGACAGCACGATCACTGACAGTTAACTGAAGCAGAACAACAGTTAAAGGGGCAGTTGTAGAGGAAAAGCATGCAGCTATTTTAAGAACAGTCGAAGAAGGAGAAATCGAACAGTCGCATAAATAGAATCAAAAAATGCATGCATGCACAGAAATGAATACGAACAGTTATGTTCAAGAAGACGTACAGTCATGGTAGAGATATACGTTGCATGTAACGTAATGCCCACTCTATAAATACAAAAGGAGTTACATAAAGAAGAAGTTACAGTTGACAAGTGGCAGAAGAGAATATTAAAGGAACAGTTACGGGTTGCATGCGTAAATATGGAAGTTAAAAATAGAGACTAATATGTTATAAAAGCAGGTCTACGTGAAGAATAAGGTTGCTGCTGTATGTGAGAAATTGCTGTGGAAAGAGGGTTAGAAGAGGGCCGAGAGAGAAATAAGTAGAGCCGTGAGAGAGTGCAGAGTTTGATTAATTGCAGACCAGTCAGGGTCGTGTAAACAGCGAAGGCATTTTTATGTCATTAAGATAATTCAGAATTGCAGTCCAAGTTGGTGCTTGGCATTAGGGGTTGGTGCTCCTATCTATTGAAGCAAAAAAATAAGGGGTTGGTGCTCCTTCCAGTGGGTGCTTGGTAAAGTGTTTGTAAAATTGGTGTTTTGCAAAGGCTGGATTTGGATTGGAGTCCAAGCAGTCATTTTTGAGGAGTAGCCAAATTGGTGAACCTCGTTACATTGTGTGTTGTGGTGTGCTCTCTTGTGAAAATTGCTTTACCTATTTTTAAGTTCTCTTTGCTTCAGCATTAAGTGTTGTAGATTTGAATTTTAAATAGCTACACTGATTCACCCCCCCTCTCAGTGTCATTGTGAGAATATTAGGGGGTACCCTAGAAAATAAACATAAAAAGAAAAACTGAACAAATTTTGGTTTTTCGCAACATAATACCCATTTTTGCTACATCTTTCTTTAACGCATTTATTGTTCATAAATGCACCAAAGAGGGGGTAAAATGTAGCCACAGAATTTTGACACACCTCAAAATTTCCTTTTCCTAGTAAAACATGTTGATTATCCTAACAACGTGAAATTTACCCTTAAATATCCTTACCTCGATTTTTGTAGCAATAAAATTAAAAATGCTTTAATTTCCCTCCTTTTTGATAAATTTGGGTGAGCCCGATGAAATCGGACCTATCTAACAATTTCGATTGACCCTAAATCATCCAAATCCCATGTGCATCTAATTTAGACACTCTATTGGGATTTTGAACCTAATCTAGGCAAATCCAGATTCTTGACAAATTCGAGTGATTTGAATTTTTCCAAATTGAGCAAAAACCCAAATTGGTTTAACAACCTGGACTATTCTCGCCTACCTCCTTGATTCCTCAACTTGCATTAGGTATTTAAACCCCAAAATCTCCCCTAAATTAACTAATGATGATAATTTGCAGGAAAGCTTCATTGAGTAAGGATATTTAGGAGCTTTGTTGCAGGTAGTAGTGAGTTTTTTGGTCTTTTGTTCATCATTCTAGGATCCCACAAACATGGCGACACATACTGTATATTCAAACTTGGTTTATATTTAGCTGCAATTTGATTTCTTGCATTGTTTTTACAAATTTGGATCACCTAAATTTATCATAAGCATTTGATTTTTAACCATCATTTTTACAAAACTAGTCATTAGATGATTTTGGGTCACCCAAAATCATACATAGCATCTGAAATCATACCAATTTCATATTAGGGGTAAAATTCGAATAGCTATATTATCAGTTTGATTCATATTTACTTTGTACTTTATTATCCACTTTTAGTACTGCACTGCATATTACTACTATATTTATTACATTTAATCTTTCATGTTTTGCATTAGATCAATTGATCATTTACTTTCTTTATGGTTTGCTAAAATAATCAAGGGGATTTAACTGTTACATATCACGATCTAGTGTGACCTATGTAGATCCTCCATCCCTAATTTAAAATTTTAGTGTTGCATTGTGAAATTACAGGTTTCAAACATATTCGAATGACCCAAATTTATCTGATAAATTTGAAAGTACGAATTCATCATGTAGACAGTTGAATTCAGCCTCTTAATATGAATTCATCCAAAAGCAAACATCCAGATTAGGTAAGTATCTAAGCTTGTTTTCTCGTACTTTAGCTTCATACTTCTCTATCTTATAGGCATTTGCATTTGATCAAAAAAATAGAAAAGACCAAAAACATAGACTTTATTGCATTTTCTCAATATTAGTTAAAAAACACAAAACACAAAAAGAAAAACAATATGATAGCATAAATCTTCATTTCTTGCTTTTTACAGAACCATTGTAGCTTAGTCAAACTTTACAAAGCTTTCTAGCAATATTTGTATACTTTGTTTTCATTTGAAATTGAAGTACATATAGTTAGGTTAGTTGTATCTGGCCAAACCATAGGAGTGCACACATAAAAGAATACATCAAACACCCACTTCACCTAGGCATGAAAACCACCATAGAAAGTGTTTCTTGGTAAGCCCGCACCCCATTTGTTGACAAACACCAAAGAGAGTGCAACTGAAGCACTTCTCGTCTAAGGTGCAGATCCACTAATTTTTCTCCCCCTTCTAGGAATGGATCCATTAGCCTAGAAGGGGTGCAAAAATTTTGGGTCTATAGATGCCTCACTAGAATATTTAGAGGGCTCAATAGAAACCATTTCTATGGAAAGGTGATCCCCTAGTAGATTAATGTATTCTATATCAGTGTAGTCATTCTCATCAATATCATCCCCTAATCCTATGGTAAGGTACTAGAGTGATTTTACAAGGAGCTCGTCCGACATATGCATGGAATACCCTAAGCCAAACCTATCTATATGCAACTAGTATTATGGTTGATAAGGGGTCCAAAGACCTTGTTCATAGTGGCAAATACCATTCCTGTGCCAATGGAAATGGTAAAAGTACCTTAGGGTAAAATTTGGTTTTTGAGAAATAACTGACATTCCCTAAAAATGGGGCATCAACATCGTCCACCATAGGGGATAAAATTGTAGCCTCATCAAAACCCCCATGGATAAAATTGGTTTTATTTTGTGGTACACCTAAGGTAACAATGGTACCAATAGGTAGTGATGGAAGGAAAGGCCTACCCATATCTTACACGGATTCGATGAGTGGAGTGAGTATGACATTTTGTACCAAATACTCAGTGAATCTAGGATTAGCCAAATGAACCATGACTTGTTGTGGGGTGGATGAGGATGATGTGAATGTAGCTTGATCTAAATCATCCATATCAACAAATGATTCTTCCTCATCCATAGGAGTTAGAAAATATTCTGTAAAAATGGTGGAAATGGATGACGAGATCTCCTGAATTGGCTCCTTCAATATTTTCTTGCTTGAAGGATCCAAGAATGAAGAAGAGATATTGGAAGAAACTGATGGTGATGGAAAATATGAATGAGGTTCAATGGCTAACTGTGGTGATGGATATGGAATTTTTATGGGGTCATTAGGTTAGATGTCTATATGGGTGGATGGCAAGGTAGACTCTTGCAGATGGTGCACCACATTACAATACTTGAAGGGTTCTAGGTCTGCATGAACCACATGGACTTGCCCTTCATGGATATACTTAATACATTGATGCAAAATGGATGGAACACACTTCATATCTCACATACAAGGTCTTTCGAGCAATATGTTATACTGCATTGCTCCCTCAAAGACATGGCACAACATAGGAATAGTCTTTAGCCCAACCTGAATAGGAAGGACTATTGTACCAATGATAGAGCATAAAGCATTATTAAATGCTCATAGGGTGGATGTAGATGCTATAATGTGTGAGGTTGGAAGTCTAATATGGTGTAATGCATCAATTGTAATGATGTTGATGAAGGAGCCTGTATCGATCAAGAACCACTTGTAGGGAATCTAATTTGTACTAGCAATTATGTGCAATGGAGGATCAAACTTATTAGTGGGAGTTTCCTTGATCTCATGATCATGAAATATGATAATAGGCTCTTTACAATGTTTAATATGCCCCACAAAATCGATAAAATATTCAAGATCCTGGGGCTATAATTCGACTAATTTCAAAATCTCCATTAGAACTTCTTTGTGTAGTGGCAATTGTTGTATCATCTCATAAATAGAGATTTTTTCCAATACCATCTGTAGACTTTGGGTAAGTCTACTTCTGATCATCACCAGTAAGCAAGGTGGAGGACCTTACACAAAATTTGTTGGTGGTAAATATTGTGATGTGGAAGAAATTTTTGTCGAAGCTACAGGTGGTGCAGCTTGATTATGATACCTCTTGTTCCTTGTCACAATATTAATCATCATCACAAAATTTTGATTAGGTGGAGTTGTGTGAATTTCATTGAACTATCATGTTTGATCTACCTGCACCTTATGTGTAGGGAGTGGATCCTTAAATATACCCATTTGTTTATTGTTTGCAGTGAGAGGACTGTCAATTTGAAGTTCATTCTTCTCAAGCATATCCTATACTTTATTCTTGAATGTGTAACATGATTGAATTTCATGATCATTTTATTGATGATAAGGATAGTACAGGTCCTCTCAATACCACTTAGACTTTGGCTTATTAGGAACTTTGGGGTGAATATCTAGCAGATTAATGTCCTTTGCCTCACATAATAAATTAAAAAGTGATCAAGGATTTAGGTAATGGTATATAATTGTGAGCCAGGTGGTGTTGTTGAATTTTACCCTGATTCTATTGAGATTGATTATGATGATGTGCATGAATGGGCTGGGCCTAATAATTGGTTTTTTGAGGTGGATTTTGATTTGTAGGCCCTGGAACACTCAAGACAAATTGATTAACTAATGATAATTTTTGTTTTGCATAGTTGCCCTTTGGGTTTTTGTTCCATTCCTTCTTTTGAATTTTAATCTCCCCTTCCTAAACCTTAATCTCTTCTAGAACCTTAGCCTGAGCTAGGTATTCCTTGAATGTTTGATATTGCTAGAGTTGTAACAACAATGAAATTTGTTTTGAATAAATCCTTATGAATAGATGAGTTAGCTTTATCATAGGTAAGGTAAATAATAAATTTGAAATGATCACTTACCACCTATAACCATAGTCCAATAATGGTTCATCATCAAATTGGTGAAGATTTTATAAATCAGTCAAGGTTGCTTTCTTCTTTATTCTAAATGAGAAGCATTCCATGAATGCATCTACAAGTTGTTCAAAGCTATGAAGTTTTTTCCTTGGAAAATTATTGTACCACTCTAGGGCTAAGCCTAGGAGCATTATCAGGAAGGTTCTCAGTAATAAGGCATCATCATCCTGAAGTTCAAAGCAAAGGTTCATGAAACTAGTGGCATGCTCCTATGCATCATCATATCCTTTGAACTTATCTAACTTGGGAATTTCAAAAATGTTCTAGATATGGAGGATATGGAAAAAAGAGATGGAGTGGTTGATTATAAGGTTGACTCAAAGTGGGTTTTTGATAATCCATACATGAATCTTATTTTTCCAATGATATAATGTGCTCAATAAGCACCTTGTAATATTCAAATGAAATTATCTCATCTCCTTACCTTTGTCCTCAAGGAGGGGGAGGTGGAAGATGTCTAGTGGGATGAGGTGGTTGATTATGGTCATCAACCATATCCTCATAAAGTGACTCAAGGTACCCCTGATCTTGATACTCTGACCCTAAGTCCTCATAGGCCTCATGCTCCTATTGAGCATTGTTTAATTGAAGCTATTGGGCCTATGGTGTTGAGGGGGTGCACAAGGAGGATGATTCTAATTAGGTATAGGCAGTAGTTTCTAGTGGTGTGCAAGGCACCTTTGATGGATCTTCTACCTATAGGTACTGGGTATAGAAACCACTTTGTGCAAGGCTTTATATAATCTCTCTTGATATAGCCTTTCATGATGCAACCAATGTTCTTGCAGCCTCTGCTAACTCAACTAATATTGCTCATATAAGCATTGTTTATCCAACTGTAACTAGTTAAACAATGTTTTTTTAGCAACATTCTTCCTAAGTGCCTGATCTAATTGGTCAACAATATGGGTTCTATTAGCCTTCATATTAATACGAAGGAACTTGGCTTGCTCTATGGCCCCAGAAGGGATGGCTACATGTTTTCCATGATCGAGGAAAGCCATGTTGACCTATTAATTAGGCTAAAATATAATCTCAATGTACTCAAATAGTGTAGATGCACAATGTGCTTGCATGAAATACTCTTTCTGAGGAGTGGGGGGGTTATTAAAGTCTCCCTCCTCATTGATAAGGACGATGTGAGCTGACCTGGCTGTCTTAGTAGGACAAGTGTCGTACCTATATAAATGGGCATATTATTGACTCATCCATGGATTATCAAATGGAGTGGCTTAATCATATAACCTCATCCATGGGGTGTACTCCTGATCATGTTTTGATTTGTGGATAGAGTGAGTTGAAATGTGAACTCACAACACCAACCTACTAGGACCTTCTTTGTGCTAAATATTTTATCTAGGGAAAACATGAAAAGTATCTTTACCATGGAGGACATCACTTTGATCATATCAATGATTTAAAAATGCATATTGAATGATAATTTCCTCCAGGTCACATTCCTTGTAAAAAATAAGATGTCATTTAGGAATGGCCACATCCTTTGGACTGATTCAGAGGCACCCCATGCCTCCTTGAATTTTTTTTGTAGCACTAGCCCTTTATCGAGCTTGGTTGTGTGTTGTTACCATGGTGTTTATTAAACAAATAGTAAAGAAACACACAAGAAAACAATGTAATTATCTTATTTAAATTTTAAGTGTGAGTCCCTATAATTGTTTGAGTGTGTTTAGATGTAATACCTTATTCCTTATAAAAACTACGAGTAACAAATATAAAAGTACAAAAAGTTAGTTCGATCACACCCCCTATTGGGGAGCGTAACTCAAATGGAAAAAAGTGTCTTCCTAATGGATGTGGCTCAAGGTAACCTTATAGGAACAAAAATAACCCCTAAAAGGGTTGCACTATCTAATGTCTTGTTATCGACCAAGCTTGGATTTTTCTTAACCCATGCATTTAAGGTATGGAAAATAACGATAGTAGCATACACTAATTATTTTCAAGAGCCTTATCGTAAAGGGGCTCACTAATCCTTCATACTCTGGGTGCACCCAAAATTAGGGGACTTTTTGATGATGAAATCTGAAAAGTCACTCGCTTTTGGTAACTAGGGTTTATATGGTGCAAGTCAATGGGTGGAGATGAAGCCCACCATAATTGGTCTCAATCAATAGTTGGTGATGAAGTCCAACTCATTGATGTTAAAATGAATCATGGTGTGTGGGGTTATTTTTATTTATGCAAAATAAAGTAAAATCAATAAGCATTCCATGATCTTTCACTAATGCATAAAAAAAAGGTTTCAATTTCAAAAATTCTATAGGACATATAACTTCTAAATGCATAATCCTATATGATATCAACTTGTGAGCAAGAAACAACAAGCAAGACAAATAGTGATAGGTTCAGATACATCCCAAATAGATATGGTTGCTAACATAAGTCGTTTGTCTCAGAGACGACCAAAGAAAGGGGTCGTCTAAACCAAGGATGACCTTAGATAGGGGTCTTCTAGACTAGATATGATCACAGATAGAGCCTAACATTGCAAAATTTTTCTATTCTAAGCTCTATAATCTAAAATATTTTTTTATAAATTTCTATAAAAATAAAAATATATATTATATGTACTCACCTTGATATCCTACATTTGACAAAGATCCATCCCTCTATTGTTTTTTTTCTTTCTGATATGAGGTCATATTGCTCAGGTATGGTTGCCAAACAGGGGCTATCTCAAGATCATATAGTTTATGAACAAGGGTTGTCTTTGTGGTAGACGATGAGTCCTACAACCTACAAATAGAAAAATAAACAACAATAATTAAAATGAATAGATAAAATGGAATAGGTCCCACCGTGATTGCCACTATAGTGCTAAAAAATCCATACACCAAGAAATAAAATAAAAGACTAAAACAAATAGCAATGATCCAACCATAATGATAAAATAAATTATAAAATAATGGTACCCTTTATTGATATTGAATCTGTTCTTTTCAAATGGTTACAATGAGATCCCTCCTGAGGGGATTTTCTACCAAGTCTTGATACAATGAATACAATCATGAAATATTAAGGTGTACTCTATAGGATCTCTCTCACACCCACAAACCATCTTGGAGTGGGTTTCTCATGACCACCGCAAGGGTTGATGATATCAAGTTCTTGCACTCTTCCTTCCTTGTAGAAACTTGTAGTCTGCACACAAGAAAACTAAAGAATGTTAAAAGCATATGTGAAGCCTTTCGAGATAAGGCCTGTATTAATGATAATATATGTAATAAATAAATGAAATAAATATAGATGCATGCATAAATAAAATTATCATTGATCTAAGAAACAATAAAGAAAATGCTGCTAAAATCTATTACAATAAAACAAGAAAACAAATCTCTACCCTAGGGTTGTCTTAGGGTGGTACGGTTGTGTCTGTGGGCCTTCTTTGAGTGAGATAATCACTAACGTGTAAGTGATTTCTTGTGGCTGATGCAGGATGATCTTGGGTTCAATCTATGATTTGGTCGGTGGATTGGTGCATTCATGTGAATGGATTTTATAGGTATAGATCATTCTTTGAAGCAAGTACTTGTGATTACACAATGAATACGAATGTGGTATTCAAAGCTTGGAATAAACCATCAATATGCTTTCTATGGTGAGAAGAATGTAAAATGCTTGGAGGCTCATGGTTGAATTTTGGTAGCACTTAATTAATTGAATATTTGAAAACTTGCTATATTTTGAATGAGGGGTGAGCGCTATTATATAGACTCCTCAAAAGGAATCTAATAACAACACAACTCTATGCATGAAAAAGCAAAAAGGTAGTTCACATTAAGAAAAGTGAATGCTTATCTTCGAAATCTCACTTTAAATTGATTGTATCATGTGATTGTTCTAATATGGGCTTATGCACGTACTAAATTACAATGCAAGTTCATGCATGGGTTTACCTGGTAGTTTCTACTACTAGTTATATCCCACTCTTTTTTATATTTGCTTCTAGCATGACTGTCTCAACATGAGATGGTCCTAACTAGGGGTCATATTTTGGTGAGACAGCCTTTGGAGGTCATCCCTTGGAGGGGCTGCCAGGGTTGTAAATGGGAATATCCCTTATTTAAGTGGTGAAAACCATTGTTTTAGTCCATGGGGATGCCCAAGGTGGGTCATATGGTCTATAGGGAGTCCATCTAGGTAGTCTACTCAATATGACATGTTTTAGGTGTCTATAGGTTCTAGTTGAGATTATTAAGTCCTAAAGTCTAGGTGTATTTTAGTTGATCTTGATATTTGAAAAATTATATTATATCTTAATATTTCTAAAAAAATATTCAAAGGATTAATGGTTTCTTAAATAAACTCTAAGTCTTTCCCTTAAGTCTTTCATCCATGCATAAATGAAATTTTATGGTAACCATGGTCCCTGATGATTAAAATCCAAAGAAAATATTTTCCTAAGGTATTTTCTAATACTACAAAGGCTTCTCATGTCAACATGCCCCTTTTAAGGCTAAAATCCATGCATATTCCATACATTTAGTAGCACACACATACCATGATAATAATTCGAAGGAGCACATCATGTAGTGAAGTTGGTAACTTGTCTGAATTTTAAATCCATGATCATTTCACTCTAAGCCTAAGTTCCTCGACCTAAACCAAAAGATTAAAATCCCCTTTGGCTAAATCCTATGCATATCTTTGAAGAGGTACAAAGTGCACTTACCTTCCACCTAATCCAAGGGTGTGTGCAAGATAAGTTGTTTGACCTTTAGTGAGAAAATTCAATGCCATTTGATCGAGGCCTTAATTAAATTTCTTTCCTAAGATTCATACTTAAATATAAAACAAATTGGATAAAATTAGTGGTGTGCATAAATTAAATATTAAATCTAATGGTGCACATGTATCAACCTGAGCGGTGTCTAAACCAAAAATTTAACTTTCATCATGTGCCTAAATTCTTACTAAAGTCCAAAGTTTAAAAGGGGTAAAGAAAAGCTAAAACTTACCTAAATAAGTCTTTGTGTCTCCCTTCACGTTAATACACTCACATGTTCCTCACATATTATGGTGTGCACGCACCCAACCGAGATCCAAGGACATGTGTGCATCATACCCATTAATGCTTTAATATCAATCCTTTAATTCCAAAAGGTCATGGTATAAATCTCTTATTATGTATTTTTTCTAAAGACTTCCCTAAATATTTCAATGACCATGGTCATACCCCCTTCTTGAAAACATTGATCACCTTAACAAATATGAGGTGAGTGCATACACCCCTAGCTCCATCCAAAGGAGCGTGCACATGGTATTTATCCAAAATTTAAAATCATGGATAAATAAGAGGTTATTAATATTTTGCTTGTCTTACTTAGAGAATCATGAATATTAAAGGTTGGTAAAGCAAATAATAAAGCATAAGTCTTCACCCCTCTCATGTGTAATTCACCCCTTTCGGTTAAGGACCATGCATCTCTTTGATAATGAACAATGTGTGGGTACTACTCACTTGATCTGAGGATGCGCACATACTAAGACTCACTAAAATTTAATGAGAAAATTCAGGCTGCAAGACTAAACATCTATTAAAATATTTTCTCTTTAAAATATCGCATATTAATATTGAGTAAATTTTTCTAGAAAAATGGTGTATGAGAAGTAACGATAACATCTAAATGCGCACGTGAACCAACTTGCCTGAAATTTAAAGAAAAGGGGTCCCCACGGTGAAAATTTTAATAAAATCACCTTATGCTAAAAAATATTTCATCTATGATTAAAATTCTTGCACTTTGGGTGGATCTAGTGGTGCGCACATATCAAAGGAAATCCAACGATGCTTGTGTATATTTTTAAAAGGTTGTTTAAATACCTCAATACCAAAAAAAAATTCAAAGGTCAAAGGTTAAATTTTTGTGATGCACATTCTATAAAATCAAATTTGGGGTTTTCGAAGAATCCATAAGTCTCATGTACCCCTTTCTTCAAATATCAAGCACCTTCAAAAATATAAGAGGTGTGCTTGCATCCCCAACTCTATCCTAAGGTGTGTGCATACAAAATCACCTGGGACTTGATGACACAAAGAAAAAAAAGTGTTATTAATAATTTTGCCTAAGTCAAACTTAAAGGGTCATGGGTAATAAAATTCTAAACCAAAGATGATCATACTATTTTGCGTTGTATTCCTTCTGTTATTTCAGAAGAGATCAATGCATGCCTTCTTCAACCTATTTCCATTGATGAACTAGAAAGGGTAGTTTTCCTTATGAAGACTGGGAAAGCTCCGGGGCCTGACGGCTTCTCGGTTGAGTTCTTTCAACACTTTTGGGAAATTATTAAATCTGATCTTTTGAGGGTTGTTCTTGAGTCCTTTCATAACCATCAGTTGTTGAAAGCTTTGAATTCCACTTTTTTGATGCTAATTCCTAAAAAGGAGGGTGCTAGCTCTTTTGATCAGTTTCGGCCTATTGCTCTCTGTAATGTGGTGTATAAAATTATTACTAAGCTGATTGCGGAGCGTCTCAAGCCTTGGCTGGATAGAGTTGTTTCTGATGAGCAGGGTGGCTATGTGGCTGGCCGACAGATTCTGGATGGAGTGGCTATTGCTGCCGAGGTGATTCATTCTATGAGCACTTCTAAGAATAAGTTTATGTTTATGAAGTTGGATATGGCGAAGGCTTATGACAGGGTGAAATGGTCTTTTCTTCACAAAATCCTCTTGGCCTTTGGATTTGATCCTTCTTGGATTGAGTGGATTATGAGTTGTATTACAACTCCCTCATATTCTGTCCTAATTAATGGAAAGCCCTCTCCTTTGTTTCATGCTTCTCGGGGTCTTTGGCAGGGGGATCCTTTATCTTCGTACTTGTTTATAATTATGGCTGAATTTCTGGGTCGCTGGCTTAAAGATCAGGTTCAATGGAAATGGGAGAATAGTATGCCAGCCATTTCCCATATTCAGTTTTTTGATGACACTGCTCTCTTGGGTGTAGCTTCTATTTGTGAAGCAACCAACTTTAGACATGCTTTGGACTTGTATTTGGCTGTCTCTGGTCAGGATATTAATGAGCACAAGTCTATTATTTTATTTTTCAATACAGATCCCAGGGTTCAAGCTAGAATTGTTTAGATTCTCAGGTTTCAGGTTGGAACTCTTCCTCTTACATACTTGGGGATTCCCATTTTTGTTTGTCCTCTACCTAGGGTGGTTTGGACTAACATACTTGACAAATTTCGTAGTCGAGTTAGTCATTGGACTCATAGATGGTTAACTTTTGCTGGTCGGGTTTTACTTTTGAAGTCAGTTGTTCAGGCTTTATCGGTGTATAGATGCCTTATTCAGATTGCTCCAGCAAGTTTTCTTCATGACCTGGATTCTCTTTCTAGGCAATTCCTATGGGCTAGCAATCTTGGTTCCTCAAAATGGAGTCTTGTTAAATGGGAGACTATTTGTCGACCAAGGCAAGCTGGGGGGTTGGGTCTTCTTCTAAGCTCTCTTTCTGGAACTGCTTTGGCTGCTAAGCTGTATTGGCGTTGGTGTAGTAATCGGGGAGCAAACTTGGGCCAAGATTATCTCCCACAAGTATCTTAGGGGAGTGGAAGGTTCAGATATTCCTCGATACAGCTTGACTGGTCGAGGATCATTTGTTTGGAATACTTTGAAAAAGGGAGCAGAGCTGGTTAAGCAGGGGTTATTCTGGATTTGTTATCTTGGGTCTCGGGCTCTTTTTTGGCAGGATTCTTGGGATGGCTTTGCTCCTCTTCTTAGCAAGTTTTCGCATCTTCAAGATCTTGCTCAATGCTTTTGGGATCTTTGGATGGTTGAAGGTGGCAGATTTCAAAACTGTTAAGTCCTTTGGTCAGATGGTTAGTCTCCAGTGGAAGGATCCTCGAGAATGGCCTGCTGGTGGCACTATGGATGCGAGGGCAGAGCTGGCCCGTATTCTCGCTAGCCGTCCCTGCTCTTCTCTACCTAGGGATGATGTGCTAGCATGGGGAAGAGATAATAGAGGGATATTTTCGGTTGCTGCTGGTTATTGTGTTTTGGATCAGCAGCGGTTTGGTGAGGAGGAGGTTCCATGGTGGAAGCAAGTTTGGAATAAGTTTATTTGGCCAAATTCTAGTTTTTATGGGTGGCAGGCTACTCATAATCGTTGTCTCACTTGGGATAATTTTCAAAAGCATGGGTTTGCTGGCCCCTCTTTATGCTATAACTATGGGAAGGCTGAAGAATCTATTGGGAATTTACTTCTCCAATGTGACTTTGCTCGACAAGTCTGGCATTATTGGTGGGGAGTATGGAATCACCCTTGTTCACATGCTTCATCAATAGTTGATTTTTGGAGGAGTATGGGGCGGCCTCCTACAGCGGCTTTCTTTTTACAAGTTGGATGGAGTATTGGTCCTTCATGCATTTTTTGGCAGATTTGGCTTGAACGGAACCGTCGGATTTTCCAAGGTAAGGAGTTAACTACTTCCCAGGTCTGCGAGAGGATTTTGCGTATGATCCAGGAAACTGTGTCTGCAAAATGTCAGATTATTTCTCCCATGGACCATGCGAAATGTCAGATCATGGAAATATTAGGCTTGATGGTTAATGGTCTTGGTCCTAATGTCTCTTGCAGATGGATGGGTCATAATAATCGGGTGTGGAGGGCTAGAAAATGGAATCCGCCTCCTCTGGGAGTGCTGAAAATTAATACGGATGGATCTTCCCGGGGTAATTAGGGTAATGCTGGTATTGGTGGTGTGGGGCGAGATAGTAGTGGTACTATCCAATTTTTTTTCTCTTGATTTAAGGGACATCATTCTAATAACTTCATGGAAGCACTCGCAATTTTATATGCTTTGGAGCAAGGGTATGCTTTGGGTTGGCGTCAAATTGTTTTGTGAATCTGATTCTCAGATTGTTATAAATTTGTTAAATTCTAGAGATAGTCTTCATGGTTGTTGGCGGTTGAGTTGGGTTGCTCGGAAAATTCTTAATATCTCTGCTCACTTGGACTTAATTTCTTTTGTGCATATTCCTCGGGAGTGGAATAGGGTAGCGGATTTGTTAGCTAAATGGGCTTCTAAGTTTCAAGATGGTTGGGATGTTCAAAATTGGTCTCAACTTTCTTCTGATTGCTCTCAATCTCTCTCTTCTTTATTGAGAGCTGATATGTCTGAATAGCTTCTGCTTTTTCTTTGTATCATGAATGTTTTGCTGAGTTAATAAATTTTTACCCTCTTTTACCAAAAAAAATAAAATATTGTTACCAAGGCCTAAGTTTTAATACATTATATATATAATATATCCCTTTGGTTAAAGAATGATTATCTCTTTGGTAATGGGAAGTGTGCATGAATTATTCTAGCTTAATCCAAGGATGCACCTGTGTTGAGTTGCTTAATCATTAATGACAAAGTCAATGATATAAGATCCAGACTTTAATTACAATTTATTTTAAGGTTTACCTATAAGTGTCGAGCATATTTTACTAGATGAGTGACGCGCATGAACTTGAAGTAGATATAATGGTGTGTATGACTTTGCTTGCTTGAGCTTTAAACAAAGGTCTCCAAAATGATTAAAATATTCCAAAAATTAAAGTTGGTCACCCATCCTCTTAGGTTTAAATCTGTTGCACCTTGGTGGAATCTAATTATGTGCGTTGATCTAATAGAAATCTGATGACACGCATGTACCCTCCAAAAGAGTTTTTTATGTGCCACTAATAGAATAAATAATGTTCCAAAGTCCAAAGTTAAGTGTCTTCAAGGTACACTTAATAAAATCAAGTTTGAAGTTTATGAAAAATTCTAAGCCTTAGGTACCCCTCTTTTACTTAAGAATCATGTATCTTTACAAAGATGAATGACATGCATGCTTTCACAACTCCATACAAGGGGGCACACTCATAAAGTTGCACAAAGAGTAATGGCCAAAAATAAATAAAAATTAGCAAACCAGTTTTCCTAAGACTAAATGTCAAATGTTCGTAAAAATTTATTTTTTTCCTTTCGTTTTATGTGTTGTGTTCCCTTATATTAACTCTCGATCATCATTTGAAAAGCAAAAGGTGTGTGTATACCCTTAAGTTAATATGATGACGTGCACATGCTAAGAAGAAGCTAAATTTGATCAAGACTTAAAGGGAAAAGTAAATGACATATAATTATTTTTGGAATATTAAAGGAAATATTTTAATCAGAATCTTTTCATAGGTCCATTACATGATTTCCCCATTTCTTTCACTTAAATAACGAATAGTTTTGGTCCTAAAGAGCGATGCACACAGAAAAAAATAATCTAAAGACGCGTAGAAATTTAAATGTGCCAATGTTTAAGGAAAGGTGGAATTAATGTAACCTTTGTGTGCCACAAATTTTATTATTATACATAAAGATGAAAATTTAGCTTTGGCACTAATGTTTTATCAAGTTCATATTGCCTCCATAAAAGTCTCACTTCTTTCTTCCCCCTTTCTAGGTAACATGCATGCAGCTCATAAATATCATATGATGTGCATACTCTCCGACTACATCTAATGGTGCACTTGAAAGTATTATACCCAAATTTATCACAAAACCTAAAGAAGAATTTGTCTTATTATAAGGGAGATCCAACAATGTGCCTAAACCTTTATCAAATCCAAGGGTGTGTGTTGAATGTGGAATAAATACAAAGGGAGGCTTTAAGAAAGAGAATTTGATAGAGATGACTATCATTGATAAAAGAGTCACGGTCAACATCCATTACAAAAATAGGTTAGATAGAAGATAAACAAGAAAAGTGATAGAATTTTGCACATGATTGAAAAGTATGCAGATCAAATATTTGTCAATAGTAGTCTTATTTAGGACAAATTATTTTTTAGATAATATGGTCGAGGAATGATGAGGTAGCAAATGTCCACTGGAAAATTAAAAAAAAATGGTTGGTAACTATAAAATCACATCACGCAAGAAATCAACTCCTGAAACTATTTATGGTTTGCATAAGCACTTTTAGAACACTGAAATAAAGCCAGGGTATTACTGGAATGGAATTACCAAAGTATTTTGCAAAGTTTTAGAAGGATTGGTAGAGGAATTTACCACCCAAGGGAAAGAGGGGAAAAGAAAAATAGCTTCTTCAAGTACACCCACTATCCCACAAAACACTGAGGAGGCTATTAAACTCATTACAGACCAAAGGTCTTATAAGAATTTAGATGGTCCGATCACACTAGGAAAAATTCTGATAAATTATTCAATGAAGTTTGGGCCCGACAAACATCTCTCCTCTGTACAATAATATGAGATCGAGAATACAACAATAATTTATTTTGAATAAACATAGGAGAACTTGTAGTGTAGCTCATGGCTACTATTCGAATTGTTTAAAAGAGCCCAAGGGTCACAATACAAGCCAACACCTCATTGTAATAAATGGATCAGTAATTTGGAAAAACTGGCCTACTCGAAAGTGCATTACTCTTTAGATTTATTGGCATGGTTAACCATGGTGTATGACCAATCAACCAAGTCTATTATATATGCTAACAATCAACTGATTTTCAGAATTACTCCTAGGATCATACGAAGGGTATTCCAGTTGAACAAGTCTGACACACCACTGATACAAGAGGTAATATAATGTCAATCCCAATAAGTCCTTCATACCCACTATCACACTACTATTTTTTAACCATAAGAAGTTGTAGCATGTACTTTTCCTGTTAGGAAGGATGAAATGGAACCTTGGGTGAGAAATTATATGGATATGATAAATATTATATTAGAAGTCTCAAATTTAAGTGTGGTAGGAAGAAAAGTCATAATTTTATCTATACAATGTTATTGAGTTTTCTCCTCTCCAATATATGCATGGGAAGATGATTGGAGTAAAAAAATGCATGTTCATTTGATTGAGCTGAAAATAATAATTTTAGACCAGTGTGAAAAGATAACTCTTTTTTTCCACTATTCAATTTTTATACACCTCATAGCAGGGTAGCTAAACTGTGAGATCCTAAATAGATTAGGGTAAACCAATGCTAGAGATATGCAAGAAAGACTCCCATGGATACATGAAGGGTGCTCTCACCTTTAATGGTTTTTCAACAAATTTATGATAGAAATACACAATGCCCAATGTGGACATCTCCCTATGAGAATAGACCTTAGTATTGCTACCTTTCTAATTGAATAAAAAGTAGGAGATTACTTTTTGTCAGAATAATTTTTGTACATCAGATTATATGGAGAAAATATTCCTCCAAAGACCTTACCAAAGTTTTTCCCTATGTTTGTGGCTTCACTTGAAATCGCCATGCAAATTGTAAAAGAAACAAACATGCAGATAAGAAAAATGTATGGCAAAGTCACTTAGCTAACAGTACCATGCTGGTTTGGACACTACATCTTCCAAGGATACTTAAAAATGCTCAAAGCCCTGTGGGGTATGGACAATTTTTGTTTTGACGAAGTGACATGGAGATCCTATGATCTTACAAAGAGTTATATGAAAATGATGCAAGTGCACAAATATGCATGGGTACATCACATAAAAGATAAATATGAAGGAGAACTCCTAGAGGCTATACAAGCAGGCGCTAACCTAAAGAACATATGGTCAAAATTTCCATATGATTCTAGAGGTAATTCTAGAATTGAAAGAGGAGGCAGCTATCCTCAAGTGTTAGTAAGGTTGCGAGAACTCTTTGTAGAATCAATGGCTCCTATTTTTCTTGTAATTAATCCATATGAGCTTTGGGATCCATTTTTTTATATGGTAGACCAAGGAATAGACTATATAGAGATATCATTGATTCTAGTTATATAACTCAAGTACCATAAAAGGCTCATAAAATAGTCCAGATGGTAGTGGAGGAAGCTCCTCACTCAGCTTAATTAACAATAGAGGAAACTCATGTTTCAGCTCAGTTAGCAACAAAAGAAGCAAATGTAGAAAAATAGAAAGAGATAGTTGCTATGTCTCTAATTGATCCTATAGCCCCAACCACTATAGAAATAATACCTGTTGAACCTATAAAAGGATAAGTGTCTAATACTCTCAAGATCAAGTTGAATTTGATAATATTCATGTCGAAACTAGCTCCAAAGGCGGTTCCCAAGTCATTGATCATCAACAATAAAGAAATCAAAAGCTCTACAATTATACAAAAGAAGATGTTAAAATCAGGGTGTTTTGATGAAATATTTAGAGGGAACCAAATCATGATAGAAATCCCAACTTCCTCCCTAGAGCATAAAAATGCTAGGCTAACTCTCCCATCAATAGGGAAAGCCTAAGGTAGAGTGACACTAGTAAGGGTGGAAGAAGACATACCAATCAACAATATTGGAGAGAAGGAATTGCATGTAATAACTAGGGAAGAAGAACTAAAAGAAAATCTAATTATAGAAGAGGAAGATGCCAAGGCTACACCTTCGATGGAAACAATTACAATCCTAGCACCTAATGTTGGAAATATTGAGTTGTCATTGATGCCAAAGGTGCATGGTATTCAAGGCAGAAATATTCTTCAAGAAGTTTATAAGGTTGAGTAATTATTCAAGGCAAGGTATATCTCCAAGAAAGGAAAATATTTTTAAGAAAATGATTATAATATTTAAATATCAAATTTAAATATTATAAATAAGGACAAAATCTTGGGACATAAAGGTTTAAAAGTTAATAAAAGTTTCTTGGGACAAAAGTTTAAAAGTTGATTGGGACAAACGTTTAAATATTACAAGAGAAGGCCAAAGGTTTAAAAGTTTATAAAAGTTGCTTGGGACAAAGGTTTAAATATTACAAGAGAAGGCCAAAGGTTTTAAAAGTTAATATTATAATATTTTTTAAAATATTATAAGGGGTTTATAAGGTTTGGTGCCAACGTCTTTGGAGAGCATAAATTAAATCATAATTAAAATCATGAGCTGACTTCACAAGGTGCAAATGAAGGCATATAAATATGAAGGTAGATATTTTATTATTTACCACCGTGCAATGCAATAATTGAAAATTTCTAATGCGACCAATGATGTGAAAAATTCCAATTCGTGTGCAAAATTTGAATACTTCCAACATAGAAAAATTGATGAATAAGAGAAAAGGAAGTTGTGCACTGTGTGGTAGAAATCCAAAGAAAAAACTATAGAAGAGTGAATCCCCAATAGGTTTCATCCATTGGGGTATCCTAACCGGACTTCTAGCCATGTGTTAGGATGCTACAGAGCAGAGTGTGTAGAGTTTGAAATCCTACAATATCGTTTTTATTTGTGATGAAATTGCAAAAGTGTGAAGGTTATAGTTCAGTTGATCCTCTTTTGTTCTTGAGTTGTGGTACAGCCCAGTTGGTTGGCTAGACCACGGTGAGATGCTACTGTGCATGAGGATCAAGGGTCGAATTCCATTGGGTGTGGTTTTTTCTTGGAAATCATGGTGGTAGTTGAGGTAAGAGAAAAATATTTTATTTTTATTAAAGTAGGGAGTCATAAGGTGCAACGTTAATATTTTATATTCTGCATTGTTATAAGAAGGTGATATAAGGTGTGTTAGGATTGTTTGAAATATTGTATTTTGTATAGTGTGTGAAGGAGTTATTTTTGTATATTAAGGAGTTATAAGGTGTAATTATGATTGTTATAAAATTTTATTATGTATAAGTTGGAGTTATAAGGTGTAACTTTGGAATTTTAATTTTGTATTTTGCATGTCATAAAAGGATAAAATAAGAAGTGACTTTATTGGTTTAAAAGCTTCATTGTTTATATTTTGATAAGGGTATAGTTATTATTAAAATATTTATTTTGTGAGATTAAAAAGGAGATATAAGGTATTATTTTCAAGCTTTATTGTGCACATTTTTGAGAAGGATTTTTAATGTGGATGATTTGAAAAAAAGATTTGCTAACCCAATTTTTGAAGTGGCAAAAGAAAGAAAAATTATTATTTGTCAAGACAGATTTGGAAAGCTCATCATTATTGAGGCAGATTTAAAGATAAGCAGGGCCTATTTGTGCATTGTGATTGATTTTCAAATGAGTATGGAAACAAGCAAAATAGTATAAATCTCACACAAATAGAAGAGCAGTTTTAAAGTAAGTCAAAGTGTCACATAGTGCAAGGATAGAGTGAAAGGATTTAATTGAGAAGAACATATTGGATACTTGTAATGCATATCATTTTTTATATGTTCATGAAGATAAAAGAATTCTGGGTAGAATATGTCTGAATTACTTTAAGTTGAAGAAAAAACTTTTGGAAAAGATATGAGTATTGTTAGTATGAGATATTTGGGAAAGATATGAGCATTGTTTGTATGCGATATTTAGAAAAGATATGAGCATTGTTTGTATGCAAGATTTGGGAACGATATGAGCAGATTTGAGTAGGTTATGAGAATATTTGAGCAGGTTTTATGAGTAAATTTGAGCAGGTTTTATGAGTAAATTTGAGCAGGTTTTGTGAGCATATTTGAGTAGGTTTTGTGAGAAGATTTGAGTAGGATCTGTGAGTATATTTGAGCAGGTTTTGTGAGTAGATTTGAGTAGAATTATGAGCAGTTTTGTGAGCAAATTTGAGAAGAGTTGTGAGCAGGTTTGTGAGTATATTTGAGCAGGGTTGTGAGAAGTTTTGGAGCATATTTGAGCCGAGTTGTGAGTAGTATTTGCAGCAGACCAGAGTAGAGGAGATTGGTGTCTCCTATGGATTTAGTTCCATGAACTAGAATAGAGAATATTGGTGTCTCTTGTGGATTGATTTCCATGAACTTGTGAGAGGAGACAAGTGTCTCCTATGGATATGTGTCCATGAACATTGTAATAGGGGTTGGAACCCATGAAATTTATTTGAGAAATTTATAATAAATATTTCTCCGTGGATGTAGCCCACATTGGGTGAATCACATTAAATCTGTATCTCTTATGTGTGTGGTGATTTATGCATTATTTCATTATTTTAATCGATAATAATTATAATTATTACCTTGGAAAAAAAATTAAAAGTTTTATCTTATATTGTTCACCCCCATATAAGTATAAGCTTATGTTATTCAATTGGTATCAGAGCAGGTTCCTTCATGAAAACCTAACAACTTAAAGGAATATCTTACAGGAACACAAATGACAAAGAATAAACAACCAGAATCAAGTAAATAATCAAGCATTGGAGAAAAGACTAACTTTGAGAGAAAAAATAAGAAGGATCCAAGAAAACATAAATGTTTTAGCTGTGGTAACATTGGTAACTGTGCAGCTAATTGTCCATAAGCTGAAAATAGTAGCAATGAAGAAGAGGTTAACTTTGTGAGAAAAAATAAGAAGGATACAAGAAAACACAAATATTTTAGTTGTGGTAGCATTGATAACTATGTAGTTAATTATCCACAAGTTGAAAATAGTAGTAGTGAAGAAGAAAAGAAATACAAGAAAAACAAGGAAAAAAAATTCTATCATGAAAAGAAAAATAGGTATGGTCAAGGCAAGCATGAGAAGATCTTTTAAAGACACAAGAAGAGCTTTTATGTTGAAGAAGAAAGCAGTGCTTCTAGTAGCAGTGATAAAATCCTTTCAGATAGTAAAAAAGAAGAAATCCTAATTTTTTCCATAAAAGAGAAATAATATGCTCTTGTTGTCAAAGACCAAGAAAAAGAGAAATAAGATGATTCTGTAGTTGAAGACCAAGAAAAAAAGAAATATTTAGAAAAGGAAGAGGAAGCCACAATTGATATGGAAGAGGAACTTGATATTGATATTGAAGAGTTAAAAAGGGAGAACTTAATATTGAAGGCTCAAGTACAAGAGGATGAGAAAACAAAGGCAAAGCTTCTACAAGATCTCACCGATTTAAAAATTAAAGTTGAAGAGGCAAGGAAAATTGAAGAAGGTATGGTTGAGCAGTTGAAGGCAAAAGAGCTAAAATGTGAAAGACTAGAAAATGAAGTTATCTCTCTAAGGAAGGGACTTGAAAAATTTAATGATAAGATATCTCAGTTTAAGAAAATCTCAAAAACCTTGGATGATATTATCAAAGTACAAATATCTCCATTTATAAAGACTAGACTTGGTTTTTAAGAAGGTCAAGAGAAACACAAAGAGGATTCAAGATCAAAAGAAACAGAGGCATCAAATAAAATGATTAAAGAGGAACCTAAGACCTATGCTTATGTGTTGAGAAGTGGAAGCATAAATGAGGAAGAAAACAAAGCACCATCAAGGGACAAAGACCATCTCAAAAAAAGCAATGAGAGAACCATGCAGCAATATCCTCCAAGGCAATCAGATAGGTTTCAATATTTATTTCATGTTTATTGTTACTCATATAATATTTTTGTTCATAAATCTATACATTGCAGGATTCATGGTAAGAATGATTATGGCTTCACCAAGAGAAATTTCAAGTTATTTTCACCTTTCAAGGACTACAACATCATGTGTTACAATTGCAATAATATTGGGCATAAAGCTAAATGGTGTAGAACAGTGTTCCTTGAATTTTCAAAGTAAAGCAAAAAAGAGAATGGTAAGGATGTTCAAAAGGGTATGACCTTGAAAGTTTGGAAAAATAAAATTGAAAAAGAAGAAGAGCATTGTAAGTTGGGAGTAGCTTTACTCCCATCCTAAAATTGATCACCTCAAGTAAATTAGGTGGTGAGGGGGTTGTGCTAAGTGACTTAATTTTAGCCCCAAGGAACCCTTTTCCATTGATGTCAAATGGGGAGAATTCGGTGAGGAGCATCTTGTCAAGGGGAGCAGATTGGGAATCTAGTTATAGTAAAAGAAATTTTTTTGAAGGGTTTCCATCAATGACAAAGGGGGGGATTATTGGAAATATTGAGTTGTCATTGATGTCAAAGGTGCATGGTATTCAAGGCAGAAATATTCTTCAAGAAGTTTATAAGGTTGAGCAATTATTCAAGGTAAGGTATATCTCCAAGCAAGGAAAATATTTTTAAGAAAAAGATTATAATATTTAAATATCAAATTTAAATATTATAAAAAAGGACAAAAGCTTGGGATACAAAGGTTTAAAAGTTAATAAAATTTTCTTGGGACAAAAGTTTAAAATTTTATTGGGACAAAGGTTTAAATATTACAAGAGAAGGCCAAAGGTTTTAAAAATTAATATTATAATATTATTTTAATATTATAAGGGGTTTATAAGGTTTGGCACCAACATATTTGGAGAGCATAAATTAAATCAAAAGTAAAATCATGAGCCAAATTCCCAAGGTGCAAAGGAAGGCATATAAATATGAAGGCAGAGATTTTATTATTTACCATCGTGCAATGCAATAATTGAAATTCCACTTCATGTGTGAAATTTGAATACTTCTAGCATAAAAAAATTGATGAATAAGAGAAGAGGAAGTTGTGCACTGCATGGCAGAAATATAGAGTAGAAATATAGAAAAATGAATCCCCAATAGGTTCCATCAATTGGGGTATCCTAGTCGGATGTCTAGCCCTGTGTTAGGGCGCTGCAGAGCAGTGTGTGCAGAGTTTGAAACCCTACGGTGTTGTTTTTCTTTGTGATAAAATTGTGAAAGTGTGAAGGTTATAGGCTAGTTGATCCTCTTTTGTTCTTGAGTTGTGGTGCAACCCAACCGGTTGGCTAGGCCACAATGAGACGTTGTTGTGCATGAGGATCGAGGGTTGAATTCCATCGGGTGTGGTTTTTGCTTAGAAATCATGGTGGCAGTTGAGGTAAGAAAAAAATATTTTATTTTTATTAAAGTAGCGACTCATAAGGTGCAACGTTAATATTTTATATTTTGCATTGTTATAATAAGGTGATATAAGGTATGTTAGGATTGTTTGAAATATTGTATTTTGTATAGTGTGTGGAGTTATTTTTGTATATTAAGGAGTTACATGGTGTAATTCTGATTGTTATAAAATTGTATTATGTATAAGTTGGTGTTATAAGGTGTAACTTTAGAATTTTAATTTTGTATTTTGCATGTCATAAAAGGATAAAATAAGAAGTGACTTTATTGGTTTAAAAGCTTCATTGTTTATATTTTGATAAGGGTATAGTTATTATTAAAAGCTTTATTTTGTGAGATTAAAAAGGAGATATAAGGTATTATTTTCAAGATTTATTGTGCACATTTTTGAGAAGGGTTTTTAATGTGGATGATTTGAAAAAGAGATTTGCTAACCCAATTTTTGAAGTGGCAAAAGAAAAGAAAATTATTATTTGTCAAGATAGGTTTGGGAAGCTCATCATTATTGAGGTAGATTTAGAGATAAATAGGGCAGATTTGTGCATTGTGATTGATTTTGAAGTGAGTATGGAAACAAGCAAAATAGTATAAATCTCACACAAATAGAAGAGTAGTTTTAAAGCAAGTCAAAGTGTCACATAGTGCAAGGATAGAGTGAAAGAATTTAATTGAGAAGAAGAACATATTGGGTACTTGTAATGCATATCATTTTCTATATGTTCATGAAGATAAAAGAATTTTGGGTAGAATATATCTGAATTACTTTAAGTTGAAGAAAGCACTTTTGGAAAAGATGTGAGTATTGCTAGTATGTGATATTTGGGAAAGATATGAGCATTGTTTGTATGCGATATTTAGAAAAGATATGAGCATTGTTTGTATGCAATATTTGGGAAATATATGAGCAGATTTGAGAAGGTTTTGTGAGTAGATTTGAGCAAAATTATGAGCAGTTTTGTGAGAAGAGTTGAGTAGAGTTGTGAGCAGGTTTGTGAAAATATTTGAGTAGGGTTGTGAGTAGGTTTGGAGCATATTGAAGTAGAATTGTGAGAAGGATTTGGATATGACCAGAGTAGAGGAGATTGGTATCTCCTATGGATTGATTTCCACGAACTAGAGTAGAGGATATTGGTGTATCCTGTGGATTGAGGTCCATGAACTTGTGAGAGGGGACAGGTGTCTCCTATGGATAGGTGTCCACAAACATTGTAATAAGGGTTGGAGCCCATGAAATTTATTTGAGAAATTTATAAGAAATATTTCTCCATGGATGTAGCCCACATTGGGTGAACCACGTTAAATTTGTGTCTCTTATGTATGTGGTGATTTGTGCATTGTTTCATTATTGCAATTGATAATAATTATAGTTATTACCTTGGAAATAAAAGTAAAATTTTTATCTTATACTATTCACCCCCCTCTCAGTATAAGCTCATGTTCTTCACCTAAAAACCCCAATGCTTTTTAGGTAGCTATGGAAATAGGTAATGTACAAATAATGGGAGAGACATAATATTTGGTATAGATGGGAGAGATCCTATGGGCATAAACATCATAGTTAATTTTGAAAGAAAATAAAAATTTGAAGGCCAAGTTAAAAGTTGCTCAAATTTTACAGGTTGAAATAGATAGCCTAAAGGCACAATTATCACGAGTCATAATCCCACGAGTTGAACCTCAGGTGATAATTAAGAACGTTGATTGCTTTGATTTCCTATACAAAATCAAGAAAGAGATGACACGTAGAGTAAAACATAAGATGGGGGATACAATAAAAATGTTCAAATAAATATATATGATTAAAGCCAGAGTGCAAGAGGTAAGGAATATTCTAATCCTTGGTGATGATAGAATTGATACCATGTTCTCTATTTTCCAAAAAATTGAAGAATGCTATCAAGAGATTCAAGAGGAATGAGTTACCTTGGGAGATGGCATTGAGGTAGAGTATGTAATATAGTTCATTAAGGTGTCCATGTTTAGATTGAACATAGGTGGACAAAATAAATGGATATGCTACTACAAAAGATAAGGTATGATATGGCAGGGGCAAGCCTTTCCCTTGAAGAATTTCTAGAAGTATCCAATGTATAATATCTTATCATCAATAGGATTTAGGAATTTGACTATGACCTAGAAGATGAAATAAAATTAGCCAGACAAACTATATTCCTAGCTGACATGACCAATTTCTTATGTTCTATGAATGAAAAGAATAAAATATGGATAAAGCTAAAAAAGAAAAAGATACTTTAAGATATGAAAACTATAAGATTTTCCATGTCTTTTAATTAAGAAGCATGGAAACTTATACACTTTCTAATCAGGAATGTTAAAAATAAGAAAATCATAAATATAAAGAGATTAAGGTTGGTAGCCTAGAAATGAGGTTAAGGATACCCCCGAGCACTGAAATGAAAACAATTGAAGTAGGCTAGAGCTTGGAAAAGGATGTAATGCTAGATGTTAGCATGGAAATTGAGGAGTCCACTTTAGAGGAAGAAATTGAAACTGTTTACCAAGGGACCAACCCGTGATAAAATACTAGATAGTTGTAAACTACTTTTTGAGAAAATCTAAAGGCTCAATAGAGAGCAAAAGATAATTTTGTAAGCAAAATAAGATCCAAGCAAGTTGTCGTGTATTCATCTAATTGCACACAAGATATTGTGACAAGTGGATGGCTCGAATTAAATCAATTATAACAGATTCAAGAACTAAAGGCTATAAATAAAGCGATTGATGCTAGAATATGCATCAAGATTTTGCATAACATATTTTTGCTAAGAGGTATATTTGAGTGCCCTATTATTTGTTGTTGTAATTTTCCTTGTCTCTTTCCTTCTTTTCCATCTCTTATTATTCTCATTATTGTGCAAGTTTTGAGAGAGAAGTGCTCAAGAAATTGAGATTATTTCCATATATTGAGCTAGAGGTCTAGAGACTCAACTGTTACCAGATTGGAATGGGAGAGTGAAAAGTCTTTGTTACATTATTTGAATGAGAATTTCTATTTTATTAATCTTTCAAGAGATAAATGACAATTTTAGGCCAACTCTTCATGTAATTACTCTTGATATTAATACAATTTTGGGCTTCTTATCTGTCATATATTTTGTTCAATATTGTGTGTGTCTTCATTACATGTTACATTATTTGAACGTATGGATGGATGCTTCTTTCATTGGTCAACTATTATGTTTATTACGATATTTGAATGAATGTAATTGCACCAATTCCTTCTTTCCTCCTTTCTATTACATTGAATTGTTTTAAAATCTTGCTATAATAGCCCAAAGGATTAAGGCACCGGTCATACACATAAGGCATAATTGAACTATTATAAGAAAATATTGGTAAAATAAACATAATTTTTACATATTTTTATTAAATCTGGAAGAGCATGAGCTTAAATTGTTAAATCTTTAGGCTCACCTCCGGGGTTTCCTTACCATACCTGGTTTATTTAGAAATATATAAAACTCTATTCTTAGGTTAAAGAGGCAGGTCTACCAGAGCCTGTAATTGTTGCTTGGCAATTGGTTTTTCTTATAGAGTGACAAACAAATCCTAAGAATGCAAGAAAAATATCCAAAAGAAATAGATACATGTCTCACTCTAATTATGTCGATAGGCGTCCTACAATGGCAGCCAGGAAGGTTAGCCACGCCGTAAACAATATTAATATTTTATTAAAAAAGTCGACATTAAGAAAATTATCCGTCGACATTAAGGGTTACGGTGGATTTAAAATATTTAAAAAATATTTAAACTATTTAAACTAAAATGGTGCCCAAAATTTCTAATATTATTTGCTTCTCTCCTCGAGATAGGTGCCTCGATATTGATAACTCTCGGTGTTTATAAATATATATTTTATATATCTAAGCTAGTTATATCATAATCACCCAATTGTATGACAAAAACTTCACAATTAGACATGTATTATTTGTCAAAGTCGGACATTAGTATTTTTCAAATGATTAAATTAATACCATTTAATTAAGATGATATCCACTTAATTTATAAAGTTTTTTTTTTTAATTCTTATGTTTTTTTAAATAGTGAAACATTACTTTTCAGTTTAAATTTTAAAATTTATTTTTAATTATATAATTATTTTAAAAAATCTTATCAAATTATTATAATATAAAATTATATAATAAATTATATTATTACAATACATAACCATAAAAATAAAATCTATTATAAAAATATTTATGACATTTTTCTAATAGTCTTATCCATTTATAATATTCCATAATATTTAATATTGTGTTTTCTTAGTACAAGAATAACTTTTTAAGTCCATCAATATATTTATATATATAAAAATTCTTTAGAGTATAAATACTTACTTAAAATACACAGAACCTTTAAGTTGTAAACTTTTTATTTAAAATGAAAGAAACCTTACTATTACCATCAAACCTGCTTAAATTGTTCATAAATATTGACCATATTATTGGTATGCATGATGTGAACTGACTAGATATGTCTAGCCATGATTGAGGCAAGCACTTTTATTTCCCTTATATGGGGCCAACTTCTTTATATATTATTAGGACATCCAAGCTTCTTTTGCTCTCATATTTCCCAACATGCTTTCACCTAATTATAAAAACTTTTATGCTAACTTTATGGCTATTGGGTCCCTTTTACTTTTTATTTCTATACTTTTATGAGAAAAAAAAAAAAAATGGGTATATCTACATGTGGCATCTTTATTGTTAAACAACCTCATCTTGACCTTTACTCTACGTACTTCAACATTCAAACAACCTCATCTTGACCTTTACTCTACGTACTTCAACATTCAAACAACCTCATCTTGACCTTTACTCTACGTACTTCAACATTCATTTATTTGTAATAAATTCTGCCATGGGACCCAAATAGATGTCTCCTCCTCACCACTTTGGGCTAAATTTCAAAAGCCCATGAATTGAAATTATGAGTCTCAATGATAAGACTCATAAGGATTGTATATTTTTAAGGCTATTATTTTTAGAATATATACATTATGTTTTCTTATTGTTTTATATAGGATAATAGGGTTATTATTGTCCTATAAATTATATTTATGTTTAAACATGTTAGACAAAGTCAACAAAATTTAGGTTAAATTTTATCATTCTTGTGACTATTATATTCTAAACATATTTTTGTACTTGGATGACTCCAAGTGTTATTGGTATAGAAAAGATAAGAAAGAAAACAATATTGGTATAGGTTTAGTGGTAGTTTTATTATGAAAAAATTAATATAAAATGGTAATGTCTAAGTGATTAATACTTTTTTAATATATATTTTTTAAATATAATATTTTAATACAAATATTAAGTTTTTATTTAAAAATAATTATTATTTATTTATTATTATTATTATTTTTTATTTGGTTATTGTGAAAAACCCCCGTGACCATTTTTTATTTGGTTATTGCGAGAAACCCCTGGCATACAGGGCTAGGGGAGTCTCCTCCCAACCATAACCCCTCGTAAAACCGAGAACTATACTTATCAATAGGGAATTTAACACAAAGCCACTACGCACCCACCCCTCACACACTCGCCCATGCCACGGTTTGCTTGATTTAAAAATAAAATTTTATTGATTATTATAATGTTATTTTATTTTAGTTTATAGTTTTTTTTCAATAATTTGTTAATGAGATTTTGGTTCAATGGTTGAGACATATAAATGACAGCTCACACCAAGGTTTAAATATAAGCACCAAATAAGGCTATATAGCTTGATATAACTAGTTGTTGTGACTTATTGTACTAGAGAAAGAGTAACCCTTTTAAAACCCTATTTTTTAAAGTTATTGTATAAATAGTTTAGGTATTAAAACATTTTTTAACTTCAATAAAAAAAATATTAGAGCTAAGGGCGAGTGAACAAACTCAAAGTTGGTTTGGATACTTCACTCTAAATATTTATCTTAACAAACACTTTGTACTCACCCAATTAACCTGACATATGACCTTAATTCATCTTGTTAAATAAAAGAGTGCTTTGATATCACATAACTTTTGAAATTGAAATTGGAGGTAGATTTGTTTATCACCATATTAATTTGTAAAGAAAATGAATTGTAACAATCAAAAACCATAAAGCTATGGAATATTAAGAAAATTATATTAATATATTAATTAAAAGAGTCTCGGGGATAGCACAATGGGGTTTGGTTCTTTTTCAAAATATTTAAGGTTCAAACCGTAGCATGTGTGTAGTTGTGTGTTAATCCCGTAACGATAAGCTAGCTTTGGGCCTAATGAAGGGTAATGGTTGGGAGGGAATTGCTCATCCCTATGCGTTGTAGGGGTTCATCACACTACCCAAATAAAAATAAATAAATAAAATATATATTAATTTGGGGTTTATCACATTACCCAAATAAAAATAAATAAATAAAATATATTAATTAAAAGATAAAATTAAATGAATGTTTATATAAAAAAAATTAGAGAACAAAATTTTAAGAAGAGATATCTATTTATCTATATCGTTGAATAGATTTATACAACTTTATACCTTTGAATATTAAAATGCATGGTTAGAATTTAGTTATTAAAAGTCTTGATATTTTAGTAATGGGGTGATATTATTATAAAAGGTTTGTTGACATTTCAAGATTAAAATCAATAAATAACAATTTTGTAACTACCATTTTGTTTTGTAATATGAAAATGTATTACTATAATTTATTATGAAATAGACACATATGATAAAAAAATTTCTTCAACCACAAATGTCCATTCATTGTGAAAAAAGATCTTTTTAAAGTATGAGTGGAAATTCCAATAATATTTGATAAAGATATCTATTGTAAATAACCTCATTTTTAGGTAACTTTTCACTTTAACAAATAATTAGGTATAAATTATTTAAGCACAAAGCTTCAATGCTTTAATAAAGTTATCATTAATGTCAAATAATTTTAATAGTATGCTTACTACTTGGCTTACATCAAGTTTCTTATAGTATAACAATAAAATAAACAAATAAATACAAAAACTTATTTATAATAATAAATAACAAGTGTACACAAGTACACATGCAATTATATTGGGTAGGTAAATATGTTCATCACATCCTAATGATGTGTTGGACAATGTACAAAGTGCATAAATAGCACATTCAATGCATTTTGGCAATGCATCATTGATTTTGACATGCATCATGATCTTTTAGTGCCTTTTACAATGGATATATTACATTTCTTGCATTTCAAAACAATAAAGTATCAAAACATAATCTTTAAAATAAAAAGGAAATGTCAAAAACAAACAAACTATATTCTTTAAGTGTATATAATTGGCTATTTTTTTGTTTCATTTTAAATTAACTTATATTAAGTACCTAGATATACATGTAAAAGGCTTCCCTTTGTAAATAAAAGAGAAAAAACACATCAAACAAATAAAGAAGACAACAAAGAGAAGGAAACAACAAGAAATGAAAAGTACTAGGAGAATAGAGCTTCAAAGTTCACTCATCAAAACAAAAGTTTAGCTTGTAAGTAATTTTTTCCATTTCTTCATTTTTCACTTTTGTTTTTTTATATTATTGTATTGTTGATATTGAATTTTATTTTTCAAATATTTGTATATGTGATTCATATTTTTATTTTAAATTTTAGACTCTTAGAGTATAATTATATTTTTCTTTTATTTTTAAGTGCTAAGTTCAAATTTAAAAAAAAAATAAAGTAAATAAAAATAAAAATTATTTTTTATATTCAGAGGAGTTTAAATTCTTTAATATTTTTTATATCTATATCAATGACATGTGAAACAAGGAATAAGTTAAGGATGATGAGTCCTTAAGTGTTATCACTTTTAATAAAATAAAAGAGTATGGACAAATAGGTGGTGGGGCTAGGGTCATTGGAAGTGGAATAGAAAGCATCTCAGCTACAAGTGGGAGTGGAACTCCATCCTATGATTGTACTTACACTTTTGAGACCATATGCAAGAGAGACTTTCAAATCAACAAAGTCCTTGATACATTTTTTTAGTGTTAAAGTGCAAGATAACTAGAAAAAAATCTAAGAGGGACAAAACACTTGATATATAATATTTGCAATTTTATTCAAGGTCAATGATACTATGGTTTGCTCTCACCTCCTGAACATATTTGGAGAGGGGTGATGCTTTATAAAATATGATGCTTGAGAAAGTTGAACTATTGAAATTTCATATTGATTATAATTGTTGGCAATAGAAATCCAAAACCTATGGTGAAATAATTTTGATTTCTAATGTATGTGCGAAAAATACTTCTAACCCTCCTAATCCTCTCTCTAGTTTTAGGCTTCCAACTCAAACTCTCAAAAATGTAGGAGTGGATCTTGTAGAGATAAAGTAATATTGACACACATATATGTATAATTTGCATGTACATAATGAAGCAAACGATGTCATTACTTTCTTTGCAACCTACCTTCCATTTATTTTTACTTATAGTTCTTATTATAAGGTGGAATTCAAGGAATCCATTAACCCTCATTATTATGTTCTCTCAAGAGACAAAAATAAAAACTACCTTGCTTGATAAAAGTTTACCCCAAGGTTAACTTATTGATGGAGGAATTGAGATTCATCTGTAATGATATTTTTTCACATCATAATGGATGGGTTGATTGATATAATCAACAAGATAATGATAAAAACTAATTGTTACATACATTGCAAGGTCCTATGTTCTTCAACCCATTGATTAATTTGGAAAGTATAGGGATGCTACTTTCTAATATTATCTTTTGAAAGATGTTATAGAGAAATGAATGACATCCAAATAGTAATAGATGCAACCCATGTGTATACATCTACAATAATGATGATCCAACACCCCTACATGCATATCTTTTGACTATGATCATTCATTAACAACACCTTCGAAGACAAGAAAAACTAGTCTGGTGAAGAGTATTGTGGTTTGATGTCATAGACTACAAATTTTTGTTTGCAACCATTGTACCTCTTGGAAATATTTTATCTTTTTGATGAAGGAAACCCTCAAAGCTATAGAGATAAAGTATTCCAATTTCTCCATTTTATCAAAGGGTATGATTGAGTTGTAGGTATTCACACACTTTTTGCTATTGAGTAAAAGAGAAAAATATAGTCCAAAATAAATGAGAGAGAGTAAAAGATATGTTATGATATGATGATTTGTGGAACAATGTCAATTATAAAAATTTCTATTCACTTATCACAGAGTTAATTTGATATGTAGGCATAGAAACTCCTAGTCTCAAAGATATTTTTGATAACATGATTAGGCACATAAGGGCAATCATTCAACAGAAGGATCCCACACTCTCATTCTATGAGAAAAATAATAAACCTATTATAAAAGAGCTGGGATAAGATGAAAACCATAGTAGTACTATAGAAAGAGACTTGGCAAAGATAAAAAATAACTCAGTGGGGGCCACTCAATTCATTGATTTACAAGTACATAGACTTGGGGAGAGTTTGAATGCCATGGAACTTGTTGTGCATAATGCCTTCATTATCCTAAAATACCCACAACACAATGGTACATTAGCCCTAATAATTCCAAAAATATCGATGATAGGGGGAGGATTTAGAAAGATTGCTTGAGATCCCATTACATGATCTTATAAATAGAGAACAACAATGATCAAGGCATCTTTAGGATTGCAAATGAACCCAAGGTTGAATGAAGACTCACATTTTTGTATATTGGGATTGGGGAAAAATTAAAAAAAACTCATTATGACTAGGAAAATAAAAAAAATTATAATATAGTAGATTTTACAGAAAAAGACTTGAGGGTCAAAATAACCCAACTGGGGCCATAGGATTCGTTAGCTCGATATTACTTGAAAAATATATGGAAATTTTGAACACTTAAATGCATTCATGGTCTCTTCAATAATATTTAATAAACTTCTAGTGATGACCAATTCATCGATATACATGATAATTATCATGATATCTCTTCCTTGTATTTTGAATTACAATTTTGGATCATAAGGATAATGATGGAATCCATATCATATAATATGCTCATTGATCTTCATATACCAAGCTATAGGGACCTAGTTCATCCCACAGATAGATTTGATGAGCCTACATAAGTTGTTATCCCAACTAGGTATGATGAATCCCTCTAGTTGTGTCATGTAGATGTCTTCAATAATGTCACCTTTGAGAAATGAACTCTTCACATATATTTGATGCAACTTCCATCTAAACTATATAAAATTTGAGAAACCCTTCTAAATAGTCTTAATATTCACTAGTGCAAAATTTTCATCATAGTCAATTCCTTATTTCTATGCATAGCCCTCTCAACAAGCCTTGCTTTGTACCTCTTTATGATCCCTTTAGTTTTGTATTTGATATTGAATACCCATGTGTATCCTATGGGTTTATTTCCAAGTGGAAGATAAAAAAGCCACATATTATTATTCATCAATGTTTGATACTTGGCGTTCATGGAATTCTTCCACTCCTTTGATGCAAGGGCTTAGTGAACCATTAAAGGTTCATATTTTTGCATCATCATGCTTATCAAGGTTATATTGACCTCTTTTTGATCTTTGATCTGAGTTGTTGGTCCAAAAATAGATGTATTTGGAATAAAATATAATTTCATGTCATGAACTATAATGAGATACCATTGGGGCCTATAAGTGGTACTCAAAGTGGATGGTCCCAGTGAACTCCATTAGCTCCATCAATAATATCTTTATTAAAATCAACATCATTAGATAGGAAAATAATACGTGATTTTTCAATAATGTGTGGCTCATAAGAAGAGGCACACTCATTCTTCTCTTGAAACACATCTTTGATGTATACAACTTCTTGGTATAAAATTCCAAGAAACAATATCACTTTGAATATTTATTATATCTAATGAAGATACAACACTTGTATTTTTCCTCTAGCTTTATCCACTTTTACTTTAGAATGCGCACAAATATAGTGCATCCAAACACATATATATTACATGGAAGGTTTGTTACTTATCCATGCTTATTTAGTTGTGGCACCATTCAATAGAAGTGTAGGTGCACAATTAAACAAGTAGACCATAGTACAAATAATTTTTTCCCAAAAATTTAGATTCAAATTCACAACGGTCATAATACATCATACCATATTCTAAAGAGTATTATTTTACCTATTTATAACTCCATTGTTGAGGTATATAATAGTTTTCAATTGTTGTTTGATGTCATGTTTCTTTAGAAAAAAAAAATGATTATTGGTGTACTAACCCTTGATTTGAATGAAGTACATGAATGGGGTGACCAAAATTCTCCACATGAGCTTTGAACTCTTGGAAATAGTAGAAAGCTTCATCCTTTATCTTTAGGAAATACACACACATCCATCATGTATGATCATCAACAAGTAATTGAAAATATCTATAGCTACTAAAACTTTAATCTATGGGTTTGCACATATTGGTATGCACCAAGTCAAGTAGACTATATACTCTACAACCACTTGATCTAAATAAGGCTTTATGCTAATTTTTGGTCAAACAACTCATAAAAATATCATGAGGCTTCATCAATTATGGAAGTCCATATAACATGTCATGATGTAGGAGTGACTTTAGATGGCCAAATTTAAGATGTCTAAATTTCCTATGCCACAGTAAGGTAGATTCATACACCTTGGCTACCAAAATGTGGTTATCTCACATTATAATCATAATCTAGAATATTTTACCTATGATAACAACATGAGCAATGATCATTGAACCTCTAGATTTCTCTAAAATGAGACATAGTTTATTTACACATATTTTCAAAATTTCAAAATATAAATTTTAATATGATGGATTTTGAACCGTTAAAATTTTTTAATTAGATAAAATAATGGGTTTTTAAAGGGTCCCCGAACCTTTTACAATAGGAGTTTTGAAAGGCTCCCCCAAACCTTAGATTTATCCATTAAACAACTAAAATATCAAACTACCCCGACTTAAAATATTCAAAGAGCATTGGGGGTCAACCTAAAGCAAAGTTACCATAATTTAAATATCCAATGAGCATTGAAGGCCAACCTAAAACAAACCAAGATTAGAATAAAAATTTAAATATGGAACTGGACAATATCCCACCTGAAATACCAAATTTAGAATTGGACATCAAGAGTTTAAAATTTGAAGTTCCCACCCGAATGAGACTTTCCTGCCTAGTAGGAAGAACACAACAGTCAAGCTGAAAGAAAATATGCCCCCCTAAAGGACCGTAGGGTTTTGAAAGGACCCAAAACCTTTACATAGGGTTTTACTAGGAACCTAGAACCTTGAGAGGAGCAAGCCTCAAAGAGGACCACAAGGTTTTGAAGGGACCTAGAGCCATAACATAGGGTTTTATAGGGAACCCAGAACCTAAGCTGAAACAATCTCATCTAGCGAGAAAAATGAACCACTAAAACAAAAATTTGGATTAAAACTTTTTTGCTTGCAAAGAGAATGAGATGCCCAACCAAAATATTTGATCAAGATCATTACATCAGCTAGAAAAATCAAATAAAAATAATTGAAGAACACAAGCTTATACTGAGAGGGGGGGGTGAACAGTATAAGACCTCTTTTTACTTTTTCCTTTATACTTCAAAACAGTAAAGCAATATACCCAAAGCAATGCATAATAACATCCACAAAGTGACACCAATTTTAACGTGGTTCACCCAGAATGGTTGGGCTATGTTCACAAAACTTTTCTCTAAAAGTTATCTCAAATTTCTTTGGGATTCCTTCCCAATTATAATGTTTATGAGCCTCGGCCAAAAGGAGATACCTTCCCCCAATCAGAATTTATGAGCCTCTGCTCAAAGGAGATACCTTCCCCCAATCAAAATTTATGAGCCTCTGCTCAAAGGAGATACCTTCCCCTCTTCTCTAGAAATGATCCCTCAGAAGATCAACTACCTCTACCTCTTGCCAGCACGTGGAACTCCTTTCCATCGAAGACCTCCTGTCTTCAATGCTTAGCCTAAGAGACCTTTGCCTTCTATGATCACGTTCATAGTAGCTCAGCAACCTATACCAAACATAGTCAGTCGGTCTAGCACAAGTCTTCCTTTGTCTGTCAGATCTGTCCAACTCTTGAACAAATCAATCCTCTGCATACAAGCCTTCTCAAATACTTGCCAACTGTCCTTAGGTTCTTCTCATAGAACCAATGCACCTCTGTCCTCAAGTTCTCCGATAGAACTATCAAACTCAGCTCACAAGTCCTCTGCTAGGACCTGTCCAAATCTGCTCACAAGTCCCCACCGAACCTCGTCTAAAACTGCTCACAAGTCCCCATTGGAACCTGTCCAAAACTGCTCACAAGTCCCACTGGAACCTGTCCAAAAACTCAGCAAGCTCACCAAGAAAAAAATTCTTAGTAGGAAATCACAAAGTGAATTGTTAGAGACCCAATGTGATTTGTAAAACTTATAGAAGCATAAAGATAATTGTTAGAGACTCAATATGTTCTATACTCAGATCCCAATCTCAAAACTCAACTCAAATCAACTCAACTCAATATCTAAAATGGATAGGATAGAATGTTTTCTTTCAAGAACATGAAACCCCAACAATTGCCAACTATGCAAAGAATCACATAACAATGATACTCATGTTCTTTTCACCATCAATTAGGGTTTCAACAACAATGCTCATCAAACAAGGTTTAGTCAACCAACACCATTCAAATCAACATCAACCTTGAAGCATTCAACCAATCATCACAAGAAAAGGAAACAAGTAGAAATCCTTTTCCCTCCAAAGATATTTGAACAAAACAGCCACCAAAACAATATCACCAAATGCAAAGAATAACTTGCTCAAATCAACTGAATGGAGTAAGCCCAATATCATGAATCAAGTAAAGCAATAACTTGATCAAACAACCTCTATAGAAGCAACTCAACCATCAAACTCAAAACAGCCAACCAAGGGTTCCACCAACTCAATGCAAGTAGCTAGACTCACAAATATAAACCCTAGTGCACAAAGCTTCCACTATCTCAAACCAGAAATTATGCATTCACCAAAAACTCTCATCAAGGATAACAATGCATAAGAAGTCTTCAACAAACCAGAAAATAGGATTTACACCCAACCAAAGGAAACCTAGTTGAAAACCTTTTCACTCCAACCTTATTTCAGAAAAACATACACCAATCATACTCATAAGGAAAATGTGTCCATACCTTTTTGGAGTAGAAGAAAATTGATCCTTAAAGCTGTCACCACACACAACCCTCAAACTTCCAACCAAGTTAGGGTTAGAACCAAGATAAATGAGCATATATAAAAACTTTCCTTAATACACCTTTTAGCTCCTCTTCTTTAAAAACAACCACCAAAGAAGCCAAAAACACAACCAAAACTTACACCTTATATCTCCATTTTTAAATTTAGCATAGCAAAAGACTAATCTCAAAAATACAACCAAAGAACTATCCCCTGATTTCTCCTATGTCTTTTAAACAATGCTAAACAATGCCAAAAATTATATCAAGAAAATAATCACACCTTGCCCTTGAAGAATTCAAAATTTGTGGCACAAAACACGTTTTAATAAAAATGTGACTAATCCATGCACAGCTCCCTCTGCAGGGATCGAAACGCAGACCTCCACCTACGCAAGGCCCAAATGCAGCCTTCGCTGCCACTAGCCCACAAGGGTCTTATGAAGTCCAAGACGGACTTCCTTCCACATAAACGGTCAAGCTTTTCAAACCACGATCTCTCCTCTTTCGCAGCATAAATAGAACATTCGATCGCAACCAAAACCAATTAATTGCCTTCGATTTTCCAAGAGGGTTTAACCTTAGGAACCTTCTCATATTTATAGTCCATACGTGGACTCTAGAACACGTCGGCTGCAAAGAAAAGTAATTTCGAATTTAATCGAAATTTGCTTTCTAAAGGGTTTAAAAACCCTTAAAGTATTTTTAATAAATTAAAAATAATTTCTCCCTTAATTAATTAAATAATTAATTAATTAAAACCTTGAAGGGTTTTAAATAATAATTAAATAAATAATAAAGAGAACCTCCATTGGTTTTAATAAAAACCATTGCCAATGGAATCTCTCCGAATTCTCTTAAAAAGATTCTCTTGGAATCTTCCACATTTGAAGCCAACACGTCCTCTTAACATTAATGTCATTTCCTTTTGACATCAATGACAACTCATAGACAAGAAGCTAGGATCTCAAACCCAAAATTGCCAACAATAATCTCATCAAAAATGGGAGATCAAGGCTACACAAATCCTGATCAATAAGGGAAACAAGCCCTAAACTAAAGACACCTTATAATAGTTGAGAGAAAATACCACTAGCCACAAAATGGTTGGGTATAAAAGCCTCCCATAGAGAAGTGGGAAAGAAAAGCACTAGCCATAGGATCTACCAGTCAGGCTGAAGAAATCACTAGAAACCACTAAAAGAAACACCCAAACCTGCCAAATGAAGGGTTAACTGCAGTAGACCAGGCACAAAGATCGATAGCCCACTTCATCCTCCACTATAATTTGGCATGTGGTCTCCTCCAAGAGTTTGGATTGGGTGGGGCAAGATCAGAAAATACAAGAAGGAGAAATAGACTAGCCAATACACGTCTCTAGTAAATACCCCCAACAACTTTGTTGAACCAACCAAACCCACTAGATGCAATGATTGCCAACACAAGAAAAAACCAACATACATTGAAGGTATAAGATCTCCCCCTAATATTTATGTCGAGGAAGGGGCAAGACCAAAAAAATAAAGAGATAGACCCATCTAACAACAACCGCATACAACAACCAGAAGATCCAATAATCAAAGTCATATTGGGTATCCAATAGCTAGAATAGCTTCCACCAATTGATGTTGAACTGGATGGCATCTCCACAAGGGAAACCCTCTTCGCAGGGGAGAGGGTTTCTTTGAAGCCTTAATATTAATGTAAACTCATAGGATCAAATATATGATAGCCATAATATTGTAAGATCAAGATAATGATATAACTAAGAATAATATGAGACAACTAATATGTAAAATCAAGGATTTATAATATATCAACTAACATTCAATAATAAGCATAAATATGAATATAATAGCTTGAATCATACATGTCCAATGCATGTAGAAGAATTTACAATATTAGTTGTTCAAATGTATGTAATATTTATTACTCTTATTTTTTAAACAAATGTATCATAAAAATCTCATACAATAACAATGCTTTCTATGCCCACTATGTAGACAATATAGACTATGTAGGCTATGTACACGATATGGAAAACATAGGCTATGGAGTAATATATAGATATTATAGGATGACTCTTTAATTACTTGACTCTTCCTTTCCTTATGCCAAGTCTTGTGACTCTTGGCTTCTCTATTTGACACTTGCATACACATGACTCTATCTTGTATGCACACTTGGACATGACTCTTCACATAACACTTCCTAATATAAGAACACATGTCCACACTTACATATAAGATACTTGTGTACATGTACACACATTACACTTGCACACTTGCTCACATGACACTTATGCCTTTCCTGCACATTTATATTACATAAAATATTTATTCACACTCTAATCTAAGACTTGACCCTAGTCGAATATTTACAAGTCGTGTCATGAAGGTACCATGGGGGTACATTAGCATGTACCAAATAATATAATATTCTCCAACATGATCAAGAAATTTATTCACAAAATTCAAGTTCTTCATGAGGTCAAGCATATAAAGAACTTGAGTTAGGCAACAAGTATGCTCTCCAAGATGCAAACAAACATTAATGATTTCAACAATGGTGTGTGCCAAATTGGCCCCAAGTGTAGCGAATGGTAAATGTTCACAAACCATTCCATCTAACATATTATGTGTCTAGTAGATCCTAAAAATTTATACCAAATTGGATTTAATATCAAAACAACATCAAGATATTAAATGAAATAGATATAGTCTTGTTCTAAATATGAATCAATATCCTTAGCTACATTGCCATGTTGAAATTGAGGTGCATTCCTCCTTTTTTGATGAGAACTATTTTGCTTTCCTCTTGATGAATTCTTTGGTTGGTTATTAAAAATACCTTGTAAGAACACATTGTACAATCATTCTTATAATACATTTACTAGTTTCCCATAGATCAAATACATGACACTAGAACTTCAAGAGTTCCTTTTCCCTTAGTGTTGTTTTTGACCTTTATTTTTATGATGGTTCTAGTGCTTATTAGGAGGTCCACCACCTTTCCTTGACTACAAAAACTTATTTTATTTTTTATGTTTGAGCAAAGCATGTTTTTCTTCATTCTTTACCTCTCAAATTACTTCCTCTTGCTAAATCAAATTTATAAGATTCTAAAGCCGAGACTCTAGTTAGTCACATTCAAAGTTACCAAAATATTGAATGTAGGTGGAAGTTCATGCATCCCTATTATAAAAAGCACATCATCATTGATGGGTTTTTTCTAATGCTTGTAGTGAGGCTTGCAACTCAATAATATTTCACAAAAAGTCTTCTAGCTTTTCATTGCTCTTCATATTCAAGTAATACAATTAACTTTGTAGGTGTAGAATTTTATTTTAGTTCTTGGATTCAAATGTTGTATTGAGTTTGTCCCATGCATCATTTAAGGTAATAACATAATGAATATACAACTAGATCTCATCAATCATGCCAAACATTATAATCAATATATTTTATCAAACTTTCTTTTTTCATCAAGGTTAGTGACATGTATATACATAATTTCAATACCATTATCCATAAATATTTTAACTTTGTAAAACTTCAACTTAAAAAAACAGTTGTCGTATTTCACCAATTGGGAATCAGGAAATTAGCATATTTGGGAAATTAATATCCATGGCAAAACTTCATAAAGATAAACAAATTTACTTTAACTAGAACAATCTTGAAAAAATATTTTCAATGAGTATATATAGACCTATACTTACAAACTAGTGAATATCTCAAACTATGATAAATTAGTAGGGTCATAGGAAAAATATGTAGAGGATTGAGGTCTTTTTGTCCATGTAGAATATTACAAGGAATATTCTCAAAATATTTCGATATATTTCCAAAGCATTAATAACTATAAGGTTGGTCTTATTCTCTCCACTTGCATTCAACAAATTTAAAAACCAAAAAAATATTTCTATCTTCAGATTGTTTTCCTTAATTGTAGGATATTTGTACCTTCAAAATATTTTCCTTGAGTGTGGGATATTGGAGTTATATTTAAACTAAAAAATACATATGTGTGTTTGGTGAACTATTAAATATATTTATATAGCAGTGATATTCCCATCACACACTTCACCAAGCCTTGTATCTACAAAACCTTTTAAATATCATGAGGATTATTCCCACTGTGCATGTGGACAAAAAAGAGCAACTCCCTCCAAAATTGACATAAATGATGGATGATAGTGTGTATGAATTTTGGTCAAACATGCATATTTCAACATTCAATCATATTGCATGTAAATAGTATAATGTTCATTGTTTAAATATTTGAATGGATGATGGTTGGATAATGACCAACATTAGGGTTTCAAGCATAATTTTTTTAAATTTATGTGTGCATCCTTACATATGCGATGACCATGATACACCTCTTATTTTGTTCAATGTTGCAACAATGCAACTCATAGCATGGAACTTCATATTTCACATGTAGTACATCAACATCCTCACATATATGTTTTCTTGTGCATGCAATTTTATTTGTAAAGTGAATGTTTGATCTTCAATTTTGGCATCTCCTTCTCATGCATGGCTCTATTTTACCATAGAATATTGTGCTTTTACTATGCTACATATTCCTCATGAAAAATAGAATTTGTATATTATTTTTAATTGACATTTTTTTTTCCAAGTGTATATTTATTTCTCCAAGGTGAAAGCCTTTAACTAGTATCATATCATTAGACATATCCCCTTAAACAACATTTGTACTTCCCTTTATCAAGCACTCAAGTTCTAGCTAGTAATGAACTTTGCTTATTTGCATGTTCTCTCCTATATATTAACACAAACATATCTTATGCACTTTAGACATCTTGGTAGCATGTATGTCTTAGACAACCCTTACTTTAGAGAAAAATCATTAGACAACTCTTCTCCAAATGACTCGATTATATGATAGCATTACACTTAGATGACCTATTCACAAACATGAATATTGATCCACTCTAGTGCAAATACAACATGATCAAAAAGATACAATGAGAACAATTTTAAAACTCATTCAAATATCTAATACAATGCTCCAAGTGACATACATTATTTTATATGACATTTTATTTTCACTAGACGACAACAAAAATTTGTGATGACAACTCTTCTAGCATGAACATAAAGCTTCTCAAATGAATCTTCAACTCCTTCAAGATTAATAAAATATCAATAATAAATTCCCTAATCAATAAGATTTTCAATGTTGAAAACCTTATTGACACCTAAGCTTTTGTAAATTTGTATAAGAGGGTTGTTATATAAGACCTTGGACTCCTATTTTCAACCCCTTTACAAAAGAATTCAATGGCTTCCCAGTCTAGGTGAATATTTATGCTCTCTTTGTGGAGTTTTAGGGAAAGAATATATTCACCAAAATCAATAATGTCATTGGTGCATTCCAATAAATGGATACCCAAACATTACCGATATTGGTGAATATCTTCTCTCCCCAAAAATACATAGAGAGAGCATACATATTTACCCATAATGGGAAGCCATTAACTTCTTCTATAAAGGGGTTCAAAATAGGAGTCCAAGGTCTTATAAAATAGTTACAGGAAACCCCTCTAATTAACAACCCCAACTATGCAATGCTAAAGCCTATTTTACTTTTGTTATTGGGGCCTAAAGTGACCAACTATATTGATGATATTGATGGCAAAAAGTCTTGGAAGCTTCTCTCAATTTTGGGCTTAGATAGGGAAGATAAGGAAGTGATTCTATTTTGAGGCTTTAAGCTATTAAAAACTTAGCCTGTGAAGATACTTTAATCTGATCTAAAGAGAGAAATGGCTTGTTCACAATAAAATATATGAATATTGGATTTTGAAGGTGGGATTTTTTAGACTCCAAATAGATATATTTGGATAAATACTCTAACTTTGAAATTTAATTTCTTTCTTTGGCTTGCTCTATAGAATAAAATTCTTTTAGTAGAAAATATTTAAAAAATAGGCTTATTTCTCATCAACAAATGCTACCTTTATGGTAAGAGAGAGGAATCCACTAATCATATTTTTGTAGAATGTGTTTTTCCTTGTGAAATCCTTCAAATTATTAATGAAGAAGTTGAGTGTGTCTTGGGTTTTTCCAAGAAAAATATATTGATCCCTTTGGTCTCTAAGTCTCTCACACTATCTTTGGGAAATTTAAAAATAAAGTAATAGTCATACTTTTAAGGACTACTCTCATGATGCTAGATCCATATTCAAATACACTAATGGAAAATGTATTATATATATATTTATCAAAATAAAATGAAACACCTTTATAGCTAAATATTTCTAATTATTTGGAGATTCCTTGCGGTCATTAGGAGGTTACTCATCCTGAGTGAATGACCAAGCAACAAGCTAAATGGATTCCCCCACAAGATGGATGTCTCAAGATAAATTTTGATGTGGCATCCAAAGGAAATCTAGGTTTAGTCGATGCAGGGAGGATTTTAAGAAATAGTGAAGGTGAGGTTATCATGGCTTATGCTAAAAACATTGGCATTCAAAAAAGCTAGTTCATTAAATTAAGGGTTGTTTTTCCAAGGATAAAGTCTCATCAGACTGCTTCAAGACAAAAATATTATTTTTGAATGGGACTCATTAAATACCATAAATATCCTTTCTGGTAAATCAAAGGCAGGCTAGGATATTGAAATCATGATATCTGAAACAAATAATATTCTAAAATCCTTAGAATCCTATAGATATTCCTATGTTTTTAGAGAAGGAAACATAACGGTTGATGATTTAGCAAATCTTAGAGTATCTTAGGCAGGGCTATCCATTTGGTATGACAATTTTTCATAGGAATTATTAAGAATTAATCAGAATGAAAGGCTTCATTCTGGTCATGATCCTATTTCCTTTCAATTGTGAAATGATGAATGGATTTAGGGATATTGGGATCTCTATCTCCATGAGGTAAGAAATTTTTACTAGTTGGCATGAGTGAGACTTCTGCTTAATTATTTTAGATTCAAATTCCACTAGCAAGAACATCCATTCTCTATGTCTTGACATCGAGGATTTTGGGTGTCTTTGGATTTGGTTCTTATGATGCAGGTGGACCCAAGGTCATTGTGTCAGATATGTTTTTATCTGATTTGGAATCTCAATGGTGATAGGCTAAAATTGTTTGCAAGTCCTTGTCTTTGGTTGATTGGAAATGATGGTAGTTATATCAAGGCACCTTTCATCTCCCAATCCACCATGTATCATTATGCAATCAAAGGCCAAATATGGAGCCCTTTGATTTATTTAAGTTGGGTTTGAACTCGTTTTATTGTGGTCACCTTGAGAACAAGTAAGCTTTGGAGAAAGAGCCCTTTTTATTTTGGTTTTGTTACCTGATGATGCCTAGGTGGTTAAGAGGTATAATTTCTTGAAAATGGAAAATATTTAAGTTTATTTTTTGGTGCATCATGATATTTATAGGTGTATCTAAGACTCATGCTACTAGATGAAGTAATTCATGTGTAAGCATGATATATTTTTTACCTATTTGCTCGTGCAATCAGTATTTTTTAGACCTATTAAGACTTATATTTGGCATCATTTTAATTGGAGAAGATTAATCTTGAAAAGTGTATTCATGTTGATTTTTGAGTTGATTTATGCCAACTGCAAGGGTAAAATTTAGAAGGTACTCAAAGAAATTCGAGTAATTTGGGAGAGCGTACCTCTGAAGGCTCATACTACAATTTTACCACTTCATATGGCTCTATATTTTCCATCAGTTGATGAGTGTCACTACCCAAAAATTTATTTCCCCAATCCTAGTTAACCCATGAGTTCTTTTTTTTTATGATTCTAAACCATAGTATTCAACCATGACATTTAAGTTGTTCACTTTTTTTTGGAGTAGCATTACATCCATCACTAAACTTACCCAAGTCCATCTGGTAAGACATACTAGATGTAAGAACTTTTGGTTGGCTAGTTTTCCTTATCATATGTCCTACGAGCTAGCCCATCTCTTTCTATCAATTGAAGGAGATTATACAAGATTAGTTATCCCTCTTGTCTGTTTTCCTTTTCAAATGAGCTATTTGTCTCTTTACAATCTATTGAAAGAGATCCATGCTCAACCAAGCTATCACTCTCATTTATCCCTCAATGATCTAGCTTACTCCATCCTATATTTCAAAGGAGAACATCCCAACACATCTTCACCTTACATAGGTCTATCAATGTAAGTGGGGTGGGTGCTTTATGAGTGGCTAATTAACTCCTACTAAATTGAACTCATCTAACATGGGATCCTTTCATATTATAATACAAATTTGAACTAAATATCTCTTCCTACGATGTTGAATATCACAAGGAAGGTTGGTGATAACACATTGAACCTCAAATGCCTTTACCAAATATTAAGTAAGAACGCAGGCCTAAAAGGAGATTGTTCTCTCTTAGATTACTTCTTGTTAAATCAGATGATGACCAACCATATAGCCATGGTAATATAAGTTCTTGTTCTATGTTTCTCAAGAGGGTGTCAATCGATGATGACTATAGCTCAACTCATTACATTCATTAGTCACTGTGTATCCCTTTGGAGTTTCCTAATTTAATCGGTGAGTTTCATTAAGGGGGTTTAGTTCTCCCTGGTCAACCAATAATGTTTACACAATGTTTAACTAAAAGTTACCCTTAATTAACTTAATCAACGCATTAACAAAACATTTAGACAACTCTTTCCTTTAATGCATAAGCAATAACCAACCATAAATGCATACCATATTCAAGGAATTAAACACAAGTAAAACCATATAAACATCCTTACAAACCACATAATATTATCTTATTCATAAATGATAAACCACATAACATATTTCCAATGTAAATTCAGTAATTAGACATCTTAATAAAATACATACAGTCTATTACATTCATTCATTCCCACCAAAGGTGTGAAATCCAACAAATATTAACAAGTTACAACATTCTTTCCAAAACTTGGCCATAAGCCTTTTCAGAGAATATAAAATATCCTTAACCAAATCAATAACAGATAATGACGAGAAGCCTTTATGAACTTAGAGACAACTCAAAATTTCTTCCCACTTGCATTACTTGTAACCACCTTGGCAGTCCTTTGTTTTAGTCCTTGCATCACAATCTGCATGAGGTCTTTTATTCATAGAAGACACATATAAACATAGTCCATTACCTACCATAGTTTATAAGAATATTGATCTCAATTCTTTAAGAGATATACATTACATATTCCTTTAGTAAGGCTTAGAATGATAATCACTCAATATCACATCTAAGTTTCAAATGTTTCCTTCCATTTAAATAACAAATGTTTTCTCTAATCTACTCTTTCCAATAATAGGATGGTGCAATTAATCTGTTGTACATTTGTAAAATATATAATAACAAAATAAACCATAGCCAAATTATTCATTTGCACTTCCTTCTAACATGAATTCATCTCTAAAAATTAACAACACAACCAACATCAAGAAAGACATCCGCACAATGTTAACTCAGAGTGCAAGGTAAAAGCTAACTTTTATTTAATAACAAGAACATAGAAATAAACATTCTCAACATAGCAAACATCCAAAAACCCTTCCAAACCAACAAGATAAAACCATTCTATCTCTCCATGCAACACAACTCCCAGGTTAGTGATGCATCCTTCTGAAATAGTGCATAGTAGCACTGGCAAAGTAACATTTCTAGAAACCACCTCTATCCAAGTAGCAATTGGAAACTAATATTGCTTAAATAAGCTTCTTAGCTATGTCCCATCCTTCCAACAACATTACACTATAGCAAAAAGGTATGAAAATATTCTCCTATTTAGCAAGGCTGATATTCTTCACGTTGGAGGGTACACACAATCAAGCAAACAAACGTAAGCTAGCTTCTCACTGAAACTAATACTGCACAAAATTATTTCTTAACATGGGAGCTATCTTCTAGCTTAAATATTTTCCAAATCTAGTCAGCGAAGATTTTTAAAATAAAGTAACTACGAGGGGTTGTCCTCAAATTTAATGCCCAATCCTAAAAGTTAAGATAAATAAATAATATCATACCACAACCATGGTGGAACGGAGATGTCTTCAACTAAGAGTTATCAAAGAAGAAAATAATACACATTCCATTGTTTCATCTAATACAAATATTCCTAGGTTCTTCTCCAAAATTAATCTCATCAATGGAGTTTTAAAAAATTCTATGTTTTCTAGTACAAAAGAACCTCAGTACACTTACCTGAAGTGTTCAACAATAAGAACCAGTTGAAACCAAACCTGCAACTTCCTTCACTCAACTTTGGCTCTTCCTTTCACTCTTACTTCTCTGTCTATATCACTTCTTCCATTATTTCTTTCCTTACCTTCAACTTATTTGGAACTATGCTTTGATTCCCTCCATCATTCCACTTTCTAGTGTAATTGTGAACAACAGGCAATAGTGAACGATATTGCTTATAGGTACCTTACCATTTGGAGTGCATGGGTAAGCAATTAATCCTTCAAACAACAAGAACTAGGTCATGACATAAGCAAGAGTGCTTGCCTTATATCCACTATGGTTATAATTCTCAACAACTCAACCTTAACACATCCATCAAACACTATAGTTTTACTTCTAGATAATATAGCTCTTGGGACGTAAGCATTAGTGAGCAAAAAATATGTTTATGAAAATAGTTAATTTTACTTCCATTTAATTTTATCAATCTAAGATTTCGTAAGCTTGTTGAGTACCAATACAAAGTATATGCCTATAGTAAACTGAGAGATGAGTCCTATGTGTCACTTGTGGTTTGGTGGGGGTGTGTTGTTCATGTAGTTGGAGTTCATCCAAACCAATAGAATTTAAATGTAGGAAAAGAAATCTAAACTATCATTATCAAACACATGACTGAAAGGAAAGTTACAAAAAAGTAAACACACAGCTGAAAGTAAATTGCAGGAAATTAAACACACTTGCAAAATTGAATAAAGTAAGAAATTGTAAAAATTAAACACATTGTGCAGAAATAAATAAAGTAGGAAACACACTTGCAAAAATAAAATAATAGGAAATAAATAATGATAGCAAAAAAATAGGGGAGGAATACTACCTAGAGTGGGCCCAAGCTCCTGCAGACATCTCGCTCGGCTAATTCACATAGTCACTCTTCGAATGCAAAAAATAACAAAACACTCAAGATTTTTATTTATTACAGTACAAAAAATATAATTTTATTGCAAAACAAGTTTGGGATCCTTCGCTTCAGGGGTGGCCTACATTTTATACAAAATGCGGTCATCCCTTGTTACAAATTTATATTGTGCTAATTTTATTCATTTTGACATGATTCACTACGATGGGTGCATGCATAAATTAATTAAACATCTAATAAAAGAGAAGTCATGCTAAAATTAAACCTTTTGGGATAACCATAGAGCTTCCTATGCTTTTACAATAATATTTATCTAATTTATGAACATGGTCTTCTAATTACATGGTCAACACACACTTTATTCCACCAGGTGTAAGTGATTGTTTGGTTCATCGCTGGAATACAGGTACCTTTTTGGCCTGTCACCAAGATAAAGGTGCTGCATATAGCCTTTTTCCATTCACTATAAGTTATCATTTTTTGATCATAAAAAAATGGGTGCTTGCTCTGTTATCAAAAGTAAGGCATCGTTCGACCTATTTCTAGGAGATAGGTGCTTGTCCTATTCACTAGGATATAGGTGCTTCCTTTTCATTGGGAGATAGGTACCTTCCAACTTACGATCAGGATACAGTCACCATACCTTAGAAATTTGAAATGCCTTGCTCCTATACCACTATCTCCATTTGATCACCAATCATTCCTTAATCATATTATGAAAGTTATCAAATGCTAGGTCCACGTGGGACCTTGATTGAAAGGTGCAAAAAAGTGATAAAGTATTACATCTACACATAATTTCCACTAAAAACACACATTAGGCATAATACATTATTTTCTATTAAATGTATACAATAATCTCACAAAAAATACATTTCTAATATAATAATATCGCACAATTATCCCATTAAAGCATACAAAAAATAAGCATTTTTGGTGCTCATCATCCCCCCATGCCTAATTCTTGCCACGTCCTCATGGCACCCAATGTTGATAATCCTCTGTTTTAGCAATGGCTTGCCAGTACTCCCTATTTCTACGTTTTCTCTCCCTGGTTGTGGCTTTATCTCATTCTTTGTTGCACTTCCTCTTGCCATTCTATCTTGATTGTGCAGGACCTATTCCTATTTTAGGTGCTTTTTCCCACTAGTTGCACCATAAAGGTTGGATAGGCCTTACCCTTGTATCAGGCTTCTTTTTACTCCAACCCTTCTTACCTACAATTTCTTCCATATAGAATCCAGTGAACGTGGTGGTATTCTTTTGGAATGTTGGTTCAACTTGCTTCCAGTAGTGATAATTTGGAGGAAGCTATTCTGTAATGGGGAACTCAGGCTTGTCCCATGGTGAAAAGTGAGATGTGTCATATACCTAGGCCTTTGGAAAATTTTGCTATCTTTGGATCAAGAATTGCATCATTTGTATCATTCTCCTCTACATTTTTAGGTGGTAGAGACTCAAGCGCTCGAACTGGTGGTGGCATCATCGGTTCTTTGTCAAACATACCCATCTTCTATAGGTATTCCTACATATATGAGGTATTTCCATCAGCTAAACCATATAGATTCTAGAATTTCCTTTTTTGGTTAGGATTAATAGAAATACTTGGTTCTCTAGCTATTCATTTGTGAGCATTTCATTCCTTTTTAGCCTTTTTCAAGCTCTCCTTCAGTTCCTGGAACTGCTCCTTTCGACTAGAAAAATATTTCATGGATGCATCCCATTCTTCATCTGAGATTGGGTATGTTTGTACCCTTAGATTTCATTGGGTTACCCTCTACTTTTGTTGGGGTACCTTCTACTTTCAGCTGGCCCTAGTCATTAGCCTCCTCTGTGGTGATCTCTCTACTTTTTTTTTTGGGCAGCAACTTCTTGGTTGGTCTTGTGACTTCTGCATCATTTGTTTGCATCGAGGGACCAACCTCCTCTATTTTCTATGGAGGTGGTATTTACTAGACCTTTAAATATTATATCTCTTGCACATCTTGGTGTGTCAACAAGTTGTTCAACCATGTTCTACCCATGAGACTGACCAACCATGGTTTGGTCAATTGATGGTTGACCAACTGATTGTACAACCTTCATGATATTGGGTGAATCCTATGATTGATTCACCTTGTGCTCTTTCTCTCATCCTGTTGTTGACTAGACAACAAGATCATGTACAAGCATCTCATCAGTAGGTTGAGTGGCATCCATCTATGGTATAGACTCCTTAGTTGACTAGGCAGTCCCTACTTGGTCAACTGGTAGATGACCAGTTGATTGGGTAGCTATAAATTTTTTGGCTAACTCCTCAACCTCACTATCCTCAATTTCATTTATAGGGGGCCCTTGTTGTGAAATAGGGATCCCTTGTTTCTGGGAAGCAATTATCATAGGGACCTCCGATTGGTCTCCTATTTTAGTCCTTTGGCTACTTGATGCCCTCCTAGCATCAGAGTAAAATGCCCTCATGGATGCAATCTTCTCATTTTATTACATGGAAGAGAGTGCTACGTCCATGGCCCAATCAATTTATACGACTGCATCAACCCAATCTGGTTTTATAGCCTATAATTATTGGACCCTATTTTCCAACTGCCGCACCATATCTTGTAGTTGCCTAGCTACAAAAACCCATCAAATTTGGCCTACTACTTTTTATATTTTTCCTCCCATTGGGAGGCTTGTTATTTCATGCTCTATAGCTGGCTTTGGAGGTCTTCCTATAAAGTATCATGGTAGGGTGCTTCACCACAGGCCATGCCCTACAACACCTAGGTGACCAATTTATCTTCTATCATGGGGGCTTCTTCTTTCACTGATAAACTATAATCGACTAGCAATTCCATAGTTGATCTACTCTTGGTTGTTGGTGGTGACATAGCCCAAAATGGGCTTGCAACAGTCTGATCTACCTCCTAATTTGAGTGTTGGAAGATAGACGACGATGTTTCTTATGATATAATTTATTCAGCTTGCTCTGCCTCCCTTGTAGAATGGCTATTATGGAAGGTATGCAATGGAATTATTTGAGAAGGGCCTATCTGTTCTACTATTTCTTTAGTTTAGTTATAGTGGAAGACAAATGCCTCTTCTTCTTTATCCTCTTCATATTCCTACTACTCACTGGCTGCCTACTACAGCAACATCTTTTTCATTTTCTTCATCATTCTATTGCTCCTCAACTGAATCAGCTGTAACAACATGTTATTCATCTATAGGTATAGCCCTATGCACCTCGACATAGTAAATTAGGGCTGAAATCAACTTATGATACCCTAATATCATTACTATGCCTACCCATTATCGATTGGATTCATATTTTAGGGCACACATTAAATAATAGGGGATATTGATGTAATCCCCATGTAGTAGGTGATTGAGAAATCAAAAGTGATTGGCGTTCAACCATGAATACTTGCTAGTGCAAGTGAAAAATCAAGCCACTTGCTCAAATACACTCCTCCATAAGTCTAGTATATGTTATTTTGGCAACCCTACTCATGTTATCTATGTTGATGGTTGCCCAAAAAATCATTGTGCACATCGCACCACACTATCCTCCTTATACATTTGATCCCCTATGCATGGGAGATTGATCACCTCTGTAATGTATACCTCTATGACTAGTATGACCAATCCATGCATCCTTACAACACCATCATCCATAGAGGCTGCAAATTCATGTGCCACCATAAGATCTTGGTCCTAGCTAACCAAGTGGTAATATTCCATCCATCCGATAGCCTCGAACTAGTTCCTAGTAACACCAATTATGCCCAAGAGATCTCGAGGCTCATACTTCTTCAGAGCATGATTAGTTGAAGGTCCTCCCATGGCATTTTTCAGCTCTATTTCTCTAGATTTCTCTATGTTGCAAAATAGGCACTGTTATCATTTTTAAACATGTTGAAGCATGCGATTGTATCCGTGCATACAGGGCACCTATCTTCTTATAATCAGCAATAATTATGGGTAATCTATGTAATTAATTCTTAAATCATGTGCCAGATTTAGATGGGTACCATTACAACTACTTCCTTCCATATGATTGGCACCACGTGGCATATTGTAAATTTAGGGGTTGTATGATTGGATAAGAGTTTCATAGGATATGTGCCGACACATTACATAAAAATATTTTCTTTATGAAAATCATGCACACACATAACAGAAAAATTAGTACATACTTGGATGGTATTTCATGAATTATGATATGCAAATGCTAGTGGTGCAATTTGATTGGTTGATGCATGACAACAATGTCTCCAAGACAAATGAATGGTGTGCATTTTTTCCATGTAGGGCAATCGCATCAAATGAACGTCATCGGGTACTACAATTTTATTAGTCTCGAGGTTGCATGTAAAAATTGAATAAAATATGAAGATTTTATTTTACCATGGGATGACACACATCCCCCTTGGAAGTTGATTTATTCATGTCTTGAGAGTATGCATGGGTCAACCACGGGAAGACGTGAACTCTAACGGTCAAAAATCGAGAAGCAAACGAGTTTCATCGTTGGAAAAAAAAATAGACATACTATGGTCTATGAAAAAGTTTGACTTTGAACGTGCATGGATTTTGGTACCATCATGGCTTCGATTGCTTCTCTGATGTCGAAGATAGGAGTCATCGCTACATTGGAATACAAGCACATTTATTTATGTGGAAGACAGATACCTTTATCTATGTTGCAGATACAGACACCCTTTTGGTTGGGATATAAGTGCCTTACTTCGACTTACTAGATATAGGCACCATCTATTATTGTGAATACAAGCACTTTTATTCTGACATTCTAGATACTAGCACCTACAAAAGATGATTTTAGTTTTTTAAACAAACAAATAATTTTTTTTTGCCTATTGTATATGGGAGATAGGCACCTCATGTGAATATAGGCACCTTCAAAATTTTATGGATGTAGGCACCTTTATTGTGTGTGGGATATAGGAACCTTTTCTCTGATGGAAAGTCAACGTTCACTAGGTTGACCCATAGATAGGCACCTTTCTTCGGTTTGAATACAAGCACTTCCCCTTGGTGACAAAGTCAGTATTCATTGCCTTGACCTACATATAGGTATTTTCTTCCATGAGGAAGTAAACACCTGTACACACGTATACTGTAAGTGCCACCCTCCTAGTGGGAGGTTGGTGCTTTCTTCATTCATCTATCCTCCTAGAAAGCAAAAAAATATAGGGCACCATGAGCCTATGCCTGATAGGCCTAGTTTGACCTAGCTGCCTACAGATTGCATTCAGGGCCATGTGTCCTACAAAAATAAACACACACATAAAATAAAAAATAGGAATCATGGCCTATGCCTAATAGGCCTAGGTTTCCCAAGATACCTATAGATTGCATTTAGGGCACATTTTTCCTACAAAATAGTAAATAAAATGAAAACAAAAAAACCTATGCTAATTTTAAAAATAATAATAATATAAATATTTTTTTCTGTGGATGCATACGCATCCATCAACTACTAGAAAATAATTTTTATTGTAATGGGGTCTCCCCCATGCCTACTTTGGATCCGATCGTGTGGATTGGTGGTGCATGATATGACTACAACCGATGGCCATTGACTATCAATACAATACCACTACCATCTATGGTTCTAACATGGACAACACCATTATTGATAACTTTGACCACTTCATACGGACCCATCCAACACTGCATGAGCTTTCCTTTTTACTCCTAGAACTAGGAATCATAAAGCAATGCCCAATCTCCCTCTTTGAACTATTTTGGGTGTATGTGGTGGTCATGCCACCTAGCCCTCTACTTCTACATGATCTTCATGTGCTGTAATGCATCCTACTAGTACTCATCCAATTGGTTAAGTTATTGAATATATTATTTTTGTACAGCATCCAAATTTAAATTTAATTCTATAGTAGTTCATAGGGTTTTAATCTCAAACTTGATTGGCATCATGGAATTTTCTCATACACCAATTGGAATGGTGTAAATCCCATGGTGGTCTTCTAGGTGGTGTGATATGCCCAAACTACTTCTGGTAAATGAGTTGCCCAATCCTTTCTATGTTGTTGTACCATTTTAGTGAGAATGTTTTCCAACTCTTGATTTGTGACCTCCACTTACCCATTTTCTTGTAGATGGTAGGGGGTAGTTTTATTGTATCAAATTTGATACTGCTCCATCAACTCCTGAATCATATTTGATGTAAATTGGGCCCCCTGATCAGTGGTAATTTCTCTAGGAACACCAAATCTGGTAAATATAGATTCATACAAGAAATTGGCTACAATATTTTCTTTTGAGTCTTGTAGTGCCTACACTTCAACCCATTTAGTCACATAGTACAAACCAAAATATTATTTTTTCTACCTAACTATGGATTGATGGGCCCCATAAAATCCATTCCCCACTTATCAAAGAGTTCAATATGCACATGGGGTTGAAGTGGCATCTCATCTCGAAGAGTTGGTCTACCCATTCTTTGTCATTGATCACACTAGCTAACATGTTTGGTTGCATATTTAAATAAAGAAGGCTAGAAATATCTAGCCTGTAAAAATTTAAATGTAGTCCTTCTTCCTGCAAAATGACCACCACATGGTTCATCATGGCAAGCCTTGAGAATTTTTGTGGTTTCATTTTCTACAACACACCTTCACATGATTTGATCGGGCCCAATTTTAAATAGGCATCCATCAATCCATGAGAAGGTTGCACTCTTCTCTATCAAATTTTGAGCTTCTCAGGGTGAGAGTGTAGGAGATACTTTACTGATGGCTAAGTAATTAGCCATATCTATATACCATGGAATCTGTTCATCAAGAGCAAAAATATGCTCATCCAAAAATCGATCTTCAATGGTTGTATGGTCCTAAGATATTAACCTGGAGAGAAAATCTGCAACAACATTATCCCTGTCAGGTTTGTCAACAATGGTTACATCAAATTCCTACAATAGTAAAATCCACCTAATAATTCTACCACTTACTACAGGTTTATTCATCAGATACCTGATGGTTGTATGATCTGTATGCACAAAAATATTATAACCTATAATGTAGTGGTAAAATTTATTAATAGCATGAACTACTACAAGGAACTCTTTCTCCATGATAGTATAGTTGAACTCAACACCTGTAAGATGTTTACTGACATAATAGATGGCATAAAACTCATCTCCATATTTTTTTCCTAATGTTGCCCCTATCGCATTGTTAGATGCATCAACATAAATATGAAAGGGGAGGGTCCAATTTGGACCTCTCAGCACAAGAGCAATGATTAGATTTTCCTTTAAAATTTGAAATTCTTGCTCACACTCACTATTCTAGACAAACTCAACATTTTTAGACAATAATGTATGCAGAGGTTTTGTAGTTTTGCTAAAATCTTGGATAAACCACCTATAATACCCAGCAGAGCCTAGAAAACTATGGATATCTCTCTGAGTTTGGGGAGTAGGTAGATTTTTAATTACTTCAATTTTCCATTTATCTACTTTAATCTGAGATATGGTGTCCTAACACTATCCATTCTTACATTAACATAAAATATTTTTCATTACTAAGGGACAAGTTTGTTTCCTGATAACATTGGAGTACTTTCTCCAGATTGGTTGTAGCTTCTTAGAAAGTTTCATCATAAATGGTGAAATCATCCATATAAACTTCTATAGTTTCTCCAACCATGTCTAAAAATATACTAAGCACCACCCTTTGAAAAGTGGAAGGTGCATTACATAACCCAAATGGTAAGACTCGGTAAGAAAAATTCCCCCATGGATAGGTAAACATGGTTTTGTCCTGGTCTTCATCCCCTATTTGAATTTGGTTATATCCACTAAACCCATCTAGGAACAAAAAATATTTTCATCCTACCAAGGTGTCGAGGACTTGGTCAATAAAGGGTAGGGAGAAATGGTCTTTCCTAGTGGCTTTATTTAACATCCTGTAATCAACACAAATTTACCACTTGCCATTTTTCTTAGGCACCACCACTAAAGGTGATACCCATTGACTATCCGATATAGGATAAATAAATCCAGCTGACAAAAGTTTTTGTAATTCAGCTTTGATAATTTCTTTCATTATTGGATTCATTCTTCTTTGGGGTTGTCTTATCGGTCTTACATCATCTTCCAAATATATTTTGTGTGTGCAGACTTTGGGTGCAATCCCCCTCATGTCTTTGTAATCCCATGCAAAAGCAGTTTGATGTTTGACTAGTATTTCCTTCAATTTGTCCTCTTGAATAGTTGACAACTCATTATCAATGTTCAACAATCTACCAGGTGCTACCTCTATTTGTTTGACATGATTCTCCTTGTTGCCTACAAGTGGGGATTCTAGAGGAGGATGTGAGGATTCTCCTTGGAAAAAGTGTGTTATGACTTGATCTTCATCGATGTCATCCTCTATCTCATCTAGAGCCATTATTGGTTGAAGCATTGGCAAGGCATCAATATTTAAGACTTCACAATTTGGTTCTCCCAACAAATCAGTGGATTGTGCAGGTGGATAAATGATTAAGTTTTTAATATTCTATCCATATGAGATCATCATTTGTCCTATCTTACAACTTATATAAGCATCAATTGTGGCCAGCCAAGGTCTGCCTAATATAAGTGGATAACCACCCAATCCAGATCTAGATTGCAACACTAGAAAATCTTTCGGATACTCCCATGCATCTACTATTACAACAACATCTTCCAGTATTCCCTCTAGGAGTATTGTAGATCGATCAACCAATTGGAGAATAGTTTTGGTTGGCCTCATATTTGTGAGTTGTAGTTTTTGCATGGTTTCTTGGGGCATGATATTTATGGTAGCTCCTAGATCTACTAATGTGTTGGGTAACTATAAGCCTGCAATTTGGACTATTAGCATTAGGCTTCCTGGATCAGAGTACTTGGGATGGTAGGTGTTGCCTAACATGAGATCAGCCAACTGACCTACCACATTAACTGCTTTTGATGGTTTTCTTCCTATTTTTTAGACATAACTCTCTTATGGCCTTCGTGTATATTGGAACATCTCTAATGGCCTGATAAAGGGGAATCATGACTATCAGGTTTTTTAAGCCTTCCATAATATCAAATTCTAGTTGCATTGGCTTTCTGGGTTCCTATAATATTTTTGGGAAAGGTGGAACCCCTTCATTTTTGTGTTTTTCAGCAGTTTTATTTTCTTTCACCTCTTCTATCAAATGTGGTTGTTCTTCTACCTCTAATTCTACATCCTCTTCCTCCACTACAGGAGGAGTTGGATCTACTCCTAATTGCCTACCTGATCTAAGTTGTACAGGATTGCAATCTACTCTAATATGATACATGGGAAACATCTTCGTGTCTACCTGATAGGTGGGCTGATTTATCTTGTTGTTCATATTTGGAGTTGGTTGTGCAGGTAGTTGATTTGGCCTAGAAGTAGGAGGTGCAGGTAAACTAGGTTGTAGTGGGGCTTGAGTTGTATTTTGTGGAGGTGAAGTCCATGCATTGTAATTCCTCCACTGTGGTCCAATTTGTTGATAAGGCATCCATGGATAAGGGTTGTAAGGAGTAGATCCTTGGGTGGCATTCATCCAAGGAGGCTGATCCCACCATCCCATGTTGGGTGGTTGAGTCTGACATTGGTTTACAATATTAGATCCCCCATAAGGTGGTCCTCCTCTTGGCATACTATTTTTCATAGGAAATTATTGTCAATTTCTCCTATTACCCATAAAATAGATTTTTACTACTTCAGGTTCTTATTTTATGTTTTCTATTTGTGGGCACAACCTCATTTTATGAACTTGTTTTATGATCTTGAGCACACACTCTTACTTTATTTTTTGGACACTCATTTTTAGGATATTTTCTCCTACATTTTGGGCAAAATAAGGCTAGTGCTGCTTTAGTTTCCTACTTCTTTTTCTGAAGCAAGAGTGTATCTAATTGAAGTGCGAGAGATGATAACATCTCACTCTTCATATCATCCAACATATTGCCTATTTCTACCTTAGTTATGGAGGCTATGGTTTTTGTGACTCGGTTGGTGGGTTTACCTTTTCTTCATGAATAATTTTGACACAATTATCAGATATATGACATTTGATGTTGGTAAATATCCCCTCTCAATATCAAATTCAAAGCTTCTAGGGACTCATTTGTGAGACCCCTCAAGAATATGCTTCTTAAGGACTTCTCACCCAACTTTGCATGGGGTGATCTTTGCAAATTGAAGTTAAATCTATCCCAATAGTCTTCCAATGATTCTTCCTCTTTTTGGGACATATCTAGGACTTCTTCCCTAGCATCTCATGCCCTACCAAAGTTTTGGTATTGGTCTAGGAATATTTTTTTCATATCCTCCCAGGTTGCAATGTGTTTGTTCCCCAAATTGATGAACCAACGTAGTGTTGAATCATCTAGTGTAGAGGGAAATAATTTTAGCTTTTGGGCATCTAATTTGTAGTCCACTGACCTGCATAATACATTGAATTTAAAAAGGAATAGGTCAGGGTCCTCAGTTGGAAGTCCTCTAAAGGTGGGAATATGAGTAGGAGATATGTGTTTCATCTTGGTTTCTCCTCTTGCTTCCTCAATTGGAAAGTCAAAGTTGGTTGAAGCTTCTTCATTTTTAGCCATATTTTTAGGTGATGTAGGTTCTACACCTGCTGCTTCTAGGGCAACTCTCAAAGCTTCACACTCATTTATTTTATCTTCTAAAAGTATTCCTAAGTCAACATTTGAAATGGTTCCATCTTCAACTACTTTCCACTATTGAATATTCAATAAATCCTCCTTAGATTGGGTTCTTTCAAACAGATGTCCTAAACCAAGGTCTGAAACTAGTCCTCCATCAAAATATGTTTGCCTTAAATGGTGAGAAGAACTTTATTCAAATATTGGGTGACTATGCCAATGTACTGCTGGAGGAGATGGTATCTCAGTTTTGGGATTTGTTCTAGACATTTCAGAAGGAACTTTAGAAGGATTTTTAGGTATTTGTGGAGTGATATCTTTGCTTTTAAGAAAATGATCATCTAGTCCTCTTAATCATGGTGGACTCATACAATATTAGGTAGAAAATCTATGGGTAAGCTAAGCTGAATTGTAAGTTTTAGGTTTGACTGACCTATAGATTTGAATACTACAGTTGGCACTCCTTGACAACGATGCCAAAATGGTGAGCATAAAAATATGTTTCTAAAAATAGTTAATTTTGCTTCCATTTAATTTTATCAATCCGGGAGTTCGTAAGCTTGTTGAGTACTAGTGCAAAGTATATGCCTATAGTAAACTGAGAGATGAGTCCTATGTGTCACTTGTGGTTTGGTGGGGGTGTGTTGTTCGTGTAGTTGGAGTTCATCCAAACCAGCAAAATTTAAATGCAGGAAAATAAATCTAAACTATCATTATCAAACACATGATTGAAAGGAAAGTTACAGAAAAGTAAACACACAACTGAAAGTAAATTGCAGGAAATTAAACACACTTGCAGAATTGAAGTAGGAAATTGCAAAAAATTATTCACACTATGCAAAAATAAAATAATAGGAAATAAATAATGATAGTAGAAAAATAGGGGAGGAATACTACCTAGAGTGGGCCTAGGATCCTGCAGACATCCACCCAGCTAATTCACACAGTCACTCTTCGAATGCAGAAAATAATAGAACACTCAAGCTTTTTATTTATTGCAGTACAAAAATATAATTTTTATTGCAGAACAAGTTCAGGATATTTCACTTCAGGGGTGGCCTATGTTTTATACAAAATATGGTCATCCCCTATTACAAATTTAGACTATGCTAATTTTATTCATTTCGATACGATTCACTATGGTGGGCACGTGCATAAATTAATTAAACATCTAATAAAAGAGAAGTCATGCTAAAATTAAACCTTTCGGGATAACCATAGTGCTCCCTATGCTTTTACAACAATATTCATCTAATTTATGCATGGTCTTCTAATTACATGGTCAACACACACTTTATTCCATTCTAGGTATAAGCACTTGTTTGGCCTATCACTGGAATACAAGCACCTTTTTGGCCTATCATTGGGATAAAGGTGTCGTATATAGCCTTTTCTCGTTCGTTGAAAGTTATCACTTTTTGATTGTCGAACAATGGGTGCTTGCTCTATCATCAAAATTTAGGCACCGTCTGGCCTATTTCTAGGAGATAAGTGCTTGTCCTATTCACTGGGAGATAGGCGCTTCCTTTTCACTGGGAGATAGGCACCTTCTAGCCTACGATCGGGAGATAGGCACTATACCTTAGCAATTCGGAATGCCTTGCTCCTATGCCACTATCTCCATTTTATCACCAATCATTCCTTAATCGCATTATGAAAGTTATCAAATGCCAGGTCCACGTGGGACCTCGACTGAAAGGTGCAAAAAAGTGATAAAGTACTGCATCTACACACAATTTCCACTAAAAACACACATTAGGCATAATACATCATTTTCTATTAAATGTATACAATAATCTCACAAAAAATACATTTCTAATATAATAATGCCACACAATTATCCCATTAAAGCATACAAAAAATGAGCATTTTTTGTGCTCATCAAGCACACATAGATGTACATATATATATATATATATGTCTTGGTAAACTCATTAATAAAAAAGAAACATGGTGAAGCAATACTCTAAAAATGTAAAATAGTTTCTGATTCACCAGATCGCATTACACGACAAGTGAAGAGCATAATACTAGAAACAAATATGTTTTAGAAAATAGAAAAAAATATTAACACGAGTTAGGAAAGGAAAAAAAAACATGAAATTGAATTTTATTCCGAAAAGAAGAAGTAATACAACATCAAAACTTTGAATGCATTTCGACCTATGGGTTTCATCAGTGGAGTGTGAGTTTAGAAGAAGTACAATACTTCTTTATAAAATCCTAACTCTAGTGGGGGAGCCATAATGTATTACATGTGGGATAAAAAAAAAATCTTTTTTAAACCCATAAAAAACAATAAAGACCGCAGGTTTATAGACCAAATGGTAAACCTAGGCTCATACCCCAAGAAAAATTACCCACCCAAATACAAAAACTTGCATTAAAAAATGCATTAAAAATTACATTAAAAATGCATTAAAAAATGCATTAAAATTACATTAAAAATGCAAGATACATAGCGGATAAAACATGTTTTAAGAAATTTTGTTTTTACAAAGATAAGCTCTCAAGGGATTTTTGTTCCTCCAAAAAATTATGCCTCGAGCAATGTGTTTGAGCTCTATATTTTCTCCATTTTTCAAACATTGAAGAAATAATATCTATGTCGATTCAAAGATCTCTAAAAAAATTGTAGTTTTCCAGCTTCAAAATACACTATTAATCTTAAGAGAAGCCTAAGTTACCAAAATACACTTAATTAATGATCTTCTTGTTTCAATAAAACAACACAAGCTAGCACTTATTGTGAGTCTATTTACTTGTATTATTTATTTCTTTTAGTATTTCCTTTAAACCAATACAATTTCTATAAAGGCTATAATAGTTGAACACTTAACTATTAAAATAAATTGTTAGCAAACAAGCTTCAACCTAACTCAATATACTTGCTCAAGCAAGTCATAAAAACAACTCCTCCATCCTCAAAAATAGCACAAACACATCCAAAATCATCACAAGGATAAGCTTGCCAAGGGAGGGTCATGACAATGAGATTTTTAGTATTTATCTTCAAGTTGAGATTGGTGTTGTTGAGTGGTTTTTGACCTCTACAAAGGTGATAAATATGGCCCTTTTTGAAGATAGACTGAAAGGGGTGGATCCTTTAGCCCAAGATCTGGATATATATGGCTTATAATTCTTTGAGAAAGGGAGGATTTTAAATCTTTTCAAGGGGCATGATCCAAATATTGCTAAGAACATGGCTCTATCCTAGAATAGAGGGGTGGTTTCATTTGGAGGCATGGAATTTGCAATAATGACCCAACTCCTTTTTGTGATCACTAGGGATCAAGTGGATGGTGAATGTGTGTTTAGAGAGAAACACTCTTTGGCAAAGGAGATGAAACTATTTAGACATCAGGTTGGTAGGCCAGCTAAATATCATAATAGATTTCAAATGTCCTCGTTCTATGATCCTTGGAAAATAATTATCCTTGCAATTATGGATTTTTTCACTTATAAATGTAATAGGGACATCGCTACAAGCTTTCATTTGGACCTAGTCAATCACTTCTATGGGAAAACTTGATGAATATTACTGAATTTCTTTTTTAAGAATTGGAAAGAACGGTGAACAATGTTCAACAAGGTAATTCTTCTCTTATAAACCATCAAGGTATTTTTAAAGTTATTTTCAATTATATTTCTTTTAGGAGGAGAGCTATTGCTAAGGGTAGAGTGGTGCTAGGTCTTGTTCAGCCTGGGAGTCCTTTACCCCTAGCTTGTAATCTCTGAATAAACTTGTGGTTTTATCAAGTCCAATTTATGGTAGAAAATGACTCTGATGAGAATTAGAGAAAAGGCCCATTCTACTTCTAATTTTTGGAGGGATGTTTCCATTGATATACCCTTGAGTAATGCTTAGACTGCTTTGCTAGAGGTTGTTTCTAGTTTAATTGAAGTTAAATATGTAAGTATGATGTAGAAATCCCCACAAGTGGTTGACCTTGGGGAGAGTGAGGTGGAAAAAATATGGGAAATGTTGTTATGGATGTGATTAATATATTGAAGTCCTATGAAGGTGGTCCTTCTAGCCCCAGTGATATCTTATTTTCCCAGGAACATGATGGTATGGTCTCTAATTCCCCTCCTTTTGTTGTTGTTAAACCTCCAATAATAAAGGATTCATATCCTTCGAAAGATGAGAAATCTGAGACAAAAAATAAAAATGTGCATGTTAAGGCTACAAAATATGATCTGAAGGAAGCGAGGAGATCCATCCACCTAAATTCTAAGAAAATATATAAGGTATCTCTTGCAATTCATGACACTAATGATTCAGAGAATAATAGTTTGACCCTAGCCTCTAACAAAAATTTAAATATTACTAAGATGCCTCTGATTAATCAAGTTTCTGAAGGTGTTACTAAAAGCTCTCCAAGTAAGTTAGTTGATTCAATTTTAGAGTTGGTGAGGAATCTCAAGAAGTCAGTTAAATTATCAGTGTTTTATGCTAATGAGATCTCCTAGAGGATGAAATAGGATAAGAAGTTGATCAAGGTGGATCTTTCAAAGATTCAAGCTCAATATTAGTGGTCCGGATTTTAGTGGTTTGGATGAAAATGTTGTTTCTTGAGATATTTTTTTGGATCATGGTCATATATATATTTTTTTTCTTGTAAGGGTTGGTTGCCTATTATGTGTTAGTTTATCATTGATTGACGTTGTTTGGGTTGCTCTTGGTTGTTCTAGTTTTTTTGTGTTTTAGTTTTTCCTGAGAGATTGATCATTTTTTGTTGTTTGTTTTAAAAGGTTTGGGGCCCTTTCAAAACCCTTTGTTTTCTATCTAATAAAAAAAATTACCTTTATTGAAATTTTTTATTATAGTTTACAATAAACTACACTTTTAAAATGTGATGTTGGTATACCATAATCAATTACAACTAAAACCAAAGAAAAAAATGCATGATATAGGATGGAATGCAAAGGGGGATTTTCCAAACAATAATCAATAAAACCTTATCTTTTCCCACATTAATTACATCATTTGTAGTATTTACAAAGATTTTTTAGTAGCTCTCAATTCAATATTTTTTTTGGCAAATGAAACCCATTCATTCATGTTTGGAATAAATTTTTTTTTTTGTATAAGGTAGAGGTGGTTATAAGGTCCACAAACCTTTTACATAGTCAAAATGGGCTGGTTCTAGCATCAAGCCCGTATAATCAAAATACAAAATGGATCTTTCTAAGACCCACATTAAGCCATACTTAGAGTCCACAGTCCTATACTTGTCACTTGACTATTCAGGATAAAACAAAAACCAAACAACACTTAGCACTTACTAATACCACTAGGTTGTTGTACTATACACTTGTCACCTCCTAGGCCCCAACAAATGGGATGCCTTTTCTGCCTAATTCCATTTGTCGGTTTACTCATCATCAACCCCTATGATCTCCTGATGCTCTAACAGGTTTGATCTTAGCTCTTCTCTAGAAGCCAACACCAATAGTTCTTGAGGGAAGTTATCCTTCCAAATTTGCATCTCCCCAACACAAAATGCAATAGTTGCCATTAGATCCGCTACCTGGTTCCCTTCTCTGAAGGTGTATTGGATTTGAGCATTAACCAAATGAGATTTATGAATCTTTGCTTCTAGGATAAGCTCCAAGATGATGTTTGGAATAACTTTAGAAGTATAAAAATAAGTATAATTTGGGAACCTTATCTATTTATGTCTCTATTAAGGTATTTCAACATTGCTTTTTGAGTGATTATTATAGGACATTCTTCCATTTGAATTCATCAATATTTTTTTTTCATTTTCCATACATCTATATTTGTAATTGATTTTAGGGGATTGAAATGGGCCTTGCTTGTATTACAATATGATCACATTGTAATATTATAGTAATATTTTGATAATTATGCATGTATTTCTTAACAAGATTGGATCTCGAGTCTTATCTTTGAAGGTCAAGGTATCTAACTAGTTGAGCTCTTGATAATTGATAAATGATAAGGTTCATCCATGGAATTTAAACCTTGACTTAGGGTGTGAAAATATTCACTCCTAACTAGTTATTATAATCTCCATAGGCCCCCTTCCAACTACTTAAATGTAACCTCTAAAATATCATATATTATATATTTGTTTATATTTTATGTTTTCATAAAATTGAATATCATTACCTAGATTATTTCACAACATTAAATTATGGGTTATAAAGGTTCCCTCTACAATTACATTCATACAATAGTGGATGCAAATATTTTTTTAACGTAGTTATTTAGGTGACTCTTAAACAACATAACTAGAAAGGAGTATCAACAATGTCTATTTTAGAATATAAATAAAATATTAGCAATAAGCTAATAAATAAATTAGTCTTTCATCCTTTTATTTATTAATTTGTCATGAAGAATAATTTTTTCATGTTTAATGTCACTCATGTTAAAAAATCAATGATTTTAAAATTTGTATATTATTTTTTAATAATTTTTATGTGACTTCTTTTGGGGGACACCCTCATCAAAATACTAAAATTTACATTTTTTCTTAGGTCAATTAATCCATATCCAACATGTATTTTTATCACAAATATTTTTCATTTCTTTTTCTATTAAAAATATTCATCTTTATCAAAGTAATAAATTTCCATAATTGAAGGTTTTTGAAGGTGGTTGTGTAAGGATTTCATCTATGGGTCAAGTATAGGCGGTGACAAAGGCTATATTTTGGGGCCTATGGGCCCTAGCGGCCAGTTTGTTTTTTTTTTTTTTCCCAAGATAAATTTTGGATATGTTGTAGGAGACCCATGATGGGTTAGGAATTTATCATTCAAAAAATATTCATGCTATGGACTTGATTAAAAATTACTTCCAATTTGCTGCCCAAGGAAAAATAAAAAATCACACCTTTTCTTAGCGTCCAAGGCATGGATTAAAGAGACCCAAAAATAAGTTTCAAGTTATCAATCAAATAAGAGAAGCCTTCTTAGGAAAATAAAATATGGTTTAGAACTCAAGCAATCCCGATGCTAAGGAAAGCCTCCAAAATAGATCCACTATGAAAACTCCTTTCAAGGGTAATCCCCAAATATAGATTTTAGGGATACCCTCAATTGTGGACAATCCCAGACTAATTCTAGCATTAATATTAAGGCTTGTCAAAGACCTCTAAGAATGCCTAATATGGATAAAAAAAAAACTGAGTCAAGATATCTAAGAGCTACTAATGGAACTATAATTGTTAAGCTAAAAATGGGCAAAATTTAGGATGTCATAGAAGATATGGAGAGAAGATGACTTATTTATAATTTCTTAGGTTTTTGTTCAAGCCTATCTGCTTTCAAAGTGTGGGCTATAAAATACTGGAAAACACAATGTGAGACACAAATCTCTGTTTATCCCAATGGTTATTTTCTTGCTATTTTTTATAATGATGAATATAGAGAGAAAATTTCAAGGGTGTCCCTGGTTCTTTGGAATTTTGGGGCTTATCATGAAGCCCTAAAACACTATATTTAAAGTTAAAGAAGATATACCTTCTACAGGACCTATGTGGGTTAGACTCTTTGACCTCCAAGTTGAATTTTGGAATTCGACTATATTTTCTAAAATCAAAAACTCCCTTGGAACTTTCATGATTACTGTTGACTGTACACATAAATTTGAACATATTATTTATGCTCAAATTTGTGTCTCAATGGATTCAAAAAACCCCATCCACAAAATATCTCATTACAATTTGGGGAGGATACTTGGGGGCAAGTGGTGGACTATGAGAAAATTTCTTTTCATTGTAGAATATGCCATGAATATGGTCATTTGTCTAGTGTCTATCCAAATATAATTCCATATCAAAATAAAGAGGACACAAAATTAGAAGGTTTACAAATGCCCAAGATAAAGAACACAAAAAAATTAGTTATGAAGGATCAAGTGATGTTGTCAACTAATATGTTTGGAATTCTTTCCACAAATAACCTCCTAGGTGAGGAAGAGGACATAATGGAGATATAAATATTAGAAACAAAGTTTAAATATGTAGGGAAGGACTTAGAGATAAACCAAGAAATCAAAGATTTTCAACAAAAAAATAAGGGAGAAAACATAGACAATAAGAACAATCTTTTATGTGCTAAAACTTCAAATAATTCACACACCAAGACAAACTTTGTTGAACCTTATAATAATTCTATGGTTGTGTATACACATACTTCAAGGTTAGAATTTATCCCATATTATATGGGGGTAAGACAAGAAACATGAAAAAAAATGAAGATGGACACTATCCAAAAGGTAGACCACAAGACTAATCATCATCATATGGTAAAATAAGGTGAAAAGCTTGTAGAGAAATGTAATATTAATGCCCTTACCAAAATATTTAGCCTCATTATTAATATCATAACTTGGAATATTAGAGGAATAAAATGGATTCTTTCAAAATAAAATGAAATTAGAAGGATGATTCAAATAAATCAACATCTCTTATTCCTTTAGGAAATGAAGATGTCTATAGGGGAAACTGAGTCAATTGCAAGTAAAATTTGGTTGACTGCGAAAGTGGCTTCCCTTAGCTCCCATGGGGCTTCTTGTAGCATTTCTTATCTCTAGGACCCAAAAGAGATCATTATTTTCCATATGGTTGGTAGCTATGATATCTTGGTTGTGGCTACACACAGTAGACAATCTAATCAAAATATGCTCTGCTTGACTGTTTATGCTTCAATTACTTTGGAGGAAAAGTGGAGACAATGGAAGGATATAAATTATATTATCTCCTATTTTCCTAAATCTTGGGTCTTTATCAGAGGAGAATTTAATACCATCCTCTCTTTTGATGAGAAGAGTGGGAATAGAAATCTGGACAGGAGCTTAGACATCATGAGTGAATATATTGTAAACCTACACCTTGTGGACATCCAACCAAATAATGGCCTCATGACTTGGTCTAACAAAAGCCAAGGGTCAACTTGTATTATGGAAATATTGTATAGGTTCTTGTTCTCTCACAATTTTTTAATCCATGGACACATTCCTAAGGTAAATACTCTTAACAATATTGGCAAATCATTGGCTAGTCATGGTTGAAATATGGAAAACCAAGTTAATTTCTCACCCTTCCAATTTTAGTTAATGTGGCTCAAAGATATTTCCTTTAGACCCTGAGTGTGGAAATGGTGGCAGGAAGGTAAACCACTGTATGGAACTAAGATGTTTTATGTTTCCAACAGGTTGCAATACATCAAATATAAATTCAAGATTTGGAATTGGAAGAAGTTTGGAGACATCAGGCAGAAGAAACAAGAAGTGATTGCTCAAATTGAAGAGTTAAATGATAAAATCCATTTATATGACCTCATTGAGAATAGAACTATATATGAAATTAGACTCACAATGTAGTTAGAGGAATGGGAAAAAAAGAAGAACTTTTATGAAAGCAAAAATCTAGGATTTAATGGCTCAAATAAGGATATCAAAACTTAAAATTCTTCCACAAATATCTTCTAGCCCGTAGATCACACAACTTTATTTCTTCTCTAAAATTAGATTTTAGAGACTCTATCCACACTTGGGATGGCATGAAGTCTATCACAATCAACTACTTTTTCAAACTATTCATTGTTGCATCTCTTGACTCAAATTCTCAACATAATGTCCTTCAAGAGATCCCTACTCATATAACTTCTGAGGAGAACTCTATTTTGACTATTATAGTTACTATCAATGAGCTTCAACAAGTGGTTTTTAAAATACAAAAATGGAAGACCCTAGGGCTTGATGGTTTTCCCATTGAATTTTACCAAGAATTCTAGGATATTCTTCATGTTGATTTATTAGAGGTGGTGGAAGAATCTAGGAAAACCAAATATATTTTGAAGGTAATCAAGAAAACTTATATATATTTAGTTCCAAAGGATCAATATGCAGAACATATCTCAACTTTTAGACCAATAGCTTTATGTAATGTTCTTTTAAAAATCATTACCAAGATCATGGCAGAGAGGCTAAAACCTCTTTTGCATAAGATTATTTCCCCTGAACAAGGAGGTTATGTGGAAGGGTGACATATTGTAGATGAAATAGTTCTTGCTCAGGAAGCCATCCATTTCATAGAAGTGCAAAAATCTCCTTCTATGTTCATCCGAATAGACCTATCCAAAGCTTATGACAAAGTGGATTGGAACTTGTCAAAATTATGAGGTAATTTGGCTTCTATCGAGATTGGATAGATTGGATTATGGGATGTATCTCTTCAATATCCTACTTATATCTTATCAATGGTTTCCCTTCATAGCTATTCCTATATTTTAGAGGCATTAGGCAGGGTGGCCCCCTCTCCCCTTATTTATTCATCATTCTTGATAAATTCTTAGGCAGTACTATGAACAAAAATAGAGAAAATAGAATCCTTCAAGGAGTTACCATTGGTCATAGATATAGGCCTATTTCTCATATTCAGTTTTTTTATGACTCTACTATGTTAGGTAAAGCTACGTTTAAGGAAGCCTCTACTATTAAACATATCATTCTTTGTTTCTCTAATGCTATGGGGTAATTGATCAATGAAGAAAAATCAAAATTCAATTTTTTTCACTACTCTCCTAGACAAGAATCCATGGTTCTAGATAAATTAAGATATAATAAGACCTCCCTTATGATCACTTATTTAGGCATTCCTATCAACATTTAAAGATAAAAAAAAACTAGAATTGGTTTTTGGATAGAGTAAAGGAGAAAATTGGAATGTGAACCAATAGATGACTTCCATCTAGGGATATAATTACCTTGGTAAAATTAGTCCTTCAATCTATACCTATTTATTTTCTACTATGTTGAATATCCCAAAGGTAGTTCTTTGAGAACTAGTTAAAATCAATAAACAGTTTTTCTAGAGTGGTCCTAAGGAGAAAAGAAAATGGGCCTTGGTAAAATGGGATACTTTATATCTTCCCAAGCATGAAGCGGGTTAGGATTTTGATCTGCTATAAAAATAATGTCTTTAGCTACAAAGTTATTTTGGAGGATTTTGAATAACCCCAATGCCCTATGGGCCAATAATATTCATGCTAAATATGCTGAAAATAAAAGTCCTAAAGACCTTGTTTGCTATAAAATGCCTACCAAAGGTTCTCCTATTTTGGCAGTTCTTAGGATAGGTAAGGATTTGATAAAGAAGAAATTGTTTTAAATCATTCATAATGGTCAATAGGAAATTTTTTGGATAGATTCTTGGGACAATTATCAACTTTTGATAACTCAGTTCCCTTATTGTAGGCCCTAGATGGAGAAGGTACACCAAACTAACTGGATAAAGGTAGCTAATTATTGTCGATACCAGACTAGTAATTTAGAGGTTGGTAGATATTGGATCCTTATTAAGGACTGGCCTATTCAAATTCTAGAAATGCAAAGGAAATATATCCAACACACCCTTCATATGAGATCTCTCTCTTGGTCCCATGATAAGCATTATTTCGGACGTAACAACACTACTAAGGGTGAGTATACTATTTCTCAAGGTTATTTGGTCTTATACCACAATAATCCCAACCAATCCTATGACATATTTACATAGCTATGGACTCAAAAGATCTAGCCTAAGGTGAGTTTTTTATTTAGATTTTATTGCATCGAAGGGTGCTCACTGGTGATCAACTTATGAAACATGGCTTTCATGGCCCATTTAGATGTGAATTGTGTGGAAAGAATGTGGAAAATATTAGCCATATTTTTATTGAGTGTCCCTTAACCTCTAAGTTGTGGAGGAGAATGGATATCTTAATTGGTTTACAATGGTCTAATTTTTCTAGTCTTGAACAACTTTGAAGGGATTGGCCTCAACATGATATTGTTGATCATTTTTTAGTACTTAGTTTGGATGGAAACTACCATCCTACCATGGAATATCTGGAAGAAAAAAATATATTTTCAAACATAAAAGGAAGTATATTCACTAAATTTTACAAAATACCATTGCAAACTTAGTTGAATCAGTCTAACAACTCCCTAATCACCCCTAGGACTTCCACCAATGATGGGATCAAATTATGCAAAGATTGAAGATTCACTCTACTATTGGCAACCAACTTAAAGGAAATATCAGTAATCAAAATATGGATAGAACAAGGAATTGGCAGCCTCCTATGGATTTTGGAAAAGTCAATACAGATGGAGCCTCAAGGGGGAACCCTAGAAAAGATAATGCAGGAGGAATTGGCAGACTTTTACATGGTTCCCTAATTTTTAATTTTGTTGAGAATTTGGGCATCCTTTCCAATAACTGTTGAGGGGTATGGCATCCTTAGAGGCCTTCTTGAGGCTGCTAAGTTTGGATGGAAAAATGCGTTGTTGAATATAATTTCAATGTCATGATTAATATATTAAAGACTCATTATAAGAATCATATGTTTGATTAGAGAATAAAAAATTGTTGAGAAGATTCAATTAATCTAGATGGGTTTTTTAAAAGTTGGATACAATCATGTGGTAAGAGAACATAATAGGATTGTTGATGCTTTAGCTAATTGGAAATTAGACAAATGTGATCTTACTTGCTAAACCCACCCTCTTAGATGGTGGGCTTCACTAATTAGGTATGCTCTTATTTCTATCCTTTCTTTGGATAGCTCCAGTACTAGAGGTACCTAGTTCCTTTTTACTTTGTATTAGCTTGTTTTTGGTTCAGTTAGGGTATTTCAGTTCCCCAGCTCAAAAATATTATTCTTATGCTTATTGTGTTGATTCTTGGTTAAAATACCAAAGATGTAATATATTTGTGTTTATCATTTTAATTTTTTGGTGTGTCTGTGTGTGTGTTTTTGTGTTGATTTTTGTTGAGTTTTATTTTTGTGTTGTTTTTGTTATGTCTTGTTTTGTGTTATTTTTTGATTTTTTTGATTGGTTTTGTTTTCTTTTTGTGTTTTATTGTTGTTGTTTGTTGTTTTTTGTGTGTTTTATTTTTTTTTTGTTTTTTTTTTGTGTGTTTGTGTTTGTTTGTTTATGTTTTTTTGTTGGTTTGGAGTGTGGAAAATTTGATAAGTAGAAATATTATGTTAATATTTAATTTTATGATTTATAGGTTGTAGTATTTTGGAAGGAAGATCCTTAACAAAATTGATGCCTAATTTAGGTGTCGATCTCAAGTTGAAATATGGCTGACATTTGGCGCTACTCTCAATAAATGGCTCCTAATACCCCCTTCAAACCTACCAACCAATGAAGGTTTTGTATCAACCTTCTATTTATTAGCCACCAGAGACCCCCTTTAACCAGGGTGCATTGGCATTTACATTCACCTACAACAAACCCTATGTGGGAAATCTAGGGGATGTCAATGGCCTAGTTGGCACTGCTTCTCTCCAATGAGTGCCCTATACATGGCTTCCAACATGGATCCCATGATGTCCTTAGGCATGAATCCATAACAAAAATACTCGAATGGAATTTTTAGTTGCTCCATAAAAATACTAGCTTGAGTGATGAACCATCGTAGCCTAGTTTTAGTTATCCACTATAGATACATGTCATTGAAGAAGGAAGACACCTTCGTTGTTGGCTTGGAGATAGATGGCCATGTAAACCACCATCGCTTCCCTTATTGTTGGTGATATTTTGAATGTATCCAACCTACTGTAGCAATTTTGTGTCCATTTTACTTAAATCTTACCTCTTGTGATTGGATATTGTAGTAGAGCATTTCAATGCCTATCAAAGCATTTTTGCCACCATAGCTTCCATCATCACCATTGTTGCCCATGATATCAATAATATTAGGGATCAAAATAACCATACAAATCCCTAAATTTGAGCTTACCATGTAGAAAAATAAGGGCCAAAAAACCCTAAAACCCCTTGCTAGTGTCATCCTAAAATATAGCAACATTTGTCAATGGGATAGAGTGCAGGTTGGACTGGGTAGGAGAAGACTGTTCACAGTATTTGTTTTATTTTGGGCTCTAAAATCTTGCATTATCTATGGGATGGCACTCTTAGTAACTTAAGAGTGGGGAGGCTCCCATTTTGGTTGACCACAAAGTGGTGGTTAGGGATCCTCTTGCATGTTTCCAACTAGATGCACCAATGGTGGGGGCCTACTGTACAACCACTTGGAGTAGAGTTGTGGACCGCTCGATTTTCTAAGCAAACATTGATTCTATTTTTTGAGTTGTGTTGATTTTGGGTACTGTTGACTTCCAGTTGATTACCAATGCAAACATATTTTTTTAATATACTATTTTGTCGAATATTCTTCTTTCTTCTTTCACATTGTAAATGGCAACTTGCCCCTTTTATTTTGCTATTGAAATCCCCTTGTTAGTTTTCTCAAATTTTAAAGCTCCATTCCAACCCAAGTATATCCTTGTGTATACTCATTGGAAATATATTTTCAATTTGGTTCTAGTCAAACCATTATTTTGGAATTTTGTAAAGGTTTTTCTTGACCTATGGTGCTTTGAAGTTTAGGTTGTCTACACCTTATTTCAAAAAACAAATGTTGTATATGGAGTACATTTTCGATTGAAACTGATGCTCCTTAAATCCACCATCATCTTTAGATATTTTTTTGGAAGCAGTCCCTCCTTCATAATACCAATGACCCTTTCTATGTGATCATTGATATTACATGGGTACTCCACATATTGGAGTTGTATTTGCCCCTAGTGGCTTGTATCTTAGTGGATTTTTCAATTAGTCTATATCTTCACCAACATAACTTAAAAAACTCCTTTGAGCAACACCACATCAAAAACCACTTTAGCATCGACTTTTGCTTTATATTATTAGCTATTTCAACTTTTCAAGCCTTCTTATCAAATAATTCAACAAATCATCATGAGCCGATCCATGCAAACTAGCCACAAGCACTACCTATATTCCAAGAATTCAAAGACTAGAGATTTTGATACTTCAAATAATAACCACTTCTAAATACTACAATGATACAGAGACTTCAAAAGATGCTTGATTTGTGTCTTTTATCCTTTTTTTGCAACAAGCAACATTTTGTGAAGGTGATTGAAGATATTTACTACCATGGCCCTTATAGCATTGTTTGCTATGGGTACTCCATTCATAGGATTTGCATTCTTAACCTTTCATGAGGGTCTTCATCTTCTTCATCAATGTTTGAGGATTTCATTTTTGGACACTTATACTTGTATATCTTCTCTTACACTTTCTTGTAAAAGCATTGGATTCCAATTCTTCTATGGTGGAGAGGGATGATAAGGATATCGAATTCATAGGATTTTAGATTTATTTTTAAGTCTTAAGTTAGATTTTAAATAAATCTTTGTAAATATTGCCATTATCAAATATCGACATATCTGTTAGTTGTTAGGATATTTGTTTTGGATTGTTATTTGGCATCTCAAATACCTATTTAGCAATAAAATCATTAATCTAGATTTTTCAATCCTGATCAATAGGAGACTCAATAATATTTTTTATTTTCTTTATGAACCGAAGAAAAAGTATCATCAACAAATTGGAGATGAGATTCAAAGGGAATAATTGTTGCAATATGGGTACCTTTGACTTTTCCTTCCATATTTTCATTTGGAATAAACCGTCATAATGCCTCCACAATAATAATGAATAGATAAGGAGATAGTGGATTACCTTTGTAGATTATATAAGATGATAATAACCAATAAGAGAAACATTGATCAAAATAGAATATTTTGCATTTTCTATAACAACATTTAATCCATTACTTTAAATTATGAATCGACAAAGCTAGGGAAATTTTTTATTTTAAATGAATCATCTTTCAAAACCCATATATTTGAATAGAGTTGTTTGATTCATACGATTATTATGCCATTTTGTGCAAAATTTGAAAAGCATTAAAATGAGTGATCATTTATAAGAATCCAAGTAGTATTGAGGGATATACGACCATGTGAAGATAACCAGTGTTAGGAAAAAATATTTTCTTAAAAATATCTCATCTTTTGAGAGCCATTTATTTGCAAAGGGTTGTCTAATTTAGATGATTCTTGGATAAATTTGTACAAAATTTGAAGATATTTAAAATGAATGGTCATATGAAGAAATCTAAACAGTATTAAGGGAGATACAACCCTATGAATTCAGCCATCCAAAACAAGGGTAGTGACAATATTTTTAAGTCATGGAAAATAAAATTGCAAATATCTATCAGTCAAGGTTTTGATGATGAAAGGAGCAAAGAAAGGCTATGGAATCAACAAAGTAGGATATTTTTTCTAGGCATAGATGTTTTTAGCTAAGTTTCTTTTCCCCATCACTATCTTAGAATTTTTACATAAAAAGTTTTTAATCATTTATATGGGATTGAAATGATCACCATTTGTATTATATCATGATCACATAGTGGTATTACAACAACTTGAGAATTATGAATCTATTACTTGGCAAGATTTGAAACTATATATCCTCCTTAAAAGGTAAGGAATATAACTAGTTGAACTAATGTCATTTGATGCATGTAAATTATTATAGGTTTATTTTCAAATAATATAATCACTATATGATATACTAGTAAATTTCAATAGATTTTGAGTTATATTTTTCTTTACATTAATTAATTTATAGCTAAATACTTAGAATCATCCCTAGTAGTAGAGGTTACCGAATAGCTCATATATAAGTGATCCTTGTTGGTCAAATATAGCATAGTTTATTGATGAGGAAATTAGACATATTATTATTATATTGCATTATTATGTAAGCCTCTATTTCTAACATTGGCTTCTTGGTTGCAAGTTGTTAGATTTCGGTAGCCTAAGTTAGTCATTATTTAGGTTGTTGAGATAAGTTGTTATCTCAACATCTTTTCTTGTTTGTATCTTCCTATTAGTTTGCTATCTTCCAAACTCTGGAAGTTTATTTGTTATGTATTTTGTGCTATTTAAGCACTTATTAATAAATTAAAAATGATTAGTACTTTTATATCCACATATTTGATATCAGAGCAGCACGATTTTGCTACCTGTGAACTTTCATAAATTTCTTGGATGTCCTCACAGGCATTGCATTAGATTGCTTTGGGTCAATTTGTAGCATCCTTTTGTGAAGCTCAAGAGGTGCTAGAGGGTTCTCATTTTCCCCTAAACTAGGTACCCCTAAAAGGATCATCAGAGGGTAGCCTAGATCCCATGATATTGCAAAGAACTAGACTTACCCTAAGGAAGGCAAGAAAATTTTGAAGAATAGGATTTACCATTAAAGAAAATAGCCCCTAGTTTGAGAGGATATCATATATGATTGAAGTATATAGGAGGACTTAATCACACTAGTTATTGGCCAATTTATGGTCATGATAATGTCTTGATGCTCCTACTGAAATAAGGACCATCCAATCAAGGTATTGGTCACAATGACTTCTAGCCAAATTGGAACCTTATGATAAAATAATTAGATGGATCTCATCTTGCCCATAAAACTAAGGTACTCCCTTTTACCTCTACTACATATTAGGATACATTCACCTAAGGGGTCAACCAATTTGGATGATTGGGTAATTCTCGGTTGATTCAGTCAAGTAGACAATGGACGACCACCCTACATATTGGATAATACATGTCCTTGAAACTCCTAACTGTGTAGAAGGGAATAGTTGTATTGGAAGGCATCAAACAATAATAGGAAAAAAACATACCCCTATTGCCCTCTTTTCCCCCAACCCTAATGTAGGTGGATGTTTTCGACAAGAGGTAATAATGACCCCATTTTTTCTTTCCAATCGTCACCCTCCTTGGTGGTGCTCACTAGAAACTGGCCTCCTCTTCCCTTTCTTGATCAAAGGAGAAAAAATATACCCCTCCTACCTACCCTCCTTTACTCAAATTGATGTAGGTATATCATAGGAGGTGGTGGATGTTTTCTGTAGGAGGTAGCAAAATTTCACAAGCAACGAACAAACAATAAAATCAATTTTTGAGGTTTTTAAACCATCTAATCACATGCAATATTCAACCCTATTGATTCATCCAATTGTATCATGACACGTGTCAACAACTTAACCTCATGATAGGAATATCCAATACTCATCCATCTTCAAACACATGATATGGTATGGTTTTCAACTGCAACACTAAGTAGGAACTCCTCATAAGTTTTGATGAGAAATAGGTAAGGTTTAAAAACATTTAGGCCTTTTAGTCCTACATTGCTCATGGGATGACTCAAGTTCCACATAAAATTTGTAGAAGCTACCTAGAGTGGTGAGCATAAACCAATGGTTAGGTAACCTCCATGCCCATGGGACCAAGTGGCAACACACATTTGTGGTTGGTGTTGCACGTAATAGTAGACTTTGCAACACATTGACTTCAGTATTGACTTGGTGGACATTGACTCGTTGGACACACTACAATTTGACCAAGCCATTGACTATTGGGATTTCAGAATTGACTACTAGAAAATTTAAATTTTTTGCAATAATTTTTCCACCCAAGACCATTACCACCAAATTGGACCATTGAAATTTGAAATTCAAAATCAAATTTTTGTTGCCAAGCAAGGTGAAATTCAAATTTTTGCCCCTTAAAATTTTAAATTTTACCTCCAAAAACTTAATCCTTGCTTTAAGGTGCATAGGAAAACCATTGTATCCACTCATACTTATGGATTTTGTAATATGATCCATTGGATATTTGAGGAGTTGCCTTGTCTTTTTACTCCTCCAGTTTGGATTTTTGAAATATTTTTAATAAGGTGCATCAAGTCCTATTTTGGACTTTATTTAGGATCAAATCTATTTATAAGCCTGGTAATATTTTTCTTTTATGGATTTGTAATATGGAGTGCATGATCGATGGTACCTAACACTCCTCAATACAAGTGAATCTCATAACTAGTAATATCTTCTATAACACTTGGAAGTTGTAGTGATTGGTTATCCATGCAATCTAGTAGGATGAGTAGATTACCATAAGGAACCTTGGAGGATTTATGCCTTTATTATTGTTCCTCTCCTTGTTGCAATTTTCCTATAATGAATCAACCATCATTTTTAAGTGCCTTTTTTATAGGATGGCATAGGTTTCTAGTTGAGGTGCATAATTCTAGTCATAAGGAGGTTATCAAGAAGGTGTGTAAATATATTTACCAACTTCATTTGCTTCCTAGTGCATTGTTTTAGGTTATTTTTTACTAAAGCACAAATTTTGTGGCTAGGTGATATGTTGGATATGTTTCAAGCCAACTTGCATCACCATTTTTGAAGCATGAATGATGTAAAGAGAAAGCAATATTTTGAAAATAAGACTAAATGAGATTCCTACTATAGCCCTTGAAGCATAGTGTTTTGTGGCTAGGTGATATGTTGGACCTTCTACAAGACAACTTATATCACCATTTTGAAGCATGAATGATGTGATGAGAAAGCAACATTTTGGTAAGAAGATTGAAGAAAATTTCTAATATAGCCCTTGAAGCATAGTTTGCTTTGGGTATCTCCTTTGCAAGAGTGGTAGTGATTCCTTGGTGGTTATAAAAGCCTTCCAAAGGGTCTCTATATTCTTCATAAATTTGAGGATTGTATTTTGGGCACTTGCACACTCCCATGTTCTCTCCCACTTTATTATAAAAGCATTGGATTCTAATGCTTCTATGGTTGGGAGAAATGAAGAGGACATCAAGAATATTAATATAATATTAAATTATTGTGTGAGCCTTCATTTATCATGTTGAATTCTTGGTTGCAATTTGGTAGGTTTTGATGGCCTAATTTAACCATTAATTAGGTTGTTGAGATAAGTTATAATCTCAAAAAAATTTATTCTTTGTATCTTCTAGTTATTTTACTATATTCTAAACTCTAGAAGTTCATTTGTTATGTATTTTGTGCTATTTAAGCACTCATGAATAAAGGAAATGTGATCAAAATTTTTAGATCCACATCATTATTGATAAATTTAATAGGTATTGGCTAGGGGTTTTAGCCTTTTGAAAATGGATTTATAGGAGTTGGAAGTCTCCAAGAGTGAGTCTATCATTTCTTCCCAAATGTTTATTCCTATCCATTTTTAGTTCCAAGGAGGAAAGAGATAGAATCCTAAAAGGGGGTCCTTGGTTTATAGGAAGAGCAAAACTCTTTCTTACCTACTGGTATGAAGACTTTGCACCTAAAAACATAAATATATCCCTAGTATTAGTATAGGTTAGGATGTATGGATTAACCATTGAATTATGAGAAATGGATATATTCAAGGCAATAGACAATACTCTAGGAGAATTCCTTTAGATTTCAAAAACTACAAAATATGGGTCCTTGGCTATTTATGCTTGGATTTTGATCATGATTGATATAAGTAAATATTTATTAAAATCATTCTTAAGTATGTGGGTAAGTTGTGAAATAAAACCATAGATTATAAAAATATATATTTTATATGTAGAATATGTCATGATATGGGTCATATTGAGAGTTCATACCCTAAGAAGATCCCAGTACAAACATACGTAGAAAACTGCAAGAGAAAATTACAAATGGATATGGATGAGGATGGTTTAAATATTCTAAAAAATAAGTGTAGATAGAAAAAATTAAATAAATATTGGAGAATTATAAGGGATGATATTGGAATAAATACCAATTCTTTGATGCTTTACCCTATGAAGAAAAAGTGGATCGAGTTTAGAGGACACAGTACACAAGGAACCATATATTCAGTATAATCTTGTTATGAATGAAAATTCTTGTTGAATCTAAGGAATGTGCCTCATAATATTTTTAAGACTCTCTAGAAGAACCATGCACCATTTAGGAAAATAATAGTGGTAGAGAAAATATAGTGTTAGATGTTAATACCTATACCATTAATAAAGAAATACCAAAAAATGATTAAGGCAAGTCAAAAACTTCCATAGTATATCCAAGCGAGGATAAATATAATGAAAATAAAAGTTGCAAAATAATATTAAGAAATAGAATAATAATACATACTCCTAAAAAAAGCAATAAAAAAAGAGGAAAACCCTCAAATTATCAAGAAAGAGCCAGGGAAGCAAGAGCAAACATAGAGAAATAATAGATAGATACTCAAAAAATGAGCCCAATGAGAGTTACTAGCACACATATGCATAAATATATGGATCATAGCATGAGAACCATAGATGGCTACCTAAAATAATTAGACACATAGGCCTCCCTACATGCATATATGTAAGTAAAATCCAAAATAGGTAAATCTTGAGAACATACACACACATACAGAGATGGTCAATATGAGAACCATAGATAGATACTCAAAAAATTAAAGCATAGACCTCCAATATGTGTGTGTGTGTATATGTGAAAATAATTTTAATAATATTATGCTAGAAGTGAGGGTTTGATTTGCCCACAAGTCACTTAGGATCCAACTGCTATATAGAAATAAATTAAAGGAAATCTTGTGTCTTCAATATCCTTCAACCTGATACATTTTTTTGCTAGTCAAAACTTCTTGATGCTAGTATTTAGAAGACCTAACAAAACTTTTGATATTGGGGTTATCTAGGAGGAAGCTTCTCTAGTTCCCTCAACATTACTTTTGTTGGAATTTTTCTTTCCTTGAGTTTATTAGCTTCCATAACTCCTGATTATCAAGACTTATCTTGGATTCTAATTTCAAAATATACCACATGCTTTTGGGATTTAGGGTTTTTATCCACAAAGCTTTGACCACCTTTGATTGGAATTTTTATCTTCTTCAATAAAATTTCTTAAGCACAAATTAGTAGTGAGGAGTCATTACAGTTTTGGAAACTCATAAGGGTCTTCTAGATTGCTTTAGGGAGAACCCAAAAATACCTTTATCCTTGGACCCTAAGTCAAAATTTATAAGTCCTACAAAAGAACAGAAAAACTTAAAAAAAATTAATAAAATTGTGATCACAAGGTGGAAAACCTATCCAACACTTGCTTAACCTCTACCCACTCTTCATTTGATGGTAATTGGGTCCATTGGAATTCATTATAAACTACAAGTACTTCATGTTTACCATCTTGGGAAAATATTCCATTTGGTTTATTACTTCATGTGCTCGCATATTTAATTCTACCAATGGCCCAATAACTTGGGCTATTTCCTTTACACCAAAGAAATCCATCTATCCTTCAAATTCAAGGGAAAATTCCTTATTTGACTTAACCAACTTCAAATATTCTTCTTTTGAGCAAAGTTGACCAAACCATTTCTATAGTGAAGGGAGACCTACTTGAACCAAAGAATCCACTTCCACTTTGAGCTTTTCAATGTTAATATGTAAGGTATTGATCTAATTTATGCACTAAGTTGATATATTTTCTCTTCAAAAAAGGTTGATCACTCTTTGTGCCATGGCTTCCCTATCTTGTATTCCTACAACCATGATTTTTAAATCAGGCATTATGGCTAGTTCGGTTTGGTATATTTTTACCTCCTCAAGTCTTGTGCTATTTTTTTTAGATTATTTTTACATATTCATCTATATGGATGCTTAAGAGTGTCACTGAGTCTATAAATTTTAATAGTGGAAATAATATTAATGCAACATTACCGATCTCATCCTAGTAAGCATCCTTGGTCCACTTAATAAGATTTTTTTAAGCCATTGCACTTTTTACTTTTTTGCTTCACATCTTCCACCTCCTTTAGTAGGATATCCTTCTCTTGGATAAATTGATTTTGTTGAATAGTGAGTTGATCTAAAATATATTTTAGTTATTTCTCCTTTTCTTTTAAGATAAATTCAAATTTATACTCTTTTAGCTATTTAGTCAACATATTTATCTAGTTTCACAAGGCCTTGGATTCTACCTCAAAATCCTTTAGGACTTTATTAATCTACTCTATCTCCTCTTGTCATGCTAGCCTTTGATTGGTTGACTCATAGTCAAGTTTGAATATCGTGCTAGCTTCTCTAGTGAGCTTCATCACATCTTAGGGTCATGAATCCTTCAAATATAGCTTGATCGTTGATACTTGCTAGTCTTACTTTGTCATATATTATTGGGTTTACCACTAATGGATCCATTTTTAAAATTAATAGTGTTCTCTAGTGAGGATCAAAATAGAAATTTATCTAATTAGTAGCCATTTGTTCAAATAGTTAGGTCTATCCCTCTTGGTTGTATTTCATTGTTTATTATCAATTTTTTTGAAACCTTTGCTAGGGAGTGAGAGTTGCCAAATATTCTAGTGTCTCTTTTTGTTGTTCTAAAAATAAGGAAAATACCACCAATGGTTTGATCAATTAATACACTAGATCATGGGGCATCTATGAGGATGGAGCTAAATCTAAAGGGGATACCCTAAAGGAAGGTAACATCTACCTCTATTCCTAGTTAGGGAATGTTATCGAATGAGTTGGAGATAATGCAATTTGTGTGGTTGGATAATCTTAAACCTATTCTAGTAGTATCATTTTTCCTTATTTTGGGGCCCTTTCCTTACCCCTATAGGAGTAGTGTCGACTTGACACTAATATTCTACTATAACTTTATTCTATTAAGACTATATTATTTTTACTTTTCTTCACCTTACTAGAACTAGCTACATGCCCTAATTTTTGCCTTCTTGAATTTCCTACCTGGGAGACTTCAGGTGATGTAGTCATTGTATTAGTAGGGAATATGTTCCTTTTTTGAGAAGTGAGAAAATGCATAATTTTCTTTGGGGTTTCTAAAATCAGCCCTTGTATCTCTTTTGTCTTGACCTGACTACATTTATCTATTGGAGTGAATCAATGCTAACTCCCTCCTCACTTGATTGCACATATCATGAGCTCTCTGCATCCAAATGCTCTTCATTGTATAGTTAACTAAATTTTATATCTTCCTATATTAATCTAGGTTTTTCCTTTCCTTTCTCAATCATCTACCTCATCCTCCATCATGCCTCTATTTTAGGTATTTTTCAATACCTTCCCCTTAATTCCTCCATATTATCTTGAATTAATTTATCCCTTTGATTGAAGCTACTATTTATCTCATAGATATATCCATATGGTCTAAGGCTTGGTAGAGATCTAGTGAGATCACTTAGAAGGTGTGTTATTGTTTCATATTTAAGACTTTTTAACTTCTCAATATTAGGCCTCTATTCATGAGTGAAATTTAGCCCCTTGATATATTCTAGATATGTAACAAAAATTTTCTCAAGGTCATATTCCCATCTATCTTTAATTTTCTCAAGCCCTAGCTTCTTTAACTTATCTTATACAATTGAGGCTTCCCTCTTCCTATGTAAGGTTAGCTTTCCTAAGCTAAGTGGTTGCATGTAATATGATGATTATATTTTTCCACTTTAATATTTCAAATATATCGTATCTATTGGCCTAAATGCTTTTATATAAAATACTTAGGGACTTCTCTAGGTAGGAGGTAGATAGAGAAACTAAAACTACGTATTTTGATAATAGTCCCTTCCTTAACAAAGTACCAATCCCAAAGAATTATACCCATCATAAAGGTTTTGCAGTCATGTGAAATGCATTCTACTTGAGATTCACTTATTAAAGCAATGGTAAGAGTAGATAAATGGTCAATAAAAATATAATAAGAAGAATCCTCAATTAAATTCCTTGTCTAGGTATAAACTGACATATCATTTCCTTTCCCATCCTTCCATTTTATTTTTATGTTGGGAAACATATCTAGGATTTGGAGCAAAATTAAATATACTAGGAATGATGAATACGTGAATGTTTGGGTTGATAAAAAATGCCTCAAGCCTTCTCTTATTTGTTCAGCTATTAGTTCAACAAAATCCAGGGTCTTTGGCTCTTGCTTATTTCTATACAAAATGCCTAGCTAGGCCATACTGATATTCTCATCATGCTCCATTCATAAGAGGAAAGACATCATACTTAGGGTTTCTTTTGAAATTTTTTCAAACATATTGAGAGGAATAGAGCCTTGTAGAACTAGCTCATTTTGGACTTGGATTTTATATTCTAACCTTAATAAGGTCATATTTTCATTGTCTAAAAGTTGTTTAAAGTTCTCCCCTTCATTTTTCTTATCAATATGTACTTTACCCTATAGTAATAACAACATTCTTCGAATAGTAGGGCCATCAATTTTCACCCTAAATTCTTTGATTTGGGAGCTAATTTCCTGAGTAATCATCTCATAAAACTTTGCACATGTCACCACCAGTTCATAACAAAATTATACCTCAGATACCATATATTATGCCAAAATTTTGGTCCAAATTCCTGCTCTAAAACTATAGTCTTACTAATTCTAAATCATTTAAAGGATTCTATCCTTATATTTTAGGTCCCTTTTGAATTTCTTGGGTTTGAAAAATCTTTAGTCAAGTCGCTCAAAATTTTGATATTGGATGAATAAGTGGGTACTAGTACTTTAAGATTTCTAAAATATGAGCATCCTTTGGATTCATCATGTTGGACCATTAATGTTGTTAGATGGTTGGAAGTTACTTTTATCTGCATTTTTTATGGTGGATGCCACTTTCTAGAGTATTTTTACTATTCTCTTTTGTTTACCCAAAACTATGTCATAGAGGATTATAATCTATTGTGTTTTATGCTTCAAATAATTATAAATTATCTTTCTTGCCTAACACACATTCCACATGTCATGCATTTCTTTGTTAGAATATATTACATCATTTGGGTATATTAGATTACTTTAGGAGGAAGTTATCTGGCATCTACATGCAATCTAATAAATTCACAAGTGTCAATATGCAAGTTGTATTTGTGCAAGTTGTCCCTTGTACAACTAGGTAGAGTTTTGGCTAAGGAATATAAAATCCTATATAAAGAGCTAAAAATGTATCACTTCTATTCATTCAATAATATGTTTATTGATTTGATCTTTGTTCATTTTTGTGATTGAATTTTGCTAAAGCTAACAGTGGTATCAGAGCTACAGTAATTCCTAGATAGAAATTTGGAAAGTCATTACTATGGGTGTTTGCAAAATAGATGCATATTTGGACCTACCACTTGCAAATTATAGTGTTATGATATCTTGTGAAGAGTTTGGGGAACCCATTGGAAATAGTGAAATATTTGGGACAAGCCTAAGAAGAATATTTTGGCAAGGAGTTTCAAATATCATGAGACCTCAAGATATTCAAAATCTTAAGAAGAATCCTACTAGATCTAGGAGATTTGGAGATTGCCTCTCATAGAAAATAGGCACCACTTCAGAATCAAATATCTCTTTTAATATGTAGTAAAAGGAGGAGACTACAAGAGGAGAACAAGCCACCAAAATTCTAGGCTCATGAAAGAGAGTTGAAGACCATTTGTTGGTGAAGACGAAGTTGTTCAAGATAGTCTATAGAGAGCTACATGATCTTACTTATGGTAGCAACTTGGTGATCTAAGATACCAAGATCTATATCCTCTACAAAAGTGGAGAAAAGGGTTTTTCAAAAGGTAAGCAACTATTGGTGCAAGTAAGTTCATTACTTATCAGATTTGATTGGAAAAAAGTGCAAAAAGAAAGGATTTCTTAAGGTTCATTTGCAATTTAGGATTTGACTAGATTTCAAAATTTCAAACTATCTATCAAATATCTATAATCTAATTTGAAAAGGAAAGAATACTAGCTCCTATTACCATGCTTACAAAGAAATTTTAGAATAATTCTTGAAGGTTATTTTAGATTGTTCTTAATTAGTTGCAGTAAATTGATTAAAGTGCATTATTTTTTAGATTTTATTGGAGTGATAAGGTGAAATTATTAGTGTAGTAGAAGTAAAATATTATTAGATTCATTTGCACTATTACCTTGATCTCAAACATTATTGTTTGTGTTCATTAGAAGGGTACAAAAATAGAATTTTTCAAAGTCTCTAAAGATATGAAGAACATGGAATTATACTGAGAGGGGGGGGTGAACAGTATAAGACTTAACCAATTAATAATTTTAACTTTAGATAGCAGTGGCATCAACACAACATTAATCAAGACAGAAAGCATCACACATTGAAGACCCATTTTTAACGTGGTTCACCCAAAATGGTTGGGCTACATCCTCAAAACTTTTCTCTAAAATTTATCTCAAGGTTATTTGGGAGTCCTTCCCAATTACAATGTTTATGAGCCTTGGCCCAAAGGATATACCTTCCTCCAATTAGAATTTATGAGCCTCTGCTCAAAGGAGATACCTTCCCCTCTGCTCTGGAAATGATCCCTAGAAGATCAACTGCCTCTACCTCTTGCTAGCATGTGGAACTCCTTTCCACCGAAGACCTCCTGTCCTCAATGCTTAGCCTAAGAGACCTTTTCCTTCTATGATCATGTCCACAGTAGCTCAGCAACCTGTACTAAACATAGTCAGTCGGTCTAGTACAAGTCTTCCTCTGTCTGTCAAATATGTCCAACTTTTGAACAAATCAAATCTCTACATACAAGCCTTCTCAAAGACTTGCCAAATCTGTCCTCAGGTTCTCCTCATAGAACCAGTGCAACTCTGTCCTCAAGTCCTCTGCTAGGACCTATCAAAATCAGCATACAAGTCCTCTGCTAGGACCTGTCCAAATCAGCTCACAAGTCCTCACTAGAACCTGTCCAAATCAGCTCACAAGTCCTCCAAAAGAACCTGTTAAAAATCAGCAAGCTCACCAAGAAAAACTTGCTTAGCAGGAACCCACAAAGAGAATTGTTAGAGACCCAATGTGATTCATCAATCTCATAGAAGCATAAAGAGAATTGTTAGAGACTCAATATGTTCTATACTTAACTCCCAATATCAATCTCAACTCAACTCAACCTCAACTCAATCTCAGAAGAATAAGATAGAATGAAGTTTGCATTTATCAAGAACATGAAACACAACCCAACAATTGCCAACCATGCAGGATCTCATATAACAATGATACTCATGTTCTTTCCACAACCAACTAAATTTTCTCAACCAATCAATATTTCACAACCAAATAGGGCTTCAACAATAATGCTTATCAACAAGGCTTAATCAAACAACACCATTCAACTCAACATCAACCTTGAAGCATTCAACCAATCATCACAAGAAAAGTAAACAAGTAGAAATCCTTTTCCCTCCAAAGATATTTGAACAAAACAGCCACCAACACAATATCACCAAATACAAAGAATAACTTGCTCAAATCAACTCAATGGAGTAAGCCCAATATCATGAATCAAGTAAAGCAATAACTTGATCAAAAAACCTCTATGGAAGCAACTCAACCATCAAACTCAAAACAGCCAACCAAGGGTTCTACCAACTCAATGCAAGTAGCTAGACTCACAAATATAAACCCTAGTGCACAAAGCTTCCACTATCTCAAACCAAAAATTATGCATTCACCAAAAACTCTCCTTAAGGATAACAATGCATAAGTAGTCTTCAACAAACCAAAAAATAGGATTTACACCTAGCCAAAGGATACCTAGTAGAATACCTTTTCACTCCAACCTTATTTCAGAAAACATACACCAATCATACTCATAAGAAGAATGTGCCCATACCTTATTGGAGTAGAAGATAATTGATCCTTCAAGATGTCACCACACACAACTCTCAAACTTATAAATCATTGTCCAAGAAACTCCGAATTTCATGGCATAAAGACATTTTAATAAAAACGTGTGTTACTCTAGCAAATCACCCTCGCGAGACTCGAAACGGTGACCTTCACCAATGCAGCGCCCAACAACAACCTTCATTGCCACTAGCCCACGTGGGCTATGAAGTTCACAAGTGAACTTCCCTCCACTTCACCCTAAAAAAAAACTCCCGAAGACTTTTCAACCGCACGTGCTTCTAAGTCTTCCTTCGATCGCAGCGAATACAGAGCACAAACACCGCAAATTACATTCGAGGAATTTCTAATTAATTAGCCTTCCAACCTTAGGAGTTGGAGAATAAATAGTCTCTTCGAAGACACCTTGATGTCAGCAGAAATAAAGACCATTTCGAAATTAATCAAAAGTATTTTCAAAAAGGGTTTAAAAACCCTTAAATAATTTTAATAAATTAAGAATAAAAAAAGGTTTAAAAACCTTTAAGTATTTTTAATAAATTAAAAATAATTTATCCATTAATTAATTAAATAATTAATTAATTAAAACCTTGAAGGGTTTTAAATAATAATTAAATAAATAATAAAGAGAACCTCCATTGGTTTTAATAAAAACCCTATCCAACTTGGTTTTAATAAAAACCGGTTTGGTTTTAATGAAAAACCCTTGCCAATGGAATCTCTCCGGATTCTCTTAAAAATATTCTCTTGGAATATTCCACCTTTGAAGCCAACACATCCTCTTAACATTAATGCCATTTCCTTTTGACATCAATGACAACTCATAGACAAGAATCTAGGATCTCAAACCCAAAATTGCCAACAATCTCCCCCTTTGTCATTGATGGCAAACCATGCTTCTCAACAACACAGAAACTCAACATAAACAACTCCCCCTGTCTTGAGGCTCTCCCCCTTACTCAAATCTCTCCCCCTTTGTCATCAATGGCAAAGGGTCACCTTTGGGGCTCGGGACTAAGAATGAGCCTCTTAGCTTAGTCCCTCCCCCACCTCCTATTGAGGTGTTTAATTTCGGGGTGGGAGTACAACTCCCAATTTCTCCCTTAGATACTCAAATGTATCTCTTGGAAGAGGTTTGTTGAAGATATCTGCAATCTGCTCTTTACTAGGCACATACTCTACCTTGACCTACTTGTATTGCACTTTCTCCCTTAGAAAGTGATACTTGATGGAAATATGCTTTGTCCTTGAGTGCATTACCGGATTTTTGGAAATACTTATGGCACTTGTATTATCACAAAGTATGGAGATGGGTTGTTCATGCTTGACTTTGAAATCCTCCAAGGTGGTTTTCATCCATAAAACCTATGTACACCCAGCCACTGCTGCTATGTATTCAGCCTCTACTGTAGATAAGGAAACTAAAGGTTGTTTCTTACTTAGCCAAGAAACCAAACTCTTTCCCAAAAAGAATGCTCCACCACTAGTGCTTTTCTTGTCATCAATACTGCCTGCCCAATCTACATATGTATAATCTATGAGGGTGAAATCATCACCTTTGGGATACCAAAGCCCAAAGTCCATAGTGCCCTTCAGATATCTGAATATCCTCTTAACTGCTATAACATGAGAATCTTTTGGAGCTGCCTGAAATATTGCTACTAACCCAAATGCCTACATGATATCTGGTCTGGTAGTTGTAATATATAATAAACTGCCAATCACAGATCTGTACAACCTCTGATCTACCATTGGAGATTCATCATCTTTACTCATATTGCACCCTGTAATCATTGGAGTACACACTAGTTTTCTGTCCATCATCCCAAATTTCTTCAACATTTATTTGATATACTTTCCTTGAGAGAGAAATATACCATCTTTTGATTGAGCAATATGAAGACCTAAAAATAATGACAGCTCTCCAATCATATACATCTCAAATTCTTTTTGCATGGTGTTAGCAAAAACTTTGCACATCTGAGTATTATTTCCCCCAAAAATAATATCATCAACATAAACAACCATAATCAACATATCATCATCTTCATTCTTAATATACAAATTGCTATCTATCACACCTTTCCTGAAACCTTTCTCATGAAGATACCTATCAAGTCTTGAGTACCAAGCCCTAGGTGCTTGCTTTAACCCATACAAGGCCTTTTTTAGTTTACACACATAGTTTGACTGTTCTGATAGAGACACTCCTTCTGGCTGTTCTATGTAGACTTCTTCTACCAATACCCCATTTAGAAAAGATGACTTTACATCCATTTGATATACCTTGAATGATTTGAAGCTTGAAAGGGCCAAAAACATTCTGATAGCTTCAAGACAAGCAACAGGAGCAAACGTCTCTTCGAAATCAACACCTTCTACTTGAGCATAACCTTTGCAAACTAACCTAGCTTTGTTTCTGACAATATTTCTATCCTCATTGAGTTTATTTCTAAATATCCATTTTGTGCCAATGACATTCTTGTCCTTAGGTCTTGGAACCAATTCCCAAGTTTCACTTTTCTCTATTTGATTTAGCTCTTCATCCATTGCTTTTACCCAAAACTTATCTGCACATACTTCACTCGAAATCTTTTGGCTCAATCTGAGATAATAATGAAACATTTGTAGAATCATGTGAAGGAATGACTCTTCTTCTTGTTTGCCTACTATTTGGATCACCAATGATCAAATCTTTGGGATTATGTTTCTGAACATATCGTGAAGGAGTTTTGGGAAGCAGTTGTTGTCTTTCCTCTTCTTCATCTGAAACCTATTTGAATTCTTCTTGACAAATTTCATCACTGAGTTCCTTGACTGGTTCTCTTATCCCTGTCTTTTCATCAACTGTTACATTTATGCTCTCTACAACTGTATGAGTTCTTTTGTTGAAGCATCTATAGGCCTTGCTTCTACTAGAATATCCAAGAAAGATTCCCTCATCACACCTAGGATCAAACTTACCCAAATTCTGATCTTCCCTTCTAATGAAGCACTTACTCCCAAACACTTTGAAGTATTTTACTGTAGCTGGTCTTCCTTTCCACAACTCATAAGGAGTTTTATGATGATTGAATCTAAGTTGGGCCCTGGTGATAATGTAGACTGCTGTACTGACTGCCTCTTTCCAAAAGCCATTTGAAAGTTTTGACTCATTTAACATAGCTCTAGCCATATTTTTAATAGTTCTATTTTTCCTTTCAACAACTCCATTTTGTTGAGGAGTTCTTGCTACTGAATATTCTCTTTTGATTCCTTGTTGCTCACAGTATTCCACAAATTCATTTGAAGTGAACTCTCCTCCTCTATCTGATCTTAAGCATTTGATTCTCTTGCCAGTCTCATTTTCAATCATTTCTTTGAAAGCTTTAAATTTTTCAAAAGCTTCGAATTTTTCTTTGAGAAAAGTAACCCAAGTCATTCTAGAATAATCATCTATAAACAACATGAAGTAGCTTTCTCCCTGAATGCTCTGAGTTCTGGTAGGGCCACATAAATCAATATGAATAAGATCCAATGGTTTTGAAGAAGTATATCCTTTTGATTTGAAACTGGTTCTGGTCTGTTTTCCATGTTGACAAGGACCAAAAATGATGTTATGGGGCCTTTTTATTTTGGGCAAGTCTCTAACTGCTTCCTTGTTACTAATATTGACAAGATTATCAAAGCTCAAATGCCCCAATATTTTATGCCATAACCAACTCTCATCTTCTTGAGTTAGAAAACACTTTTCCTTTTTTATCTCACTTAGCATGTAAAGATTGTTTGGAGTCCTTGTAGCACTAGCAATGAGTTTTCCATTTTTTTCTTTACTTATCTCACATCTATCTCGAAAAGAAAGATACCATGTGCCCTTGATCACAAAGTTGACTCACACTTAGAAGATTATGTCTTAGGCCTTCTACATAAAGCACATTTTTTGTTTTGGATTTCCCATCCAAACTAAGAGTCCCTTTACCACAGATTTTATCTGACCTGTTATCCCCAAAACTGACTGTTCCTCTGTTTGTTTCTTTTAAGACCAAAAACTTTTCCTTTTCACCAGTCATATGTTTTGAACAACCACTATCAAGATACCATTTTTCTACTTTGTCTTGAGCATGAAAAGTAGTTTGACCTATCATTGACTTAGATTTGATCTCATTTCTCTTTTTAGTGAACTCAAGGCTAGATCTATCCAAACCGCACATCCTTGCTATATGCCCAAAATTCTTGCACTTGTAACACATGACATTTTTATTCATAAGAGGTGCAAAAGAGTTAACATTTTTCTTACTATGGCTATTCAAAGACTTATTGCAATGCATAGCTTTGTGACCAAATTTCTTGTAGGAAAAACAATAGCCATGGAAAGTATTATGTAACCTATTTTGATGCCTTGGATGATTGTTCTTCTTATGACCAACTGGAATCCATTGCTCTTCAAGATGAAGATTGATCTTGCTCGAAGACCCTATTTCATGAATGGTGATACCATCCTTCTTTTGCTTTTCACATGGAGTATTCTGTCTAAGATCCAACTGTTCCAACTTCACTCTAAGAGACATAATCTCTTCTTCTAGTTTCTCGTAATCAACTTCCTTTTCTTTGAGAGCCTCTGTCAGAACCTGTTCAATATTTTTCCCTTCTTTAGCTAGAATTTTGAAGTCTATAACACTTTGATACAATTTTGATCTTGCTATCTCTTCTTCCTGACATTGATGTTTGAGAACATAATTCTCTTCCCTAAATTTCTCAAGTTTTCTCAAAGCCAAGAAGAATTCACCTTTGAGATCGAACTCAAACTCTTCATCTCTTTCTGAATCTGTATGTTCCTCTGATAGATCCTTCTCTAAGTTGTTAGGCTCTTTCTGGAGAGACCTTCTCTGATACCAATTGAAGAACATGGACTTATACTAAGAGGGGGGGTGAAAAGTATAAGACTTAACCAATTAATAATTTTAACTTTAGATAGCAATGGCATCAACACAACATTAATCAATACATAAAGCATCACACATTGAAGACCCATTTTTAACGTGGTTCACCCAAAATGTTTGGGCTACATCCACAAAACTTTTCTCTAAAAGTTATCTCAAGGTTATTTGGGAGTCCTTCCCAATTACAATGTTTATGAGCCTCGGCCCAAAGGAGATACCTTCCCCCAATAAGAATTTATGAGCCTCTTCTCAAAGGATATACCTTCCCCTCTGCTCTGGAAATGATCCCTCAGAAGATCAACTACCTCTACCTCTTGCTAGCACATGGAAGTCCTTTCCATCGAAGACCTCCTATCCTCAATGCTTAGCCTAAGATACCTCTGCCTTCTATGATCATGTCCATAATAGCTCAGCAACCTGTACCAAACACAGTCAGTCGGTCTAGTACAAGTCTTCCTCTGTCTGTCATATCTATCCAAATTTTAAACAAATCAAATCTCTGCATACAAGCCTTCTCAAAGACTTGCCAAATCTATCCTCAGGTTCTCCTCATAGAACCAGTGCAACTCTATCCTCAAGTCCTCTGCTAGGACCTATCAAAATCAGCATACAAGTCCTCTGCTAGGACCTATCCAAATCAGCTCACAAGTCCTCACTAGAACCTATCCAAATCAGCTCACAAGTCCTCCAAAAGAACCTGTTAAAAATCAGCAAGCTCACCAAGAAAAACTTGCTTAGCATGAACCCACAAAGAGAATTGTTAGAGACCCAATGTGATTCATCAATCTCATAGAAGCATAAAGAGAATTTTTAGAGACTCAATATGTTCTATACTTAACTCCCAATCTCAATCTCAACTCAACTCAACCTCAACTCAATCTCAGAAGAATAAGATAGAATGAAGTTTGCATTTATCAAGAACATGAAACACAACCCAACAATTGCCAACCATGCAAGATCTCATATAACAATGATACTCATGTTCTTTCCACAACCAAATAACTTTTCTCAACCAATCAATATTTCACAACCAAATAGGGCTTCAACAACAATGCTTATCAACAAGGCTTAATCAAACAACACCATTCAACTCAACATCAACCTTGAAGCATTCAACCAATCATCACAAGAAAAAGAAATAAGTAGAAATCCTTTTCCCTCCAAAGATATTTGAACAAAACAACCACCAACACAATATCACCAAATGCAAACTCAAATCAACTCAATGGAGTAATCCCAATATCATGAATCAAGTAAAGCAATAACTTGATCAAAAAACCTCTATGGAAGAAACTCAACCATCAAACTCAAAACAGCCAACCAAGGGTTCTACCAACTCAATGCAAGTGGCTAGACTCACAAATATAAACCCTAGTGCACAAAGCTTCCACTATCTCAAACCAAAAATTATGCATTCACCAAAAACTCTCCTTAAGGATAACAATGCATAAGTAGTCTTCAACAAACCAGAAAATAGGATTTACACCTAGCCAAAGGATACCTAGTAGAATACCTTTTCACTCCAACCTTATTTTAGAAAACATACACCAATCATACTCATAAGAAGAATGTGCCCATACCTTATTGGAGTAGAAGATAATTGAAACTTCAAGCTGTCACCACAAACAACTCTCAAACTTATAAATCGCTGTCCAAGAAACTCTGAATTTCACGGCATAAAGACATTTTAATAAAAACGTGTGTTACTCTAGCAAAGCAACCCTGCGAGACTTGAAACAGTGACCTCCACCAATGCAGTGCCCAACAACAACCTTTGCTTCCACTAGCCCATGCGGGCTACAAAGTTCACAAGTGAACTTCCCTCCACTTCACCCTCGAAAAAAAACTCTCGAAGACTTTTCAACCGCACATGCTTCTAAGTCTTCCTTCGATCGCAGTGAATACAAAGCACAAACACCGCAAATTGCATTCGAGGAATTTCCAATTAATTAGCCTTCCAACCTTAGGATTTGGAGAATAAATAGTCTCTTCGAAGACACCTTGACATCGACAAAAATAAAGACCATTTTGAAATTAATCAAAAGTCTTTTCAAAAAGGGTTTAAAAACCCTTAAATAATTTTAATAAATTAAGAATAAAAAAAGGTTTAAAAACCTTTAAGTATTTTTAATAAATTAAAAATAATTTCTCCCTTAATTAATTAAATAAATAATTAATTAGAACCTTGAAGGGTTTTAAATAATAATTAAATAAATAATAAAGAGAACCTCCATTGGTTTTAATAAAAACCCTATCCAACTTGGTTTTAATAAAAACCGGTTTGGTTTTAATGAAAAACCCTTGCCAATGGAATCTCTCCGGATTCTCTTAAAAATATTCTCTTGGAATCTTCCACCTTTGAAGCCAACACATACTCTTAACATTAATTCCATTTACTTTTGACATCAATGAAAAATCATAGACAAGAAGCTAGGATCTCAAACCCAAAATTGCCAACAAGATACTATTAGTGCATCGGGATCTACAATTTTTAAAGTGGCCTAAGGAAGCCACAAAATCAACTCTTTCCTCAAAATTTTTGAGAAGAAAGTAACCACCATAAGAGCAGAAAAAGAAACCTCAAAAAAGACTTGGTGAGTCTCAAGTTCAAAGAACAAGAAATAAGTGTAGAAAAATAGCTTCTATCATGTAGTTACATGCTTGGATTCATCTATAAAATATCCAAGCAATCAGGGAAAGGTATCTCATCAAGGAGACAACCTCAAAACCCCTATATTGCACTAAATATTCTACCTCAAAAACCAGACATTTAGAGTTACAAATAAGAGTGCAAAAGAAAGTGCAACAAGGTCATCTTGTATTAGAACTATTTTACATTATAGTGCGCTATTTATAATCTGGTTATACAGGGAGAGAAGGCAGATTTAAGGTGCCTCGAGGGAACTACACTTGCTGGAAAAACCAACCAGAAGTGATTGTATGCTAGCAACCATCCATGTCTAGCCAAGGAGCCATTCAAAAGGCTCAAACTCCTCACATTCTATACTTCTGAACCTGCAAGATTTACATACAAGAGAAAGGGAGAAACAATGTTATTCAAATAGAAACAACATCTACGTAATGAGGAAAAAAAACATATACAAAAGGAAATAGAATTTGAAGCACCATTGAGTATTACTTACTCCATATTCACTCGTTAAAAGTGATGCTCAAGACCTCCATTCTGTTGCTCCATATCCCAAGAAAAAATCTATGCAAATAAATGAATGTAAAGGTGGGGATTCATGAAGCTAAAAAGGTCTCAAAGGATCCATTTGAACCAGCAATAGAGACTACATCCATGCATAGAAGAGAGTGACATTTGTCACTAGAAGGAAACCCTAACACTCAAATCAAGAGAGCGCTCATATTCAAGGAGTTACATGAATATATGGGTGTATTTGGTTCATTGAGTACACTTGTCAAAGAGGAAGACCAAATGCTTTTAAAGAATGTAATGTTCTTATATTACAATAAGGGAGACAAATTTTCATTGGCACAAAACTCTCCTCAAGCACTCGAGAAAAGAAATGATCATGCCACTTGGCACATAAGAGATGAATCTTCTCCATCTAAGGAGTTCAACGACCAACGTCAAGAGAGCAATTCTTCATCATTGAAATTCATCTCGCTATCTGAGTGAAAAGAGTTGAGTTGTAGTAGTCAATAAGGTGTTAGAACCTTTAATACTCAAGGAAATCAAATTCAAGCTAGAAGATGCTAGATTTGGAACACATTAAATCCAAAGCATTTTTGTTGGAGAAAAAAGCCACAACATCCATGTTGTCTACGTATATTTAGCAGTACAAGAATCTCTAAAATCAGTGCTAAAATTTGCTTGGAGAAAAGGTAAAAACTTTGCATTAATATGTGCTTTATTTCCTTGGATTTATAAGGGTTAAATCAAAGGAATTTATGTACATTGAAATCCATATATCAAGGAAATTATTTTATCAAATATTTGCAATATAAAACCTAGGAGTAATAAGGTTTTCTATGTGGATAAATATTGAATATTTATAAATAGTAATTGTGATATAATTTATCCAAATATTAGGGAGTCATAAGGGCTACTACATCAAATAATTTAATTGAAAAATTAGATACACATAACCTAATTTCCAAAAGGTTATATAAAGAGAGTTTTTCAAATATTGGATATTCATAATATTGTTGTCTCAAACTTATCAAAAGGAGACAAAAGTTCCAACATTATAACCTATTTAAAATTTGGGAACAATGCTTAGTTCAATAGGAGTAATAAGGGATGATAGACATTTATTTTGGTATGCTACAAAACTTTACAAAATCAAACAAATATTGAACTATATTTCTACAAAAGCACTATATCTTATCTTTAACATACCTAGGAGACATAATGTATTTCATAAAATTTTATCATGGTTTATTGGTATATAGATTCAGGTGTGAGTAAGCATATGACAAGAAACATACATTGGTTCAAATATTTGAAGAAGATAAATGAAAAACAATTATCGTAGCAGATAGTAAAACATATGAAGTAAAAGGAATTGAATATATTCCAATAAATATTAAATATAGAAGAGGTATGATTGAAACTATATTGTATGTTCTAGGATTAACTACTAATCATATTTCTGTCTCTCAACTTTTGGATCAATATTTAACCGTTGAGTTCAAAGTTCTCACTGGTAGAAAAAAATATCACATTTCTAGATAGGAAAAAATGATAGCATTAGGATCATATAAAAAAATATCACATTTTTAGATAGGAAAAATGATAGCATTAGGATCATATAAAATGGCCTATTTGTTCTGGACACTGCTATTCACCTAGATATTTCCACCAATATGTCAAAACTGTGGCACAAATGACTAGGATATACCAATGCAACATCAATGAGAGAATTTTTAAGATATCAAATGGTAGAAGTTCTACCCAATTTATCTCCAAAAAATGTGTGTCTAGAATGTCTAGTAGGAAATCAACATAGAATCCCTTTCAAAAACCATCAACATAGAGCTCAATAGCCTCTAGAAATAATATATATTGATTTATGTGGACCAATTAAAGTTGATAGTGTTGGAGTACATAAATAATTTCAATTATTTGTTGATTATCACACCAAAAAAATGTGGGTATCTTTCATGAAGTACAAATCAGAAGCATTCAATCACTTCAAATAGTTCAAACGTCAAGTGGAAAAAGAATTAGGGAAGACCATAAAAGTACTTTTCTCAGATAGAGAAAGATAATTTATTTCCAAATAATTTGAGTCATTTCTTGAATAAAATGGAATTAAGAGATAGCTTACTATAGCATAATCACCTCAACAAAATAGAATTGCAGAAAGAAGAAATAGATCAATAATGGAAATGGTAAGATGTATGTTAAAGGAAGCACATCTGGATCACAAATATTGGGTTGAAGTGGTTCAAATAGTAGTCTACATACAAAATAAACTTCCAAAAAGGGTACTCAAATATATTACACCAAAAGAAGCTTGGTCAGGAAAAAATACTAACATAGAAAAGCTAAAGGTCTTCGGATGCAAAGCCTACATGCATGTTTCAAAATAAAGGACTAAACTAGATGACAAAACTATGGTAGGGATATTTTTTGGCTATGACAATGAATCTACATGATACTAAATACTAGATCCATCTACAAAGAAAGTCTACATTAGTAGGGACATGGTCTTTGATGAAAATGCCAAGGTTGATGCAGATAAATCTAGTGATAACACACAAGTTCTCATAAAACTATTTGAAGAAGACACAATGAGTATAGAGTCAGAATCAAAATCTCAAGAACAAGGTATAGAAGCACCAATAGCATCACCTAAAAAAGAACCAATGTGGCTAAGAGACACTCTTAGAGAATCAAATATAGAAAGGATGCTTGATCTCACTTCTACAAGACCTCAAACTCGTAGTATGACTAGAATAAATAGAGGAATGCTAATTAACTTAGTGCAACCAACATCAACCCTTCAAGCACTGAAATACTTACACTAGAAAGTAGCTATGGAAGCTAAATATGCATTACTAAAAAAGAATAAGACCTAGAATCAATCTACCTCTAGGAAATACAGTAGTGGGATGCAAGTGGGTTTACAAAATAAAATACAAAGCATATGGAACTCTTAACAAATACAAATCTTGACTAGTAGCAAAAGGATATACTCAGACAAAAGAAATTGACTATGAAGAAATATTTGCACCAACAATTTGAATGACTACTTTCCAAATAGCTTATGCACTAGCTGCACATCAAGGATGGAAACTTCATAAAATGGATGATTTCCTTAATGGTCACTTAGAATAAGAAGTCTATATGACACAACCTGAAGGCTTTGTTATTCAAGTACAAGAAAGAAACGTATGTAAAATAAATATTTCTCTATATGGTCCTACTACATCATGATTTCAAAAGGAGTTCATCATATCCCAGTCTATATACCAAAAAAATTAGAAATGATACCCTGATTCTCATAGTATATGTTGATGACATAGTGATTAAGTTTGAATATGTTAATAAGTGATATCAAAAAGGATTTAGAGAAAGCATTTTAAATGATAGATCTCGAGTTAATGAACTACTATCTTGGTTTAGAAATTCATCAAGAAAAGGATAAAATAGTTATCACTCAATCAAAATATGCAAAAGCTCTCCTTGATAAGTATAGAATGACATAATACAAACCTAAATATACATCAATGGAACAAGGGATTCAACTATCCAAAAATGATAAAACACCATTTATCTTAGCTACAATGTATTGTTAGTTGATTGGAAGTCTTTTATACTTAACAAACAACCAACTAGATATAGCATTTATAGTAAATTATCTTTCGTAGTTCATGCAAGAACCAAGGAAAATTCATTAGAAAGCTACAAAGAGAATACTACAATATGTCAAGAAGATTGCAGATCATGGATTGACTTATATGAGAGATGTCAAATATTTTTATCTACAAGAATAATCTTATTCAGATTATGTAGGGTCTATTGATGATAGGAAATATACCTTAGGCTATGTCTTCTATCTCAAATAAAGGCCTATATCGTAGAACAACAAGAAATAGCATATAGTATCACAATCATAAACTGAAGTAGAGTATTGAGTAGCTAAAGACACTACTTGTGAAGCTCTATGGTTATAGTACATACTATCTGACATGGGAATCAAATGAACTCCCACTATGATATTTTGTAACAATAATGGAGTATTGAATTTCATCAAGAATCCAATCATACATGAAAGAACAAAACACATTGAAGAACAATGTCATTTTATTAGAGAAAATTTTCATCCTCAAGTATGTTCCTACAAAATATCAACTGGTAGATACTTTTACAAAGGTACTTGGAAAAATCAAGTTTCAAACATTCAAAGATCATCCATGTGACTCAAAAGAACTTCATACCAAATAATGTAATACAGGGGAGTGTTAGAATATATTACATCATTTGGGTATAGTATATTACTTTAGGATGAAGTTATCTAGTATCTACATGTAATGTAATAAATGCACAAGTTTTTGTATATGTGCAAGCTATCCCTTGTACAGTTAGGTAGAGTGTTGGCTAAGGAATCTAATTTCCTATATAAAGAGCCTCATACCTCTACTCGAAAATGTATCACTTCTATTTATTCAATAAGATGTTCTATTGATTTTATATTTGTTCGTTGTTGTGATTGAATGTTGCTAAAGCTAACATTATTACCCTTAACTTACTGGTATTTTAGGGAATATCCATTCCTTATAGATGGTGTCTTCATAAATATACACACTTTTCAAGGCTAATTTATCTCATGATATTTTTTCAATCCTTGATCATAGCTATAATGGGCATTGAATCATGTATTTAATGTAAGCTCTTACATGTAGTGGCTAATTCTTATTCCTAAGGTACCTCTTTATAAGTGAGACAGTAAGGATATACACTTTCTAGCCTGGCTATTTATTGGATTTTGATCATTTATTATTTATGACCCATTATCCTTTATCTATGTATCACTCTCTTTTTTTGGATATTAGAGATATGGCTATGATTCAGCCTATACCTCTTACCATGAGATTTTTCAAGTCAAGATCCCATAATATGATTTTCCATTGGCATTTTTTCCCACCTGAGTTATGGAATATTGGATCTCTTAGCTTGGTTACCTCCTTTTTACTCATAAAAATGTGATCAAATGTTACGCACAAAAATATATTTTTATAGCATTTTAGATTCAAGGATTTTACCCCTAGAGGTCTCTTCTCCTTTATAATAGTGTAATGAAAGTGGAGAGGGAATAAATCTTGTATGGACTTGCTTTTATATCCTCATTCCTTTTCTTTAAGTCTCATCTTCTTAGTTTTCCAAACTACTTGGGACAAACCAAAATCATAGTTTTTTTATTAGCTGACTATTTTGGTGGGTCCACCTCATGATGGGTCATAAGTTTCATAGTTTTAGTATGAGAAGTATTTTATTGCTTAATTGGTTTATTTGATGAAGAACACAAGCTTATACTGAGAGGGGGGGTGAACAGTATAAGACTTAACCAATTAATAATTTTAACTTTAGATAGCAGAGGCATCAACACAACATTAATCAAGACAGAAAGCATCACACATTGAAGACCCATTTTAACGTGGTTCACCCAAAATGGTTGGGCTACATCCACGGATAAAATCTTTCACTAAATTTTATCAATCCAAATTTTGGGAATACCTTTCCCGATTACAATGTTTATGGGCACCAACCCAAAGGAGACACCAATCCCCTAATCTCGAGTTCGTGGGCACCAACCCATAGGAGACACCGATCCCCTAGCTCTGCTCTGGCTGGTGATCCTCTAGAAAACCTCTGCCTCCGCTGCCCTTAGCAAATGGAACTCTATCCATAGAAGACACCTGTCCTCCCTGCTCTGGCTGGAGACCTCTGTCCTCAACTCTATCACCTCCAAAGCTGGTCCTCGAATTTGCACTAAACACAGTCCTTCGGTCTAGCACAAATGTCCTCGTTCGTCTTTGCTTGTTGCGCTCACTCTGCATGCTTCGACATCATCTCACCACTTCTGCGCTCTTGCGCTCTTTCGATTGCATCTCGCACACTTCGACGCGCATTCGACCATTTCTCAATTCACACTCAACTCTCCAAACAACCCTCCTTTTATACTAACACTTTCAAGATCAAAACCTTGATCTTAGTCGGCTGCACAACCCTAAACTACGTCGGCTACAAACCCTAATCATCGTCGGCTCACATTTAACTTTGTCAGCCTCAACTACCTCTGCAACTCTTCTGTAGCTTTTGCCACGAAACTACATGTCACGATATCATGACACCTTTGCATCCGTACACTTTCTTTTGGCTTTTGTCGTGATATCATGACACTTCGCCTTTGTAGCATCAACTTGCTTTTGTCGTGATATCGCGACACTTCTCCTCGTCGACTTCGTCTTCACTTCTATCAAATCGACACTTCCTCCCATTTGCTTTTGTGAAATCGTGACACTTCTCCTATTGAAGACTTGCTTTGTATTTTTGTCATGAAATCGTGACACTTTCTCCAACCGAATGTTGCCATCTCAATCTGTCGCGAAATCGTGACACTTTCTACATCTGTTTGCTTTCTCTTCAACCTGTCATGAAATCATGACGCTATCAACTTCCGTACGTTTTCTTTGCAGTCAGTCGTGAAATCGTGACGCTTTCAACTTTTGTACGTCTTCTTTGCAACCTGTCACGAAATCGTGACAGTTCTCATTTCAGACTCTTCCCTTTGTTGCATGTCGCGAAATCGTGACACTTTATCTTGCTTCCACTTTGTCTTCTGACTTGTCACGAAATCGTGACACTTTTTCTCCTTAGCGCTTTTCTTTTCTTCGGTCACAAAAACCTGACATGTCATGATATCGTGACACTTTTTCTCTCGGACTCTCTCTCCTGCATTATGTCGCGAAATCATGACACTTTTTCTTTTGGACTCTCTCTCCTGCAACATGTCACGAAATCGTGACACTTTTTCGTCCGTTCAACCTTCCTTGCAATATGTCGCGAAATCGTGACATTTTTGACTCCGAACATTCTCTCTCCTCTTTGAGTCACGAAACTGCGACATGTCGCGATATCGTGACACTTTTCTAAAAATCTTTCTCTCGCCTGCTTAAGTCATGAAAATGCGACATGTCGCGATATCGTGACACTTTTCTAAAAAGCTTTCTCTCTCCTTCTTAAGTCACGAAAATGCGACATGTCGCGATATCGTGACATTTTTCCAACTTACTTTCTTTCGAACTTGTCATGCCGAACCTTCATCAAAACAAATTATTTTACATCAAATCAAATTCCTTCAAAAGCTTCTTGACATCAATGACAACTTATTCACTTGAGCAAATGCAATGTACCCAAGGTACCCAAAATTGCCAACAATCTCCCCCTTTGTCATTGATGGCAAACCTTTACTGAAAACACGTCTCAAGAGCCAAAACTGAAACCAACTGTGCTAACAACTGAGAAACTATGCCCACAACCGAGAATATTCCTTTGAAGTTTTGCTCCCCCTGACTTGAAGCTTTCCTCTTCACTTGAAGCTCTCCCCCTTACTCATACTCATATCTCTCCCCCTTTGTCATCAATGGCAAAGGGTCACCTTTGGGGCTCGGGACTAAGAATGAGCCTCTTAGCTTGGTCCCTCCCCCACCTCCTGATGAGGTGATTAATTTTGGGGTGGGAGTACAACTCCCAATTTCTCCCTTAGATACTCAAACGTATCTCTTGGAAGAGGTTTGGTGAAGATATCTGCAATCTGCTCTTTAGTAGGCACATACTCTAGCTTGACTTGCTTGTCTTGCACTTTCTCCCTTAGAAAGTGATACTTGATGGAAATATGCTTTGTCCTTGAGTGCATTACCGGATTTTTGGAAATACTTATGGCACTCGTATTATCACAAAATATGGAGATGGGTTGTTCATGCTTGACTTTGAAATCCTCCAAGGTGGTTTTCATCCATAAAACCTGTGTACACCCGACCACTGCTGCTATGTATTCAGCCTCTATTGTAGATAAGGAAACTGAAGGTTGTTTCTTACTTAGCCAAGAAACCAAACTCTTTCCCAAAAAGAATGCTCCACCACTAGTGCTCTTCCTGTCATCAGTACTACCTGCCCAATCTGCATCTGTATAGGCCATGAGGGTGAAATCATCACCTTTGGGATACCAAAGCCCAAAGTCCATAGTGCCCTTCAGATATCTGAATATCCTCTTAACTGTTGTAACATGAGAATATTTTGGAGCTGCCTGAAATCTTGCTACTAACCCAACTGCCTGCATGATATCTGGTTTGGTAGCTGTAACATATAATAAACTGCCAATCATTGATCTGTACAACCTCTGATCTACCGTTGGAGATTCATCGTCTTTACTCATCTTGCACCCTGTAATCATTGGAGTACATCTTGGTTTGCTGTCCATCATCCCAAATTTCTTCAACATTTCTTTGATATACTTTCCTTGAGAGAGAAATACACCGTCTTTTGATTGAGCAATCTGAAGACCTAAAAAGAATGACAGCTCTCCAATCATGGACATCTCAAATTCCTTTTGCATGGTGTTAGCAAAAACTTTGCACATCTGAGTATTATTTCCCCCAAAAATAATATCATCAACATAGACAACCATAATCAACATATCATCACCTTCATTCTTAATATACAAATTGCTATCTGCCACGCCTTTCCTGAAGCCTTGCTCATGAAGATAACTATCAAGTCTTGAGTACCAAGCCCTCGGTGCTTGCTTTAACCCATACAAGGCCTTTTTTAGTTTACACACATAGTCTGACTGTTCTGATAGAGACACTCCTTCTGGCTGTTCTATGTAGACTTCTTCTACCAACACCCCATTTAGAAAAGCTGACTTTACATCCATTTGATATACCTTGAATGATTTGAAGCTTGAAAGGGCCAAAAACATTCTGATAGCTTCGAGACGAGCAACAGGAGTGAACGTCTCTTTGAAATCAACACCTTCTACTTGAGCATAACCTTTGCAGACTAACCTAGCTTTGTTTCTGACAATCTTTCCATCCTCATTGAGTTTATTTCTGAATATCCATTTTGTGCCAATGACATTCTTGTCCTTAGGTCTTGGAACCAAATCCCAAGTTTCACTTTTCTCTATTTGATTTAGCTCTTCATCCATTGCTTTTACCCAAAATTTATCTGCACATGCTTCACTGAAATCTTTTGGCTCAATTTGAGATAATAATGAAACATTTGTAGAATCGTGTGAAGGAATGACTCTTCTTCTTGTTTTCCTGTTGTTTGGATCACCAATGATCAAATATTTGGGATGATGTTTCTGAACATATCGTGAAGGAGTTTTGGGAAGCGGTTGTTGTCTTTCCTCTTCTTCATCTGAAACCTCTCTGAATTCTTCTTGAAAAATTTCATCACTGAGTTCCTTGATTGGTTCTCTTATCCCTGTCTTTTCATCAACTATTACATTTATGCTCTCTACGACTGTATGCGTTCTTTTGTTGAAGCATCTGTAGGCCTTGCTTCTTCTGGAATATCCAAGAAAGATTCCCTCATCACACCTAGGATCAAACTTACCCAAATTCTGATCTTCCCTTCTGATGAAGCACTTACTCCCAAACACTTTGAAGTATTTTACTGTAGTTGGTCTTCCTTTCCATAACTCATAAGGAGTTTTATGATGATTGACTCTAAGTTGGGCCCTGGTGATAATGTAGACTTCTGTACTGATTGCCTCTTTCCAAAAGCCATCCGAAAGTTTTGACTCATTTAACATAGCTCTAGCCATATTTTCAATAGTTCTATTTTTCCTTTCAACTACTCCATTTTGTTGAGGAGTTCTTGCTGTTGAATATTCTCTTTTGATTCCTTGTTGCTCATAGTATTCCACAAATTCATTTGAAGTGAACTCTCCTCCTCTGTCTGATCTTAAGCATTTGATTCTCTTGTCAGTCTCATTTTCAATCATTTCTTTGAAAGCTTTAAATTTTTCAAATGCTTCAGATTTTTCTTTGAGAAAAGTAACCCAAGTCATTCTAGAATAATCATCTATAAACAACATGAAGTAGCTTTCTCCCTGAATGCTCTGAGTTCCGGTGGGGCCACATAAATCAGTATGAATAAGATCCAATGGTTTTGAAGAAGTATACCCTTTTGATTTGAAACTGGTTCTCGGTCTGTTTTCCATGTTGACGGGGACCGCAAATGATATTATGGGGCCTTTTTATTTTGGGCAAGTCTCTAACTGCTTCCTTGTTACTAATATTGACAAGATTATCAAAGCTCAAATGCCCCAATATTTTATGCCATAGCCAACTCTCATCTTCTTGAGTTAGAAAACACTTTTCCCTTTTTATCTCACTTAGCATGTAAAGATTGTTTGGAGTCCTTGTAGCACTCGCAATGAGTTTTCCATTTTTTTCTTTACTTATCTCACATCTATCAGAAAAGAAAGATACTATGTGCCCTTGATCACAAAGTTGACTCACACTTAGAAGATTATGTCTTAGGCCTTCTACATAAAGCACATTTTCTATTTTGGATTTCCCATCCAAACTAAGAGTCCCTTTACCACAGATTTTAGCTGACCTATTATCTCCAAAACTGACTGTTCCTCGGTTTGTTTGTTTTAAGACCAAAAACTTTTCCTTTTCACCAGTCATATGTTTTGAACAACCACTATCAAGATACCATTTTTCTATTTTGTCTTGAGCATGAAAAGCAGTTTGAACTATCATTGACTTAGATTTGATCTCATTTCTCCTTTTAGTGAACTCAAGGCTAGATTTATCCAAACAGCACATCCTTGCTATATGCCCAAAATTCTTGCACTTGTAACACATGACATTTTTATTCATAAGAGGTGCAAAAGAGTTAACATTTTCCTTACTATGGCTATTCAAAGACTTATTGCAATGCATAGCTTCATGACCAAATTTCTTGCAGGAAAAACAATAGCCATGGAAAGTATTATGTAACCTATTTTGATGCCTTGGACGGTTGTTCTTCTTGTGACCAACTGGAATCCACCGCTCTTCAGACTGAAGATTGATCTTGCTTGAAGACCCTATTTCATAAATGGTGATACCATCCTTCTTTTGCTTTGCACATGGAGTATTATGTCTGAGAGTCAAATGTTCCAACTTCATTCTAAGAGACATAACCTCTTCTTCTAGTTTCTCGCAATCAACTTCCTTTCCTTGTAGAGCCTCTGTCGGAACCTCGTTCAATCTTTTTCCCTTCTTCAACTAGAATTTTGAAGTCTATAACACTTTGAGACAATTTTGATCTTGCTATCTCTTCTTCCTGACATTGATACTTGAGAACAAAATTCTCTTCCCTAAATTTCTCAAGCTTTCTTAGAGCCAAGAAGAATTCACCTTTGAGATCGAACTCAACCTCTTCATTTCTTTCTGAATCTGTATGTTCCTCTGATAGATCCTTCTCCAAGCTGTTAGGCTCTTTCTAGAGAGACCCGCTCTGATACCAATTGAAGAACACAAGCTTATACTTGAGAGGGGGGTGAACAATATAAGACTTAACCAATTAATAATTTTAACTTTAGATAGCAGAGGCATCAACACAACATTAATCAAGACAGAAAGCATCACACATTGAAGACCCATTTTAACGTGGTTCACCCAAAAATGGTTGGGCTACATCCACGGATAAAATCTTTCACTAAATTTTATCAATCCAAATTCTAGGAATACCTTTCCCGATTACAATGTTTATGGGCACCAACCCAAAGGAGACACCAATCCCCTAATCTCGAGTTCGTGGGCACCAACCCATAGGAGACACCGATCCCCTAGCTCTGCTCTGGCTGGTGATCCTCTAGAAAACCTCTGCCTCCGCTGCCCTTAGCAAATGGAACTCTATCCATAGAAGACACCTATCCTCCCTGCTCTGGCTGGAGACCTCTGTCCTCAACTCTATCACCTCCAAAGCTGGTCCTCGAATTTGCACTAAACACAGTCCTTCGATCTAGCACAAATGTCCTCATTCATCTTTGCCTGTTGCGCTCACTCTGCATGCTTCGACATCATCTCCCCACTTCTACGCTCTCTGCGCTCTTTCGGTTGCATCTCGCACACTTCGATGCACATTCGACAATTTCTCAATTCACACTCAACTCTCCAAACAGCCCTCCTTTTATACTAACACTTTCAAGATCAAAACCTTGATCTTAGTCGATTGCACAACCCTAAACTATGTCAGCTGCAAACCCTAATCATCGTCGGCTCAAATTTAACTTTGTCGGCCTCAACTGCCTCTGCAACTCTTCTGTAGCTTCTGCCGTGAAACTACAACATGTCATGATATCGTGACACCTTTGCAACCATACACTTTCTTTTGGCTTTTTTCATGATATCACGACACTTCTGCCTTTGGCAGCATCAACTTTGCTTTTGTCATAAAATCGTGACACTTCTGCCTCAGCAGACTTCGTCTTCACTTCTGTCGTGATATCGCGACACTTCTATCTTCATAGTTCATAACTTGGCTTCTGTCATGAAATCGTGACACTTCTCCTATTGAAGACCTACTTTGTGTTTCTATCATGAAATCATGACACTTTCTCCACTTGAATGCTGCCATCTCAATTTGTCATGAAATCATGAAACTTTCTACATCTGATTGCTTTCTCTTCAACCTGTCACGAAATCATGACGTTATCAAATTTCGTACGTTTTCTTTGCAACCTGTCATGAAATCATGACGCTTTCAGCTTTCGTACGTCTTCTTTGCAACCTGTCATGAAATCGTGACGGTTCTCATTTTAGACTCTTCCCTTTGCTGCATGTCGTGAAATCGTGACACTTTATCTTGCTTCCACTTTGTCTTCTGACTTGTCATGAAATCGTGACACTTTTTCTCCTTAGCGCTTTTCTTTTCTTTGGGTCACGAAAACCCGACATGTCGTGATATCGCGACACTTTTTCTCTCGGACTCTCTCTCTTGCATTATGTCACGAAATCGTGACACTTTTTCTTTCGGACTCTCTCTCCTGCAACATGTCACGAAATCGTGACACTTTTTCGTCCGTTCAACCTTCCTTGCAATATGTCGCGAAATCGTGACATTTCTGACTCCGAACATTCTCTCTCCTCTTTGAGTCGCAAAACTGCGACATGTCGCGATATCGTGACACTTTTCTAAAAAGCTTTCTCTCCTGCTTAAGTCACGAAAATGTGACATGTCGCGATATCGCGACACTTTTCTAAAAAGCTTTCTCTCTCCTTCTTAAGTCGCGAAAATGCGACATGTCGCGATATCGCGACATTTTTCCAACTTACTTTCTTTCGAACCTGTCATGCCGAACCTTCATCAAAACAAATTATTTTACATCAAATCAAATTCCTTCAAAAGCTTCTTGACATCAATGACAACTTATTCACTTGAGCAAATGCAATGTACCCAAGGTACCCAAAATTGCCAACATTTGATCTGTAGAATAAGTAGGAGATACTCCCTCTTCTTGAGTCAAATCATTTTTTATTTCAATCTCATTTTCCTCTATCTTTATTTTGAAATCCTTCATGAGTAAGGTAACCAGTTGGTCCCATTCTATAATTGAAAATGGGGGAAGATACTCATACTTTTGGTATGCTCCTCTTTTGAAAAATTCCACCAATGATACTAAGGTCACATTTTTCTATGTAATATTTTGTGTCTGGTATATAATTACCAATTCCTTTAGGTGCTCCAAGAGAGTGATCATACCTTCACTAGTATACTCTGGTAATATTGCTAACATTGAATTTGGAAGATTTACCCACATAGTAGGTGTTCTTGGGGGTATAGTGTATTTGGATTATCCCAACTTGGGGAAATATTGGCTAAGGATATGACCATATCTTTAATTTTGTGTAGCAAAGATAACAAAAAAAGGTTTGATAGTAAGTTTTTATTATGTACCTCTATATTCTCTTGATGGACATAGAGCCACCAAGTGAATATAGCTTATTCTATAGAAGCATATAGATTTAGGCCTTCATTGCATCCTCAATCCGATATCTTCAAAAATAACATCTTTTGATATTTTTTCTTTGAGCAAAGTCGCTAGGTGACTGAAAAGGCACTTCAATAAGAAAAAATAGGCAAAGATCCTCACCAAGTCTAGGCCTAACTTATTATTGAAATTATGGGACCAATAATGTATCATTGGGATACCACTGGGCATGCCATTAAACTATTGTCATATCTGATTATCCTAATTAAAATAATCATTCCTCGCATAGAATGACAAATTAAGGCCTTAGATAAGAGCACAAGGTTTGGCTCGATCGAGGGTGTTCAGGTGTTTTTTACAATATCATCTCCTTGTTATGATGTTATTTTTAGGTGCACTTGAACTTAGGGGGGTGATGGTCCAAAGATCCGCTAAGATATCCATGCACAAAGGGCCTAAACACTATGTTATAGCAAATACTACTTCCTCTCCTTGACATAAATGAGCCCAAATGAGAGTTACCAGCACACAAGTGTGTAAAGAGACAGGTTTGATCATGAGAACCATAGATGACTACCCAAAAACATTAGACACATAGGCCTCTCATACATCATATATGCAAGTAAAACCTAAAAATTTATAAATCTTGAGAACATACACACATATACAGAGATAGGTTAGCATGAGAACCATAGATGGCTACTCAAAAAATTGAGGTGTAGGCCTCCAATATATGCATATATACAAAAATAATTCTAAAAATAATATGCTAGAAGTGGGGGTTCGATTTGGCCACAAGTCGCTCAGGATTTGACTCTTATATAGAAATAAATAAAAGGAAATATTGGAATAATTATAGTTGTAAACTTGTTGATCCTTTGCATAGCCTTAACTCCTATTTATATATTACAATGGGGATGATTTCCCTCCAAAAATCGTAGGTAGCTTTGATAATTTTAGCTACTTCTCTTGGGAATTTTGGAAATTAAAAGAATTTCTCTTAACCATAATGGTTTTCATATGTGGTACTGTGACTACCATATATTATTTTAATATGTTCTTGAGTTGCACAAATGAGGTGACATTGGTAGGTGACCTTCATTATTTTCAATAAGCTCACATTAATTCATCACACTTACCTTTTATGGGATCTTATGCATTTTATTTGGTCTAAATGAGATTCCATTCCTTCGATCCATCTTCAATATCCTTCAACCCAATACATTTATCTACTAACACTGACCTTCAGTGGATCTCACAAAACTTTTGATATTGGGATTATTTGGGATAAAGCTTCTCTAGTTCCCTCAACATCACATTTGTCAGGATTTTTCTTTCCTTGATTTTATTGGCTTTCATAACTCCAATTTTCAATACTTATATTGGCTTCTTGCTTTCAAAATATACTACACGCTTTTGGGATTTAAGGTTATCTCCTTTTCTTGCAAGCTCCACAAATTTATGACCACCTCTAATTAAAACTTTTGTCTTCCTCAAAAAAATTTCTTCAGTGCAATTTAGTAGTGAGTAGTATGTGCAATATGTGAATGGGATGTGGATTTTGAAGGAGTAGGAGGGGAAATTCTACCATGTTGCAATCCTGTTAGAACCTCCTATACAATAATTCATAGAACTAGGCATTGAATAGCCTCATTAGTCACTTGCTACTCTATATATAGATATATTCATTTTATCCTTATTATTACCTATGGACCTACAACTCATTCAAGAAAATTAGAAGTATGGAGTGGGATTGAAGCCTTTATGAGAAGTAAATACCAAGAAACTAGGTTCATGATCTTAGGAGATATTAATTTCATAACCAAGTTGGATGAAAAACTGGAGGAATTAGGAAAATAACTCAAAGTATGAGAGATTTATCAGCTTTTATTCAAAATAATAATCTATTGGAGTTTGATTTTTAAGAGGAAAACTATAAATGGATCAAAAACAAGAGATGCCAAAACCTAATAGCAAAAAAAATAGAGAGATGCATACTCTGATATCATTGGGTAGATGAAGGTACTTGTGCTAAAATTAGTACCTTGATGAGGATTGGTTCAAATCACTGGCCAAAAAGAGTTAAAAAGATGGTAAGTGAATTCAAAAAATATCATATTTTAAATAAGATCAAATGTGGGAAGACCATACTCAATTCATTAATATGAAAGAGAAAACATGCAATTATTTAGAAAATGGTGGGTTGTATACACTTCCAAAATAAATTAAATCAATGATATCTAAATTAAAATAATGGAACAAGAAAATTTTTGGAATTTTTTTTGATAAGAAAGAACTCAAAGAGAAACTTTCAAAATTTTAAAAAAGGTGAACAGAATAATCGAAGCTCAGAGGAAAGGAAGTTGCTTAGTGAATATCATAATATTTTGAGTAAGGAAGAGAAATTTTGAAGATTTAAATTGAGACAAACTTTGTTAAAGGAACGAGATAAAAGCACACAAAAAAATTATAGGATGGAAATGGTACATAGATAAACATCTAAAATTATTAGAATTGAATCAATAGAAGAGGTTTGGATTGAAGACTAAAGTGAAATAAGAAATGAGGCAAGATTTTTTTACTAGAATATTCTAGGATTAAAGGAGTTTGAAGTTCTTAATGGTAAACTACTACAAGAAGTACCTTCAATTATAACAAATGAAGACAATAGGAAACTAATGGAGCCTATTACTCTAGAAGAAGTTTATTTAGCTATTTTCTCTTTTTATAAGGATAAATATTCAAGTTTAGATGAATTCTTTGCAACATTCTACTACCATAATTGGGAAATAGTGAAGGATTATTTATTGGTGGCAGTGGAAATATCTAGGGTAAAACAATACATACCTTATAAAATAAATGCAATATATCTTATTGTGATTTCAAAAAAGAAGGATCCAGAATTATATGATTCATTTATTCCCATAAGCCTATGTCATAGTAGATTTAAGATAATATTCAAAGTTATGGTAAATTGGTTAAGACCACTATTAGATAAACTTATTTTAGAATATCAATGAGTATTTGTGAGAGGGAGAAAAATTCTAGATATGATCATAGTAGCTCATGAAGTTATGCATTCAACAACTTTGAGAAAAGAGAGCTATAATATTAAATATTGAAATGAGTAAATTCTATGATAGGGTTAAATGGGATTTTTCATTTGTAGTATTAGAAAAGTTTGGATTTGGGAAGAAATGGGTTAGATGGGTTAAATCTTGTCTCTCTATAGTATCATATTCAGTGCTGATCAATAGGTTAGTAACAAAATTATTTAAAGCCAAGAGAGATCTTAGATAAGGAGATCCTACAACACCATATATGTTCATTATTATCGCAGAGGTATTAGGTAGGAACTTGAATAAGGCTAACAAATATAGGCCTATAAGTGGATTTAAGGCTAGTAATAACATTGACATCATCACCCATGAATTGTTTGTAGATGATATAGACATCTTTGGAATAATCCTCTTTGAGAGGCTAGGTATAAACGAGTCTAGAGATTTGAATAACTTATTAAAGGAATATGAAATAGCATCAGGGAAGAAATTTAATAGGAAAAAATCTAAAATTTACTTCCTAAATTCTCTATCTAGAATCAAAGTAAGGATATGCAGGTTACTTCAAATGGTGGAGGCAAATTTACCAACAACTTATCTAGGGAGGCCTTTATTTGAGGGGAGAATAAGGATAGAATTATGGAATACAATTATAAGTAAATATTAAAATAAACTACTAGTATGGAAAGGTAGATGGTTATAATTAGTAGGAAGAGTGCAAATAATTAAATTACTTTTATAGGCCATTCCAACATATTATATGTCATTGTATACTATGCCAAAATCAATAGAAAAAAGTTTAATCTATATTATGTGGTCATTTTTATGGTTAGGATTGCATGATAAAAGGAAATTTCCTATTGTGAAATAGAGCAAGCTATGTGATGATAATACTATGGGAGGTCTGAGTTTAATATTTCTCATGGATGCAAACTTAGCTCCAAGGGAAAAAATAATTTGGATATAGTACAAAGAGACTCAAAGGCAATAGGAAATAACTCTTATAGGTAAGTATGTTAAGCCCAATGATCCAAGATTAATATATAGTATATTCTAACTACCATATGGTTCTACACTATGAAAAACAAATAAAAAAATCAATTGATCTAGTGATTAAAGGTCTAAGATGGGTGGAGGAAATTGGAGAAAATATATCTATTTGGATGGATACTTTGTGTGATAAAAAACCACTCAATATAGATCCAATTTTGAAACCATGGATGAGATTACTTCAAGATAAATATGGTGATAGGATTTCAAACATTATGTACAAGAATAAATAAGGAAGATACATATAGAAATTTTTTTTTTTTACAAGTATACAAGACATTTATGCTAGGAGGAAGTTGAGCAAAATGATAACAACAATGATTATTTTGAGAGAAGCTAAGGATAAGTTGGTTTGGAAGTTGAATAACTTAGGAGAATACACAATAATAATTATATATAAAGTAAAGCACCAAAAAAATAGGAATACCACAAGAATATGGAGAGATATTTGGGATAGTACAAGCATTCCTAAAGTCAAAATGTTTGTTTGGCTAGTAGGTCATAGAAGAATTTTATCCTAGGATAACCTTATGAAAAAGGGTTTTTATGGCCCTTCATAATGTGTTCTATGTAAAAAGGAGGAGAATATTATAGACCATATCTTAAGATACTACTCAATAGTTTGGAAACTATGGAAATGGATTATTAATATGTTTGGTAAATGCATGGTGATGAATGATAAAATTGAAGAATGGTTAAAGCAATGGCATAACACTTTTGAAAGTGAGGCTTTATAGACAATCTAGGATATATCAAAATATATAATACTTTGGATTGTATGGCTAGAAAGGAATAGAATAATATTTAAAGGAAACGAAAGAATTTTAGAGATAATGAAAAGCAAAAAAAAAAATAGTTGTAGAGACGTCTAAACCAACCCTATAAACTCACCCAATCCCTAATATTGAAGTAGTGAGCCTTGATAGATGGATTCAAGCCATAAAATGGAATTATGATATTGGCTATAGGAGAAACAAAAAGAAGATAAATAACATAAAGTGGAAACCACCAAAAGTGGAGTTGGTCAAATTGAATTTTGATGAAACATCTAAAGGAAATATGGGATCAATAGGAAGAGGAATAATTAGAAATGATAGGATATAGTTTGTCTCATTACGCTTGAAATAGTGGATTTAAGATAAATAATGAAGCTAAATCCTGGTTAGTTTTGAAAAGGTTAAAAATATGTAGAAAAATGAAATGGAACAAAGTATGGATAGAAGGTGATTCACTAATAGTAATAAATACAATTTTGAGGAAAGCAAAGGCTCCATGGAACATACAAGAGATTATTGTGAAAATACAAGACCTTGCTACAAATTTTGAATAAATTAGGTTGACACTTACATTAAGGGAATGAAAAAATGTACAAATAGGCTAGCTAATTGAGGATCATGAAATTAAATTACTTTTTCCATGGTTAGAGGAAGTAGGAAGTTTAGTTGAAGCTAACAAAAAAATGTTAACTGTCTAAATAAAATAATGTTTAAGATTTACTTTAATATTTTCCATTAGTAATATTTTATTTTATTTTATACTATTAATGTGTTTTCATATAAACTATTTATTACAATTCTTGTGGTTGCACTTATGCTTTAGGAAGGAAACTAGCAATCTAGATTTGGTAAAGTGGACTATGATAGCACAAAGTTTTGGAAATATTACTCTACTAAGATGTAATGCATAGACAATAGAAGTGGAGGTTTGGTATTGTGAAGGATACTGTGGGAAAATATCAAGAAAAATGGTGTTGAATTTTGAAATTTTTGTGTTCACATAAAAATTTGAAGATCCATAAAATGAAAATCAAGAATTTAGACTTTTTATGAAAAATGGTATAGGTAACTAGCTATAGCAACTCAATTGAGATGAGAAATGAATCTATTTGTAAAATATCAAGCTCTAAAGGAGAGAATTATGATTTTTCAAGGGTAGGGCACCTAGTACAACCCCTTGTTCTATAACAAAATAAAAAACAACATTTAATCCATTCACGCCAATTGTAATCAAAACTACAAATTTTGAGAATATTATGTGGAAAACTCTAAGAAACCATATCATATGCTTTGTTTATACTTAATTTTATTAGCATACCTAGTTTTTCATAGAATGAAAAGAATGTACGACATCTTGTGCAATGCTTACACCATCAAATAATTTACCTCTTATCCCTCTAAGATAATATAATCTATTGTGTCTTTCAACCTGTTTGCCATAATTTTTTAAATGATTGTATAAATCATATTATAAGGGTTTATTAGATGAAAATTATCAAAATATTTTATCTCATATTTCTTGGGAACAAATGTAATAAAATTGGCATTAATCTCATTTCTTTTAGCATATTAGTCTCTATTTTTTAGCATATTAGTCTTCGAGGTTTCCATCGTACTTAACATAATTTGCCTTAATTGAGATAGTTTAATGTGTAAGTCCTTAATTGTTAAAATTTTCAAGATTATTTTTTAAATACCTTATCAAAAAAGGGAGTTCATTTTCTAGTTTTTATTTAGAAACTTTATTGAAGCCTCTTTCACATATTTACATTTGATATATTGCAAATTCTCTAATGGATTTTTTTTTATTTTCCACTTATATTTTTCTAATAGAGGGATATTTTCGGTTGTTGCTGGTTATTGTGTTTTGGATCGACAGTGGTTTGGGGAGGATGTGGTCCCATGGTGGAAGCAAGTTTGGAATAAGTATGTTTGGCCTAAGTGTAGTTTTTATGTGTGGTTGGCTACTCATAATCGGTGTCCTACTTGGGATAATATTCAAAAGCGTGGTTTTGTTGGCCCCTCTTTATGCTATAATTATGGGAAGGATGAGGATTCTATTGGGCATTTACTTCTCCAATGTGACATTGCTCGTCAACTCTAGTATTATTTATGGGGAGTGTGGAATCAACCTTGCTTGCATGCTTCATCTGTAGTTGATTTTTGGAGGAGTATGGGGCGGCCTCCTGCAGGGGATTTCTTTTTAAAAGTTGGATGGAGCATTGGTCCTTCATGCATTTTTTGGCAGATTTGGCTTGAATGGAACCACCGAATTTTCCAAGGGAAGGAGTTAACTACTTCTTAGGTATGGTAGATGATTTTGAGAATGATCCAAGAACCTGTCTACAAAATGTTAGATTATTTCTCCTGTGGACCAAGCAGAATGTCAGATCATGGAAATATTAGGTTTGTTGGTTAATGGTCTTGGTCCTAATGTCTCCTGTAGACATATGGATCATTGTAATTGGGTGCGGAGGGTTGGTAAATGGAATTCGCTTCCTCCAAGAGTGCTGAAGATTAATATGGATGGATATTCCCGAGGTAATCTAGGAAATGCTGGTATTGGTGGTGTGGGACGGGACAGTAGTGGTACTGTTCAATTTTTTTTCTCTTGCTTTAAGGGATATCATTCTAATAAATTCATGGAAGCCCTTGTGATTTTATATGCTTTGGATCAAGGGTATGCTTTGGGTTGGCATCAGATTGTTTGTGAATCTGATTCTCAGATTGTTATAAATTTGTTGAATTTTGGGGATAGTCTTCATGGGAGTTGGCGGTTGAGTTGGATTTCTCAGCAAATTCTCAATATCTCTGCTCACTTGGAGTTCATTTCTTTTGTGCATATTCCTCGAGAGTGGAATGGGGTAGCGGATTTGTTAGCTAAATGGGCTTCTGAGTTTCAGGATGGTTAGGATGTTCAGAATTGGTCTCAAATTTCTTCTGAGTGCTCTCAATCTCTCTATTATTTATTGAGAGTTTATATGTCTTAATAGCTTCTTCTTTTTATTTGTATCTTGGATGTTTTGCCGAGTTAATAAATTTTTACCCTCTTTTAAAAAAAAAAAAAAGGTTTAAAAATTAGATGTGAATCATGTTTATTGTGATAGGAGCTAGGAGATACAATAGGCATTGAGTACATTTTTATTATTTGAGTTGATAATATTTTCATAAAAAACAACTCTACAAAGGATCTAACAAATACATACTAGCTCCACATAGAATGAAAAGGAAAAGATAATTATTTTTTCTTCTTTAAGCAAATAAAATACTAAAATTTACCTCCATAAAATATGATATAGTATGAGATCCAATATGAATACCAAAAATAATACATGTACTTATATAACAAACTTTATAATAGAATTTACCAAGTTAATCTTGATAAATTTCTTAGATTGTTACACAATAGAATTGGTAGACACCAATTTTATAACTATATAACTAGAATTGGTTATAAACTAATTCTAGCATATAACACAAATTAGAAAGAGATACCAGCTTCCCCCTTAATTGTAACTTAGGGGGAAGATTTAAATAAGGAATGAGGAATTACAAACCATTCCCCTTAATGACAACTTCATGCACTCAAAAAAAATTAAGATCGATGACTCAAAAGCTAATTCAAAGTAGAAGCAATATTTGGTGGACAAATTAGCAAATGGAATTAGCCCAATCAATTATATTCCTCAACATTTCAAGGAGGAGATTGAGGTTCAAATATTTCCAGATGATACATAGATAATATCCAATATTTATTGTAATATCACTATGTGGTTATGATGTAATATGGGTGAGGCCCATTTCAATCCCATATAATCCATTAAAAAAATATTTGGTGGATAAATCTGAATAAGTTGATAAAACTACTTGGCCAAGGAAAGAAGATATAAAATGAGCTAAAGCACTCCTATAAAATAAGGTACTAATAGTGCTTCCAAATAAGAATCAAGCATAAAACATTATACAAGATTGTGTATTCCAAGTGATAATATTTTTGAAGTAAAGAAAATGGTTGGCAAGTCTCCAAAAGATCTCCAATAATAATACTGATGTTGGGACATTGATTTTCAAGCAATCCCCCCGTCACCCCAAAAAACAAAAAAATAAGGAATGGTATTACAAAGTAGCTCATAGTCTATCATCCACTCATATGATGGAGGAATTAAAACATTAATTACAAAGCACATGCAAATAGGAAAAACCTATTTTAAAAAGGAGGAGAATGAGATGTAGAAGGGGAGATCTTGATTTTGTTTTTCTTCACTACTACCTCTAAAGTTGTCATCTTCTTCCAACAATAATTTTCTACATGTTCATTTTTACCAAAAAAGGTGCAATAAAGAGAAATGAGGAGAATGAGATGTAGAAGGGGAGATCTTGATTTTGTTTTTCTTCACTACTACCTCTAAATTTGTCATCTTCTTCCAACAATAATTTTCTACATGTTCATTTTTACCAAAAAAGGTGCAATAAAGAGTCTTCTCATATTTGTCACCCTTTCCTTTTTATGCTTTGGACTATACTTTACGATGAATTATTTGTTAATGGGATCTATGGTAGATACTACAATATGTAAGAGCTTATCTTGTTTACATGTTAATTATTTATGAAATACGTCAAGATTTAAAATTGTGTAATCATCATCTAATGCATATTTAGTGGACTTAAAGGTAGAAATAAATATAAAAGAATATTCTCTTAGTTTGGAGAGAATAAGAAATATTAGTTGCTCATGTGTCTTGTTGAATAAGTAGTTACTAAGCTAAATATGCAATTACTTCACTCTAGAGATGTAGTATTTGATGCATGAAAATTTACCTACATCAATACTCATGAGTTGAATATCAAACTAATGTGAATAAATTACATTTATTTCCCAAAAAAATTCAAACTTCTTCCATTCTTCATGTGGAGTATCGATTACCCCAAGATGAAATTTTATGTCAAATAAGATTAAATACGCTAATTAATCCTTGTGCTTCATTAGATTTACTAAGCTACTTTGACATCTTTTAATCCTCATCTAATTCAATTTTAAACCCTTAGTAATTAAATATAGCCATTTAATTTGTAGTAGGCCTTCCATATAGAATTTATATGGGTTATGAAACCAAATAATGGGTTATGAAATTGCATATTAGATGGATTCAAACAAAGAAATTGACCTTACAAAAGTGTTTAAGGTATGAGATAAAACTATAGAATGAGTGGATATATGACAAATTTGAAAACTAGATGATAAATTTATAACTATTTAAAAGTTTCTAACTATAATTACGATGAAAAATAATGTTATAGATCATAATTCTAAAATCATTGTTTGATGTTCAATAATTTAAAACACGCACTATATTAAATAGGACTAGGGCATGCAATATATTGTTGGAAAGCTATATGAGTTTATTTTATAACTATGCTATGATAAAAAGAAATGAATGTATTATGAGCGTATGATATATGATGCTTACATATTAGTGTGATCTAAGCACCAAATGATCATGTTTTGACTTCAAAACACTATGTGGAAATAATTTTTTCTTATATAAAATTGGGTACACCTTGCAAATCCAAAGATCCTTAATAAAAGGGAAAATGCATCTTTATAGATCATAAATTTGGGAAATAACTAATTACAAAATATGATAAGAATATGCATACATATAATGAAGTAGATCAAGTAGAAGCATCTAGAAATTAAATCAACTCTAAGTTATTAAAATACAACTCATAGTTGTTGTAAGCTAAAACTAAAGTATAACACTTGGAAGAAAGTAAATGTTTGATATGAAAAAATACCCTAGTTGTGTAGATTGTGATCAAGCAATATGTCCTAATTTATATCTATCATGTGAAAGACCATGTTATTCTCACTATTTGGGAAATATGTGTTGGCTTAAAAAAATTGACACCAGATAATGCAACCATGAGGATATTATTTGCATATCCATGCAACCTCATTATAATCCATATTAGTTTCTAGTTGGATAAATTATTTTTAATGATAATCAATAATTCTATGCTATGCAATGACCAACATTGAATTGGGATAAACAACTTTGTGTTCACATGGTAGGTTGGGATTCATATCAAATAATGGTAGATGAATGATAAATATAGGTGCAGAACCTTTACCCAAGTGTTGTAGGTGAGTTGGAGAGGAGAGGGCAATCCTCCAAGGGAGGTCCTAGGTTCAAATCTCCACCCTACCAAAAAGCTGAATTGGGTATCTAAAATCCAATTGATAATGTTGGTGTGGGCAGGGTTGGGTGCGACCCCCGGGTGACTTTGATGGTGTATAACCCCCTATTCATGGTCTCTCAGACCAAGGCGGCTCCGCAAGGGGTTTTTCGCTTAAAAAAAAAAAGGTGCAGAACCTTCAAAATCATGACCTCTATACAAACGTATGTAGGCTATGCAAAAAATTCATTATAAGATAATTTTATTATTGAGTTCACCTCTCAAACTCTATGGAAAAATAACTGACCAATAATTATAAGGAATCCATGAACTCTATAATAAGGACATGACCTTTACAATATTAGCAACAAACAAAATTGAAATTATCATTGACTTTGTGTTGCTCCTACCATTTTATATATTTAGGAATACCATCAACACTTAAGCAAAGTATCAACACTTTCAAATTAGATTTATATATTTTAAGCAATAAAAAGGTTCCCCCAATATTTCAAAATATGCAAGCAATTCCTATAATATATGTGTAAATAAAAAGCAAGAGAACGAATCCATATCTGAAATGTCTTGCTTTGATATCATGTTTAAGTTGATAATATTTTTATAAAAATCAATTGTACATTGTATCTATCTAATAGATACTAGCTCACATAGAATGAAAATAGATATGATAATTATTTTTCTTCTACAATCAAATAAAATACTAGAATTTATTTCCATGAGATAATGATATCATATGAACTCTAGGATGAATATTAGGAAGAACCTATGCACTTGTATAACAAAGTGCATAAGAGAATTTACCAAGTTAATCTTAACAAATTATTGGATTGGTATACAATATAATTGGTTGAAAATCAATTTTGGTAATACAAACAATGCTTCTATATATTAAAGCATTTATTTTAATCTTAGACTACTTAAGACTCATATAACTTCACTTGACCTTTTGGTCCTTTTCTCATAGGAAGTTCATCTTCTATAACAAAAGCATAATTGCATCATTCACTCTTTGAACATTAGTTTATAGAAGGGTTATTCCTTTATTTGCAACTTGTATCACAATTTTATTAAATATATGGTATTTGACATTACAAATTTCATAAATAATATGCTAAAGACCACTCATTCTTTGATTCAACATAACTTGTCTTGTCCAACAAATAAGTAACATACATTGAGTCCAATTAAAGGGACCAAATCCTAGGTTCTTAATTTTATAAGTATAATACCAATTTATTGTAAAACAAATGCATCCCAGTTATATATATTTTACATGTATGCCATGGCTTGCTATGGATATTTGATTATATATTTCTTTCTTATAACTTTTGAAACAATATATTCTATAATTAATGCTACTTCATTATTCGTGAGGTTTTCTTTCTCCATGAAATGTTATTTTCTTTTCCATGCATTCATAGTTGTCTAACATAAAACACTTACTAATTAATCTATAGTTTTTATTATAGAACTACAAAAACCTAGAAATGTGTAGACACCAAAATCAAGCATAATTAAACACTAATTAATTACTTTATGATTGTTTGATACTATTTTACCTAAGGTATTAATTAAATTGATTTATCTATTAAATAGTTGATTAATTATTACCTAAGCTACAAAATCAATCACCCCTCCTCATTGAGACCACCCACCCTTGCATCCTCCATGGCCACATCATCCACAACTCACTTCAAGTCCACCCCACAAGCCCCATACTTGTTAAGCAAAAGAAAGCATTTCCTTATTACATAAATGAACTTCAATTTACTGCACATATGAGCATGCAAAATTAATTTAAATTAACATATTTAATTTAAATTATACAAAAAAGCAAATCAAATATTCATACGAATAAACATACATAATCAATTTATAATGCATATTTAATCCACATGCACTTTCAGTTCAACATTTATATATAAATTAAATAAACATATTTAGTTTAAAATACAAAAGCAAATCAAACATTCATAATCAATTTAAAATGCATATTTAATCCACATTCACTTTTAGTTCAGCATGTGTATTTAGATTAATTAAACATATTTAATTTAAATACAAAAGAAAATCAAACATGCATAATTAAATAAAAAGCATATGCACCTTCAGTTTAGAAAAACACCAGTGAACACCACTTAACTAGTTGAGCCACCACCTCATCCATTCCCTATGGGAAGTCTATAAATGCAACCTCTCCTCCTTCATGGAGCATGCCAATGGTATGAGTACACTCACACTGACGAAGTCTCAAGCTAAATTCCATATTCAATCACTCAATGCAATCACACATAACCACCCTTGTCCTATGCTAAACCTTGATCACGATATTCTGCAAGCCTGGATATGACTTTCGAACATAGCACAACATAGTTTAGACGTAGCACGCCCACAATAACAACAAAAACAACAACAGTCGCAAGCAAGGTAAATATCTGCTTACATTTAATTTCATTTTATACACTTGCATTTTCTTTATACATTTTGGTTGTAGTTTATATTTTTTGAATTCAGACCTCACTTTAGGAGGCTCGACATATACTACTAACCATTTACATTTAGTTTGTGCGCATATATAGATCCAGAATACATAGATCTATACACCGATCTAAAACACACAGAGTCAGACATCAGCCACAAATCTAGTAGATGCAAACACTGATTTAAATGTAGATATTTCAAAACTAGAGTAGCCTTAGATCCAACAAAGCAACGATCACTACAAACCTGCTTGAAAATTTTTTGTAGCGATGAGAAGACAAAAGCACCATTTTATTTGTAAAAGGGAATCAATCCCTTAATATTTTTGTAACCCCTACAAGGGTTAATATTGTAATCAAAAGAGGATAAAGGCACAACATAATACACACATATTTTTCTACTTTATTTATATTGCTTTATGGTGTGCCTTTTCATCGTCTACAAGATGGTGATCATGATGGGACTCATTCCCCTAACTTTTTTGTTTGCATAACATTTTTAATTTTTTTTTTTTAATGCTTAATACTGATTTTATTGTTACAATTATAAAAAAAACAATTGACTCTGTGCTATTTTTGGATTTACGAATGTTGTAGTTAGCATGTCAATAGAACCCAACCATCAGAACCTAGATGTCAATAGAACACAAAACCGTCTGACCAAGGATGTCAATAGAACGCAAAATTGTGATACAATAGGAATATGCATGCAAAACTGTCTGACCAAGGATGTCAATAGAACACAACCATCAGAACCTAGATAGCCTCGAACAGAAATCATCTTACCCTAGATAGTTGTAGAGCACAAATGTCTTTAGCTGTCAATATTCAACACAATGCAAGACCACATGTAGGGGGTTTTAGTTTTTTAATTTATAGCTTTTACAGATTTATTTTTTATTTAAAAAAAAGGTTTGTTTTTTAAATTTAAAGATTTTATAGCTTTATTTTTAATTAAAAAAAAAAGGTTTCAATTTTCTTTTTAAAATTTATAGCTTTTATAGTTTTATTTATTTTATGATTTAAAAAAAGAGCATTCTTAGAATTAGTGGTTGTTGAAATTGCATTTAGTTTTCATAAACATTAGATTTAGATAACACTTGCATTTAGGCATTCTAAAAAAAAGTGAAAATCATTTTAAGATTAGTATTTATTTATTTTGCATTGATAAAGTTGCTTTACGTATTTTAAAACAAGAAAACAAAAACAAAAACAAAACAAAAAACAAAAAAAAAATTACATCACACACTACACGTACCATAAAAACATTGACAAAGTTGGATTTCATTGTCAACCATCACTCGAGACCAATGATGTTGGAATTTACCTCCTTTCATTGAATCGCTCCCTAGACACCATAGTAGCCTCCATGAGCGATTTTTCAGAATTCATCACTGGGAAATACCCCACTCTTGAGGATATCTTGGGGTGGGTTAGGTTAGATACCCATTTGTTCATGAGGTTTAATAATCAATGGACCCATAGTTGTCATTATTTTCCAAGCCCACCCGAGAGTGAAACAAAAGCTCAATTGGGCAAGTAGTAGGACTTAGGCAGCATGACCTCCTTTGGAAGGGTTATTTTGTCTCCTTAGGTTACCATAAGCCACATCCATCTAGGAAGCCATTTCAGTAGTTGGTGTATCACTTCTCATTAAATAAGTGGGCATCAACACACCCATTATATTGCATTCCACCATCACATTCGTAGTTATAGGTTAGATGCATCAAACACACAAAACAAAAATCTAAATAAAAAATCAAAACAAAATAAAACTCTAAAAAAATCTCAAAAATATAGAAAATCAAAAATAAAAAATAGCTCCAAAAACATCTAACAAACATGTTAACTCAAACATAAACATACTAAAACAAAGAAAATTAAAACTATTGTTTTTTTTATTGCTTGTTTGTGTAGATAGAGAGATCCACCATCACCGTCACACTGCCAAGCCCGTATTTTATTTGCTACCTGCTCAACTTATGGTTTTGACTCAAATTCAAGTCCAAGACCAAGATTGAGCCCAAGTTGCTACCCAAGCTACCATGGACCAATCTGGTTAGGCTTCCCATCCATCCATTGCTCCTCTGACTCAATAAGAGGTAGCTCAAAATCACCCTGAGATAGTTTGTCCAACTACACCCACCAGACCACCACCAATGCACTTGAGACACATAGCTTTGGCACTACCTACCACCATATCTCCATAATTGTTCTTGAATCCACTGAGCTAAGGACACCTATGCCCTTGGGCTGTGTTATCCTCATTGATGTTAACATCACACTAGCCCTCCAAGATGACCCATTTCCTCCACCATATTTGTTGCGATAATCCTTGTCTCATTGATCATTCCACCCTATTTTGTATCCTTGATGTCCCAAGAGCAGGTGTATACTCATGCAACATATCCTATCGAACCACGTCAGTATGATATATTTTTTTAATACTTCCCACTTGGGGGTTTGACCCCCAATCCAATGCAGGTCATATACCTGCATCTTTGGATATGAACCAATACCAGCAAGGTTATGTTAACATGACATCTCAATTGCTTGTTTCTAATTTGCCCACCTCATCCTTGTAAGAATATTGAGGAGCAATATTATAACCCAAGTCAAGATAGAAATGCGAAGCATCACAAGACACTTTGAAATAAGCTGTAAAACTTATTGATTTTGTAGCGACCCTGGGGAAGCGGTGCACCATCCACTCACTCTATTTGCGATTATTATTGAATATTTTAACGTTTAACATGCATTAAATGAAAAAGCATAAAAGAGAGGCGTAGCCAAAGTACGAAGAAATAAATGAATGAATGCTTTGTATTGATATTTCCAAGATCCGGTTACATATAAATCCCTCTACGGGATACCCTTCATTTGATACATGATTTTACACAAAGAGGGTAGCAGATGTATAAAATATCCCCTTGCAAAGGGAGATGCACTTTTCTAGGCTTCCTGGTGATGCACACAAAACTGTATGAGGGCTTACAGATGCCTCCTTCTCTAGGTCTGATTCCTAGAGGGATCCTCTTGCTTTCGTATGTTGTGGATTTGTCCGATGAACCTGTAGCCCTGCAAGCAATGAAACAACAACACACGCTTAGATGTCCGAGATTGCCTCCCTGGATGAGGTTGTTAGCAATGAAAACAAATGCAATGAAACTAGTACTATGAATGCCAATAAATGAAGTAAATCTTATGCTAATGATATGAAAGCATGGAGAAAGCAGAATAAAAGAAACTAACACCTAAACCCTAGACTAGGTTGTGGGCCACTATCCAGGACAGCGACCGCTAAGGTGAAATCTGTCTCTATTGATCCAAAGGCTATGGGCTTAAGTCTGCTACTAATGTTAAATGATTATTGTATGTGCATGGATGATTACCTCTCAGTTGGCTAGCACTTCATTGCTCCTCAAGGGTGCTCAGATTTGCTCTCCAATCCGATAGGGCTTCACTATAAAATGATCTCCAAGGGAAGCTCTCCAAGTCTCCAGAAGCTCTCCTCAATGATCCAACCTATTCAAAATTTTGATATATGATATGTGATGATCCCTTAGTGCTCTTAGGTTTGCACCTTATAAAGTGTTTGAAGCCCTAGGTCAATGTTCAAACCCTAGGATTGAATCCCTCATGTGCATTGGATGTTAGCATGAGAATTTGAGCTTTTGTCTACCCTTGAGGGGTAGTTAACTGATGTCTAAATCTGGACTTGAGTCTTTCATGTAGACTGGCTATGAGGAGGAATGCAAAGTTATCCTTGCTCAGCATTATTGCATGCAGACTACCACTTCCACCCGATATTAGGCTAGATTGGTGGAAAAATGCATTTTAGGTTTAGCCATTATCATCTACAGTGGCTAAGGTTTGGCCACTCTGAGCTACAATGGCCAGGATCCAGCCACTCTGGTCCATAGCGGCCAGGCTTGGATGGGCTAAAAATGCCCCAAATGAGTGGTAAAACCACTTTTGATACTTGGAAGGTCCCAAGGTTTAGTCACATGATCTATGAATGTGCCCATGTGAGTAGTCTTCCTAAACATGACATGTTTTAGGTGTCTACAGATGCCCCTTTTTATGATGTGTTGAGTGGAAAACATAGTGCAGAGCAAAAACGTAGACTGCTATGTTTGTAGGGTGTATGATGATCATTGATCTGATCAATGTTGGATGGCCCAATCATGCAAGATGACACACATCCTTGAATCATTGCTTCAACCTGATTGAAGGCTTAATTTAGCATAGGGCTTGCACATGTCCACTTGCACTCATTCCTCAAATGCAATCGGGTAGCTTATGTTGCTACAACAGAACCGACTAGAGGAGAGCTACAAATTGAAGATGTCATATTTGCTTATGAACCCAACAAATGGGGAAAGTTTTGTAAGAGTTGTATGCAATGATTCATAGGATGAACACTATTTTGATATGATCGAGTGATCTTTGGTTGACTTTGATTATGATTATTTGAATATTTGAACTACCCCCTCACACAAATGAATTGGTGAGGGAAGGGCAATGAATGAAGCGACAAGTCGCTTGACCAATTTGACTAGTTTTGGTTCCTTTCTAGTTGTTTGTTCTTTTAATGGGCAAACCCCCATCCAAGTGTGATTCCAATTGTTTATGATGATCATTCATCCCTATCCCGAGGAGCGGTCCGACCACAAATAGCCTTCTTAGGGAGTTAGGATGAGTGATTCTATTTATGCTTGTATTGCATCACTTGGCTCAGTGTTTTTGGTGTCATAAGAGAATTAGGATGATTCCATCATACCCATGGAGCAGTCCGACCATCTTGATCTTCTTCGGGGTTGAGGTGATACATCATAATTCCAAAATGAATAATTTGCCCCAAGTAGCTCTATGGTAACTTACTCATCTCACCGAGTTGCATGGAGTGCAAATCGTTGCAACCGTTGAGTTGATAGAGTAAGTAACTGAATACGAAGCTTACTCGAGATTTGTTTTTATGTGATTTTTTTGTTATTTTGATTATTATGATGATCAAGGACCATCAAAATGTGCTTATTTGATTTTTTTGCTATTCCTCCTAGAAGGAATCTTCTTGATTTTGCTTGTGCATCTGGCCACTGTCAGATCCAGTGATCGCTAAGTCCCTGCCTATGGCCGCTCTCACCCTGAGCGGCCAAGAAGTTTGGGCCATTGACGTCAGCAATGGTCGAGGCATAACTTGAGGAGTATAAAAAGGGATCTAGGGTTTTGAATTTTCATTCTTCCAGCTAGCGATTTTGCTTTCTAGAGCTCTGACGAGAAAGTGACATTTGTGACTTGGAGTGTTGTTGCATTGGAGACTATGGCTGCGTAGGGAGAGACATCGGTGAGCGGAGGAGCCGAAGCTTCTCGGGTATTCTCTCAAACCTTAACCCTGCTTTCCTTTTTGGTAAAATTGAACCTCACTAAGTAACCGGTAAATGAATCTCATTAAACTCATTGGCAATGAACCGAACATGTAGATAGGTTTAGCTTAGGTTTTGTTTTGGTGGGCTTACCCCCATTTTGCAAATTTTCAATTTTTTTGGTATTTTTGGCCTAGGGCGTACACGTTTGTCATGTCGCCCATCGATCGCTTCACTCAGAGTGGCCATTTTGGCCTATAGTTTGGTCGTTGTCACTCAGAGTGACCAACTTTGAATCCCAATGATCAAAAATTTGACCATTGGGGTTTGGTCATTGCTAGCTTTAGCGGCCAATTTTTGGTTATTGTAGGCGACAACGGCCAAGATACTTAGGCAAATTTTGTAATTTTTTTGGATTTTGTGAGATGATTAATTGATTTTTTTGAATTTTTGAGTTACTTTTTTGTACTATGTTGCATGATTAGGTGCATTTATTCCTCTTTCACTCAGACTTAGGATAGTTTATCATTATGTGCACCATTTTTCATGTTTTATTTGTGATTTATGCCTTAGATGCATTGTAGTTATACCTTTGATTTTTGCTCTTAGATTCTCACTACTCGGGCTCGAGACCCGAAGCTCCTAAATGACCTCCTCCCACTCCTGGATGATACGGACTAGGCCTGGTTTAAGGCCCATGGACTACAGTATGTTACCAGGCTACCACAGATTATGTCGGACCAGGCCTACCTCACCGCCCTGGTTCACCGATGGGACCCTAGGATGAACACCTTCCATCTTCCTACCGGTGAGATGACTATCACACCGGAGGATGTGTACAGGATTTTTTGGATCCCATTTGATGGAGTGGCCATCGTCTCTTCGCCACTAATGATCGTGATGCAATATTTCTTTAGGTGTTTGGGAGGCATGCTATGGCTACCTTCAAGGACACCAAGTCTGGAGGTGTATCTATTATACATTGGTACAGGGAGCATGTCTTCTCAGAGAGGCATGTGGTATTGTTGATGGTCATCAACAACATTCTGATCCTAGATTGCTTAGGCTTGAGGTTCCCGTGGAACCTCCTTGCGATGGTTCAAGACTTGATGGATAGTAAGGAGCCTATCATATATGCATGGGGGAGGTCTCTGCTAGCATAGTGTTATGATGAGTTGTATCACATCCATCGATGAGGTCGCATCAACATTGGTTGTAGCTTGCTCCTTCAGGTATGGGGATGGGAGCATATCAGCATGGATCATCCTAGAGGACTCCCTACTAAGATTATAGTTATTGATGCTAGGATGCAGTGCTATGCTGCCAGATGGGCTCGAGAGCATGAGGAGCGCAAGAGCCACCCTAATGTGAGGGAGCTCCCCCATTATATTGCTACTTTCACTAGGCTATAGGCCGAAGCCATCATGTGGTACCCATATTATGAGTGCCCAGCTTGGGATGATCCACCCAGATTTATAGCTAGGATGCGATATGAGCGATGGCTCATTGGTCGCAAGGTCGACATCAAGGAGTATTTCTTCTACTCCCAAGTTCTTCATCAGTATGGATTATAATAGGATGTGCCACTTATCCCATTCTTATATAGGTGCATCAGAGTAGAGAGAGACCTCCCTCCCCCACATATCATAGAGTTGGATGATGAGGAGGATGCCCCAGTAGTTGACCCATGAGTCACTAGGGGAGTCACAGATGCATTTGCACAGTGGTGGGGTGATCGGATGTGGCATGGTGATGGTAGTCTAGGCCATGAGGATGATGGTGGAGATGGTGGTGTAGATCCAATAGGGCATAGAGTCCGAGCTAGGACTGAGGTATGGGGCCAACCGATAGAGTAGGTGGTAGTGGAGGAGTAGGAGGCTCCTAAGGAGGAGGAGGAGTTGGATCCTAAGGAGAGAGATTCTCCTTTAAGAGCATAGTTGCATGATGTAGAGGTCGAGCTCTAGTCGGCCAAGATCTAGGTACAACAGTGTGATGCTATCATTGCCCAGTGGGATGCTACTATAGTACAATGGGATGCTACTATAGAGCAGCTCATGACTCAGATATAGGATTTATAGGCTGCTATTAGGGGTGGTGCTACCAGGATGTAGGTTGTTGTTGATCCTTCCACACCTCAAGGTTCTATAAGGATAGATCGAGGGTAGAGATTAGGTGGATGTAGACTTTGCTAGATGAGTATGAGGTAATATTATTGGTCATGTAGGCCACATTGCTTCTCTCGAGATGTAGATCAGGAGGCTAGGAGCCACTCCTAGGGAGAGGATAGGTGTAGGTGGATCACAAGCTAGTGGGTGCTCTACCTTAGGGTAGTCTTCCATCCAGCCTAGTCAGAGGACCCAAACTCACACAGAGAGGCCAGTAAGCTCACATCACTCCACCCGAGATCCATCCATAGGAGGTGGTGCTACAGGGGGCATAGGCCTAGTGTTTGATTGATGATGCATTAGGCTTTTATTTTTGAGGTCAGCTAACCTATATGACTGTAGCCTTCGAGTATTTTTGTATATCCATGCACTTTGAGATACACATTTTGAGACACCTTTTGAGACACACATATTTATGAGATATTTGCATTATGCTTCATTATGTGTGTCATTTATTGCTTATATTTTTGTTTTACTTATGTGATGTGATGATGGCATTATGATGAGTTGATATATGTGTTAGATGATAGGTGATATTTATGATGATATGGATATTGAGATGGATGCTTATGTATATGTTTATGTAGATGCTTATATGATTTGATTATTGTGACATGATGTGATGTATCATGAGTTGATTTGATGATGGATTTATGATTCTATGTATGGGTGGATGCAATGATGTGATCTTAGATATGGATGGATGATTTATGAAATTATGTATTTATGGATGCAATGTTTTCGTTAGATGCATGTTTAATTTTGATTTAATTGTATGCATCTAACTTATGTTATGATATGGTAAATGCAATGTGTCATGCATTGTTTATATGATGTTTAGTCTAATGTGAATGAACCTGTATGCTTTAATCACTTAAAACATAAGGAATGCATATGATATGATTTCATCAATCTAAATGGGTGATACCATAGAAAGTATAACAATCATGAATGTAAATAATCATTCTTATCACAAGAACTAATTATTTGGGCATTCATATGTGAAATGTAATGGCGTGGAATGTATGTAATTTCTTGATAAAGCTTATGTTATTTAAAAGGTTCAAAATAGTCAGTGGTCATGTAGATATTATTTCTGACATCTATCTAGTATCTAGCCTACTTTGTTAATACCCCTTAATTTACAAACTTCATAAAGAAAATTGATGATGTGATGAATGATATGATTTGTTGCTATGTAGGAATTTTTGAGGCTTTTCCTGAGACTCAAACACTCTAGTTACCCTATCAATAACTGTATTGACCATACAAGACTTTTGAAAAGCAAGGCTTTCATCATGGACCTAGATATTCATTATCCCTATGTGTGCAAATGAATATATTTAGATAGAACTCAAGCATTTCCTCCGATGTCAGGTGGGATTCTTTCAGCCCATTGCTAAGATCATGGATCCTCAATTGTTCATCTTATCCTGTGTTGGACTTAGTTGGACTATACCACTAGGTAGCATTGGGTTACCTAAAGCTAGCTCATCCACATGCAAACATTGGTCTACACAAATGCAAGATGCTATTGTGATAGACATATCATCATGCGTAAGGGTACCACCATTGCCAAGCATGGTTGTACACCAACCTGTAATGGGGATCACCTTCCGGTTTTGTGCAATGCTGAGAATTCCAGGGATTCAAGTTCCATTCCCTTCTTTTCTTCATTTCATTTGGGATACTTGCTCATGCTTAGTGATGAAAATCACTATTTATTTTTGACTGATTTTTTTTCTTGAGCAAGGGATTTATGTAAGGATGAAAATCACTTGTTTGTTTTGTTTTTGTACTTTTTGGTACTTTGAATTATGACTTTGGAAACTGGGGTTTTGAATTTGTGCTTTGTTTTAGGATTTTTGCTTGTTTTAATGAAAGCAAGGGATTTATGTAGTGATGATAATCACTCATTTTTGGGTAGGGTGGAACTTGTCCTTTTGCCAATTCTCAACACCTTTGAACCGGTCGCACAGGGGGATAAGCAAGGAAGATCCTTTTTTGCTTAAGGTAACCTAGACCACTTTTGTAGCTTTCATCTTTCCCTTGTACCAACTAGGATTTTAGTGTTTTCAATTAGTGATAGGATCCTGAATATCTGAGGCATTCACGACTAGACCTTACTCTCTACTAATCAAGATGGCTTCCCACAAAAACTGATAAGACCACTAGATATGGTTGAATGACCAAAAAATCTTAGCCTATTCCTTATAGCAACATGATATGGTTGTGTTGAAAAACACAGTTACACACATGGATGAATGGATGAAGGTGGACTTGTGTATTTGTGGTTGTGATACAAACTGTGGCATCATTTGCAAGAGTGTGATCATAACATATGCAAATGCAATGGATATGCATGTTTGATGTAATGCAACTATATGAATGTAGGATGCAACTATTTTTGTATTTTTGATTTTGCATTGTTTTTGTATTTTTGATTGTATTTTGACCAAAGGGCTTATTGTGCCTTTGGGGCTTTTAGAGTTTGACCAAGCGGCGTGAAGATACCCTTGGAGCATTTTTGATTGAATTTTGACCAAGCGGTATGAAGATACCCTTGGAGCATTTTTTATTGAATTTGACCAAGCGGTTGATACCCTTGGAGCATTTTTGATTGAATTTGACCAAGCGGCTTGAAGATACCCTTGGAGCATTTTTTATTGAATTTGACCAAGCGATGTGAAGATACCCTTGGAGCATTTTTTTTAATTTTGATTAAATTTTTAAATTTTTGTATTTTTATTTGATTTTTTGTATTTTATGTATTTTTGAATTTTTTGTATTTTATGTATATTTGAATGTTTTTGTATTTTATGTATATTTGAATGTTTTTGTATTTTATGTATATTTGAATGTTTTTGTATTTTATGTATAAAATATCTTCAAATGAATGATATTGAGAGGCTCAGGCTCTTCAACACCATCCAATGATGTGAGGTGATATGCCCCAGGCCCAACCCTTTCTAAAATCATGTAGGGGCCTATCCAGTTTATCATAAATTTGTCTCGTAGGTGCGATGGTAGATTTGAGTTTTATTGGTTTTCTTTGAGCACAAGATCCCCAACTTTGAATTCTCTTAAGTGGACTTTACTATTGTAAGCTCATGCAAGGTGATCCTGATAAACATGGAGATGCTCCAAGGCATTGAATCGACGTTCATCAAGAAGCGTTAACTGATCAAGGTGGCCTTGCCATGCGGTGTCATCATCTATGAAGTCCTTCAATGCTATGCGTAGGGTTGGAATTTCCAACTCTAGGGGCATGATGGCCTCAGTGCCATATACAAGTGAAAATGGTGTTGCCCTAGTGGGCATCCGCACACTAGTCCTGTATGCCCACAATGCCAGAGGCAATTGCAAATGCTAGTCCTTATGATTATCTTTCACTATCTTCCTCAAGATGGAGACTATTGTTTTGTTTGAGGCTTCTGCTTGCCCATTTGCTTGTGGATAATAGGGTGTTGAAAAACTATGTTGAATATGGTATTTGTTCATTAAAGCATGCACATTTTTGTTCTTGAAATATGGCCCATTATCCGATATTATCTTTGAAGGGACCCCAAAATGACTTATGATATTGTGGAGTATAAACTCCGCAATCCTTGGTCCAATTGTCGATGTCAAGGGGATCGCTTCGACCCATTTGGTGAAATACTCAGTGGCCATTATGATGAACGTGTGTCGGCCTGAGGATGGGGGTGAGATCTTCCCCACTAAGTCTAGTCCCCACTACGAGAAGGGCCATGCTGCCTGGATGGGTTGCAAGGCTTGTGATGGCAAGTGAGTGAGGTTTGCATGATGCTGGCACTTAACGCATTTCTTGACATACTCACAATAGTACTTTTCCATAGTGGGCCAATAGTAACCCATTCTCAAGATGCACTTAACGATGGCCATGCCACTGAAGTGACCACCACACGTACCATCATGGGCTTGCAAAATTGCCCAAGATGCTTCCTGGGGCTCAAGACAATGAAGGAGCATTCCATCATAGCCTCGTCTATAAAGGATCTCTCCTAGCAAGATATACCTCATCACATTCTATTTAAATGCTCATATTTTAGCATGCGATAGGCCTTGTGGTACCATTCCAAGTTTTAGGAAATCTCGTAATTGGGAAAGCCAATCCTGATAAGCCACAACCTCTATGGATAAAATGACATGCTCCTCCTATGATCCAGAATTTGAGAACACAGATTGAGAAACAACCCTATGGTGAATGGTCGTACCACACTCCGTAGGACCTTGAGAGATCAAATATTCCCAAGGTGTCATTTGCAAGAAAGCTCTAGCTCTGAAGGACCAATCCTGATTTGGTTCGGTCTGGATCATGTTGACTGACTCTTGATTGTCCATAGCCTCACGTTGTATTGTTGAGTGCATGAGCACTTTAACATGAATGGTTGTGAAATCAGTAGATGGATTCTGAGGGATTAAGGATCCCAAATATGCCATGGTGTCTACAAATATGTTTGACATGTGAGGGATTGCCTCGATGTCATACCATTCCAGTCGGGCTAGGTAAGTGTCAACAAGCTCCTTGTAAGCTTTCAGGAGTGGGCACCTACATTGGAACAATCCTTTGACTTGATTAACTATGAGCAAAGAGTCACCAAAGATATTCAATCTTTTAATGCCCATTGCAATGGCTGTTTGGAGTCCCAAGATCAGGGCCTCATACTCTATGTTATTGTTTGTGCAAGGGAAGTCTAGCTTGAATGATAAGGGCAATGGAGCACCCTATGGTGTGATAAAGACTATCCCTACTCTACCCCCTTGCTCGCACTTTGAACCATCGAAGAACAATGCCATGTCTCTTTCTTTTTTAGGTTCTTCGAGTTTGGGTGGATCTGATAATGCGAAGACCGCATCATCAAGAAATTCTATGGTGAGAGGCTTGCTATCCTGAAGAGGTGCCTCTACTAATTGATCTGCTATGACTTGTCCCTTGATGGACTTCTAGCTTATGAACTCTAGATCAAATTCTATCAATAGCATGATCCACTTTGTAGTACGTGTATTGTGATAGGTCTTGTTCATCATATACTGCAAAGGATTTTGTTTTGATATAACGTAGGTCGTATGGCTCAACATGTAGTGTCACAACTTTTTGGTTGCAAAGACCACTGCTAAGCACAACTTTTCTACATACGCATATCCTAGCTCATAACTCACCAAGGTGCGACTGATGTAATATATGACTTGCTCTTTATCTTGTGCATTCTTTTGGGCCAACATGGTGCCCAAAGTGAAATATGTATAGTAAAAATGGTACCTCTGGCCTTGGTGGAGCCAATACTAGTGGTGTTGCTAGGTAAGTTTTGATCTCTGCAAAGGCTTGTTGGCATTCTTCATCCCAATGAAATGGGACATCCTTGCATAGCAACCGGTTCATGGGCTGACACTTATCTGATAATTGAGCAATGAACCATTTGATGGATGCTACCTTGCCTTGTAGGCTTCTTAACTCCCTAATGTTGGTAGGGGTGGCCATTTCCATTATAGCCTTTACCTTTGTAGGATCGACTTCGATGCCTCTCTTAGAAATGATGAAACCTAAGAGCTTACCAGAAGTCATGCCAAACACGCACTTCTTAGGGTTCAATCTGACATTGTGCTCAATGAGGTGATCGAAGACTTTTGTAAGGATTTCAGCGTGCTCTTGCCGCACTAAAGACTTGGCCAGCAAGTCATCCATGTAGTCTTCTAAGATTGTGTGCATGTAGTCATGGAAGATGTATGTCATGGCCCGTTGATATGTGGCACCAACATTCTTTAGGCCAAATGGCATCACCTTGTAACAGAATGTCCCCCATGGAGTAATGAAAGTAGTCTTATGTTGGTCTTCGGGTTTGATTCAGATTTGATTGTATCCAAAAAACCCATCCATTAGGGAGAGCATCTCATGACCTGTAGTGGCATCAACAAGAGCATCTATGTTTGGCAATGGGAATGAATCCTTTGGAGTTGCCCTATTCAAGTCTCTAAAATCTATGCAAATGTGGACTCTTCCATCAAGTTTTCCCATGGGCACCATGTTCGAGACCCATTCAGGATAGTCAATGGGAACTATGAAAATCGCATCCAACAGTTTTTGTAACTCATTCTTCACCATCAAAGCGATGGTTGGATGCATTTTCCTCAAATTTTGCTTGATTGGCTTCTTCATGGGATCCAATGAAAGGTTATGAACAACTAACTTTGGATCAATCCCTGGCATGTCTTTGTAAGTCCAAGAAAAAATATTTGGCCTCTCTTTAAGGAGAGGAATTATGATGGCTTGTTCCTCTGGAGATAGACTTTCTTCGAACTTGACTTTCTTTGGTTGAGTAGGATCATCACTGATGTCCATCTCGAAAGTCACTTCTATAGCCATATGTGACCCATCCTCCAACTGGTGAGGCATGGGTATCAAATGAATGTCATCGATGGGATTTATAGGTCCTACTGACTCAGGATCCAAACCGGCATGGAATACATCATATGCACAACCTGATGCAAAATGAAATGGTTGTAACACCTCTTCGCTAGGGAAAAGGTCTTCAGGCTCTATGGGTGAATCAACGTGATCCCAATCAATAGCCTCTATATCAAGACATAATGGTTTAGTAGGATCTACTAGGTTATGAAGTGGAGTGGCCAAATCAATGGAGATCATATTGATGGATGGAATGAAATATCTAGGACCACATGGGTGAAACATTGTCTCAGAGGTTTCTCCTCCATACTCACGATGAGGCTCTAGAGGAAAAGGAATCTCTAGATCTAGCCCATGAGTAGGCCGGATAATAGGATCATTGGGTTCTAAGAGCTCCCTGAACGTAGGTAGAGGGGGATTGACCGCATGATAAATGACATTTAAGTCGATAGGTCTCCCCAAAAACTACAATCTAGGGTCTATGGCATGAAGTGTCACTTCTCTTTCTACCAACATGTTGACTTGCCGCAAGTGGTGAGGCCCAAGATAAGCCATCTTAGTCTCATCATCAAAGTCATCATCACTTATCCAAAAACCATTAGCATTGGTATGTGGTCCCAAGATAAGGGGTACATCTCTTGGCCCCAAGTAGGCCATATCTATTTCATCCTCATATTCTTCATCACTTATGAAGATGCCATTTGCATTAGTATGTTACCCCAAGTCATGGGGCCATTGCCTTGCCCCTAGGTAGGCTCTCTCTATTGAGTCCTTTGACTCATAGCCACTTTCATCCGATATGTACCCACTCTCATTATGGATAGACCAGGCAAGGCTTTGTAAATAGTGAGGCCCATGATAGGCTAAGCTTGTTTGTACTTCATCATCACTTGCCTCATATCCATTTTCTTCTTGCTCTTCATCCCATGAGTTGTAACCTATTGGGATGGCATCAATTGTGAAGCTTGGATGATAAGTCTTGGGTGGTGGTATGTTTACCATGACCACTTGTCTGTTACTTGGATGTCTTGTACTTGGTGGGTGATAAGGAATAAAATCAATGTCTTCTCCTAACCCCAAGCTTAATCTATCCAAGGCTACTGCTAGAGAGTCATCTCGACCTCTAATGTGATAGCCTAACCCAAACCTATCAGAGGGAAGCTGGTATTGCAGCTCGAATGGCCGCCTACACCCCTGCTCATATATACCAAGACCATAGCCATGCCAATGGTAATGTTCAAAGTAGCTTAGAGAAAACTCAGGATTAGAGAGGTAACAAACATTAATAGTGAATAGTTCATCATTGTCCTCTTCTATGTCTATAGACTTATGGGTGTAGTCCAAGCCAGCATAGACAAAGTTGGTCTGGTTGGGAGGGATTCCAAGTGGCACCACTATTCCCACTAGTGGTCTCAGGTATTTTGATCATCCCATGTCTTATGTAGACTCTATGATGGGTATGAATGTTATGTTCTACACAAGATACTCTCCTATCCCTATGCTTGCCAAGTGTATTATTGCATGTGATGTGGATGATCCTATAGATGACACTGGTGAAGTGGGTTCTAGTATCTCCTCAGCTTGATCTTGGAGATCTTTGAAGAACACAAGCTTATACTGAGAGGGGGGTGAACAGTATAAGACCTCTTTTTACTTTTTCCTTTATACTTCAAAATAGTAAAGCAATATACCCAAAGCAATATCAAAGCAATGCACAATATCATCCACAAAGTGACACCAATTTTAACGTGGTTCACCCGGAATGGTTGGGCTACGTCCACAAAACTTTTCTCTAAAAGTTATCTCAAAGTTCTTTGGGAATCCTTCCCAATTACAATGTTTATGAGCCTCGGCCCAAAGGAGATACCTTCCCCCAATCAGAATTTATGAGCCTCTGCTCAAAGGAGATACCTTCCCCTCTGCTCTAGAAATGATCCCTCAGAAGATCAACTGCCTCTACCTCTTGCCGAACACGTGGAACTCCTTTCCACCGAAGACCTCCTATCCTCAATGCTTAGCCTAAGAGACCTCTGCCTTCTATGATCACGTCCACAGCAGCTCAGCAACCTGTACCAAACACAGTCAGTCGGTCTAGTACAAGTCTTCCTCTGTCTATCAGATCTATCCAACTCTTGAACAAATCAATCCTCTACATACAAGCCTTCTCAAAGACTTGCCAACTATCCTCAAGTTCTTCTCATAGAACCAATGCACCTCTATCCTCAAGTTCTCTGATAGAACTATCAAACTCAGCTCACAAGTCCTCTGCTAGGACCTGTCCAAATCTGCTCACAAGTCCCCACCAGAACCTGTCCAAAACTGCTCACAAGTCCCCATCGAAACCTGTCCAAAACTGCTCACAAGTCCCCACGCCTAACCTATCCAAAAACTCGGCAAGCTCACCAAGAAAAACTTTCTTAGTAGGAAATCACAAAGTGAATTGTTAGAGACCCAATGTGATTTGTCAAACTCATAGAAGCATAAAGAGAATTGTTAGAGACTCAATATGTTCTATACTCAAATCCCAATCTCAAAACTCAACTCAAATCAACTCAGCTCAATCTCAATCTCAAATCTGAAAACTCAACTCAATATCTAAAATGGATAGGATAGAATGTTTTCTTTCAAGAACATGAAACCCCAACAATTGCCAACTATGCAAAGAATCACATAACAATGATACTCATGTTCTTTTCACCATCAATTAGGGTTTCAACAACAATGCTCATCAAACAAGGTTTAGTCAACCAACACCATTCAACTCAACATCAACCTTGAAGCATTCAACCAATCATCACAAGAAAAGGAAACAAGTAGAAATCCTTTTCCCTCCAAAGATATTTGAACAAAACAGCCACCAACACAATATCACCAAATGTAAAGAATAACTTGCTCAAATCAACTCAATGGAGTAAGCCCAATATCATGAATCAAGTAAAGCAATAACTTGATCAAACAACCTCTATGGAAGCAACTCAACCATCAAACTCAAAACAGCCAACCAAGGGTTCCACCAACTCAATGCAAGTAGCAAGACTCACAAACATAAACCCTAGTGCACAATGCTTCCACTACCTCAAACCAGAATTATGCATTCACCAAAACTCTCATCAAGGATAACAATGCATAAGAAGTCTTCAACAAACCAGAAAATAGGATTTACACCCAACCAAAGGAAACCTAGTTGAAAACCTTTTCACTCCAACCTTATTTCAGAAAACATACACCAATCATACTCATAAGGAAAATGTGCCCATACCTTTTTGGAGTAGAAGAAAATTGATCCTTAAATCTGTCACCACACACAACCCTCAAACTTCCAACCAAGTTAGGGTTAGAACCAAGATAAATGAGCATATATAAAAACTTTCCTTAATACACCTTTTAGCTTCTCTTCTTTAAAAACAACCACCAAAGAAGCCAAAAACACAACAACCAAAACTTACACCTTATATCTCCATTTTTAAATTTAGCATAGCAAAAGACTAATCTCAAAAATACAACCAAAGAAATATCCCCTTATTTCTCCTATGTCTTTTAAACAATGCTAAACAATGCCAAAAATCATATCAAGAAAATAATCACACCTTATAATGGCTGCCCTTGAAGAATCCGAAATTCGCGGCACAAAACACGTTTTAATAAAAACGTGACTAATCCATGCACAACTCCCTCCGTGGGGATCGAAACGTAGACCTCCACCTACGCAAGGCCCAAACGCAGCCTTCGCTGCCACTAGCCCACAAGGGGCTTACGAAGTCCAAGACGGACTTCCTTCCACATAAATGGTCAAGCTTTTCGAAAGCTTTTCAAACCACGAGCTCTCCTCTTTCGCAGCGTAAACAGAACATTCGATCGCAGCCAAACCAATTAATTGCCTTCGATTTTCCAAGAGGGTTTAACCTTAGGAACCTTCTCATATTTATAGTCCATACGTGGACTTTAGAACACGTCGGTTGCAAAGAAAAGTAATTTCGAATTTAATCGAAATTTGCTTTCTAAAGGGTTTAAAAACCCTTAAAGTATTTTTAATAAATTAAAAATAATTTCTCCCTTAATTAATTAAATAATTAATTAATTAAAACCTTGAAGGGTTTTAAATAATAATTAAATAAATAATAAAGAGAACCTCCATTGGTTTTAATAAAAACCATTGCCAATGGAATCTCTCCGGATTCTCTTAAAAATATTCTCTTGGAATCTTCCACCTTTGAAGCCAACACATCCTCTTAACATTAATGTCATTTCCTTTTGACATCAATGACAACTCATAGACAAGAAGCTAGGATCTCAAACCCAAAATTGCCAACAATCTCCCCCTTTGTCATTGATGGCAAACCATGCTTCTCAACAACACAGAAACTCAACATAAACAGCTCCCCCTGTCTTGAGGCTCTCCCCCTTACTCATATCTCTCCCCCTTTGTCATCAATGGCAAAGGGTCACCTTTGGGGCTTGGGACTAAGAATGAGCCTCTTAGCTTAGTCCCTCCCCCACCTCCTGTTGAGGTGTTTAATTTTGGGGTGGGAGTAAAACTCCCAACAGGCACTGATCATCATCAGTGTCTATAGCTGCCTTACCATGTCTTCTCTTGTTCTCCTTGTCCATATTCCTGTTCCTGTTCCTATCACTGTTCTTGTTCCTATTATCATTCCTGTTCTTATCCATGCCTTGATCCTTGGACCTGTTCATACCACTGTTCCTGTTCCTGTACCTTGGAAGTTCAGCTCTACACTGTCTAGCTGTGTGACCTTCATTGTTGCACTTATAACAAGTAACAATGTTATTTCTTTTAGGCATACCTGTTCTTTGAATCCACCTGTTATGACTAACCCTGTTCCTGTTATTAGCCTTGCAAAAAATTGCCTTATGCCCAAACTGTTTACAAGAGTAGCAATACCCTTGAAAGAAATTACCACCTCTGAAACTGTCATTTACCTTCCTTACTTGAGTCATGCAATGTGAAGCCATGTGACCAAACCTGTGACAAGCAAAACATCTGCCATTAAACTTTCCTGTAAATGACCTTCTAGGTCCTGTAAACTTTCTCCCCTTTTTCTGTTTCCTATTTTCTATTTATGTGCATCTATCACTCAAGGACTCTTTCTCTGAAATACTCTCCTCATCAGAACTCTCTTCTTTTTGGAATCTCTTACTAGACTCCCCAACTTGTTCCTTGTGTGTCTTACCAAAACCAAGACCTGTTTTATCTGTTGCCTTTCTTTGACCTTTGATGAGTGACTTAACCTTTTTGGAGCTATCTTGAAACCTGTAAAGCTTATCCTTGTACTCTTTAGTTTCCTCTTTCAAAGAAGCCATTTTTTGTTCTAACTCATTATACTCAAGAACCTTAGACTCTAACTCATCCTTGAGTTCTTGTGTCTTAGCTATAGAGAAGTCAAGACTTTCTATAAGATCATCTCTCTCCATACAACATTCATCTAACTTATCCTTGAGTCTAGCATTCTTCTTTCTTTCCTTTTCCAAAACACTAAGAGCACTAATAAGTTCACTTTCAAGATCCTTTATTTGATTTCCTTTTGAATCATCAAAGCCTTTTTCAGATTTCTTATCACTAGAGGTGCTACCCTTTTCAAAAACCATACATGCATCTTCCTTATAGTTTTCTGAAGCATCCTCATACATACTAGAAACCAAATCATTATTTGTGCAATCATCCTCAAGGTGACCAAAATTTCCACATCTAAGACATTTCATGATAATGAATCTATGTTTCGGTTCTTCCTCTTTTTCGATATGAACAACATCTCATTTTCATTATCACTTGAAGAACTTTCACTATCACTACTAGAACACTTACTTGCTTTGTCTAGGTAGAAACTCTTCTTGTGCTTGTGAGAATACCTCTTTCCTTGATTGTTGTGCTCATCTTTGTTTTTCCTGTGATGCTTGTGCTTTTCAGAATCCTTGCTCTTAGAATCTTGTTTATCTTCATCACTTTCATTCTTGGGAACAGTACGATCAGTAGCATAATGACCAAACTTTCCACAATTGAAACATCTTATATTTTTCATACTTTTGTGCTTTCTAGAGAACTTGCCTTTCTTGCTGTAATATGCCTCTTCATCACTAGAAGACTCATCACGAATAGGTGTTGCATTGCCACTTGAATAATCCATTGTGTTCTTTACTAGCTTTTCCTTCAAGTTGTTAAACTTTTCGAAGGCACCTGCTCTGATACCAATTGAAGAACACAAGCTTATATTGAGAGGGGGGTGAACAGTATAAGACCTCTTTTTACTTTTTCCTTTATACTTCAAAATAGTAAAGCAATATACCCAAAGCAATATCAAAGCAATGCACAATATCATCCACAAAGTGACACCAATTTTAACGTGGTTCACCCAGAATGGGTGGGCTACGTCCACAAAACTTTTCTCTAAAAGTTATCTCAAAGTTCTTTGGGAATCCTTCCCAATTACAATGTTTATGAGCCTCGGCCCAAAGGAGATACCTTCCCCCAATCAGAATTTATGAGCCTCTGCTCAAAGGAGATACCTTCCCCTCTACTCTAGAAATGATCCCTAAGAAGATCAACTGCCTCTACCTCTTGCCGACACGTGGAACTCCTTTCCACCGAAGACCTCCTATCCTCAATGCTTAGCCTAAGAGACCTCTGCCTTCTATGATCACGTCCACAATAGCTCAGCAACCTGTACCAAACATAGTCAGTCGGTCTAGTACAAGTCTTCCTCTATCTGTCAGATCTGTCCAACTCTTGAACAAATCAATCCTCTACATACAAGCCTTCTCAAAGACTTGCCAACTATCCTCAGGTTCTTCTCATAGAACCAATGCACCTCTATCCTCAAGTTCTCTGATAGAACTATCAAACTCAGCTCACAAGTCCTCTGCTAGGACCTGTCCAAATCTGCTCACAAGTCCCCACCGAAACCTGTCCAACCCCACCCCAACTCCACCACCCCCACATCCCCTTGAACCTGTCCAAAAACTCAGCAAGCTCACCAAGAAAAACTTTCTTAGTAGGAAATCACAAAGTGAATTGTTAGAGACCCAATGTGATTTGTCAAACTCATAGAAGCATAAAGAGAATTGTTAGAGACTCAATATGTTCTATACTCAAATCCCAATCTCAAAACTCAACTCAAATCAACTCAGCTCAATCTCAATCTCAAATCTAAAAACTCAACTCAATATCTGAAATGGATAGGATAGAATGTTTTCTTTCAAGAACATGAAACCCCAACAATTGCCAACTATGCAAAGAATCACATAACAATGATACTCATGTTCTTTTCACCATCAATTAGGGTTTCAACAACAATGCTCATCAAACAAGGTTTAGTCAACCAACACCATTCAACTCAACATCAACCTTGAAGCATTCAACCAATCATCACAAGAAAAGGAAACAAGTAGAAATCCTTTTCCCTCCAAAGATATTTGAACAAAACAGCCACCAACACAATATCACCAAATGTAAAGAATAACTTGCTCAAATCAACTCAATGGAGTAAGCCCAATATCATGAATCAAGTAAAGCAATAACTTGATCAAACAACCTCTATGGAAGCAACTCAACCATCAAACTCAAAACAGCCAACCAAGGGTTCCACCAACTCAATGCAAGTAGCAAGACTCACAAACATAAACCCTAGTGCACAATGCTTCCACTACCTCAAACCAGAATTATGCATTCACCAAAACTCTCATCAAGGATAACAATGCATAAGAAGTCTTCAACAAACCAGAAAATAGGATTTACACCCAACCAAAGGAAACCTAGTTGAAAACCTTTTCACTCCAACCTTATTTCAGAAAACATACACCAATCATACTCATAAGGAAAATGTGCCCATACCTTTTTGGAGTAGAAGAAAATTGATCCTTAAAGTTGTCACCACACACAACCCTCAAACTTCCAACCAAGTTAGGGTTAGAACCAAGATAAATGAGCATATATAAAAACTTTCCTTAATACACCTTTTAGCTTCTCTTCTTTAAAAACAACCACCAAAGAAGCCAAAAACACAACAACCAAAACTTACACCTTATATCTCCATTTTTAAATTTAGCATAGCAAAAGACTAATCTCAAAAATACAACCAAAGAAATATCCCCTTATTTCTCCTATGTCTTTTAAACAATGCTAAACAATGCCAAAAATCATATCAAGAAAATAATCACACCTTATAATGGCTGCCCTTGAAGAATCCGAAATTCGCGGCACAAAACACGTTTTAATAAAAACGTGACTAATCCATGCACAGCTCCCTCCGTGGGGATCGAAACGCAGACCTCCGCCTACGCAAGGCCCAAACGCAGCCTTCGCTGCCACTAGCCCACAAGGGGCTTACGAAGTCCAAGACGGACTTCCTTCCACATAAACGGTCAAGCTTTCGAAAGCTTTTCAAACCACGAGCTCTCCTCTTTCGTAGCGTAAACAGAACATTCGATCGCAGCCAAACCAATTAATTGCCTTCAATTTTCCAAGAGGGTTTAACCTTAGGAACCTTCTCATATTTATAGTCCATACGTGGACTTTAGAACACGTCAGCTGCAAAGAAAAGTAATTTCGAATTTAATCGAAATTTGCTTTCTAAAGGGTTTAAAAACCCTTAAAGTATTTTTAATAAATTAAAAATAATTTCTCCCTTAATTAATTAAATAATTAATTAATTAAAACCTTGAAGGGTTTTAAATAATAATTAAATAAATAATAAAGAGAACCTCCATTGGTTTTAATAAAAACCATTGCCAATGGAATCTCTTCGGATTCTCTTAAAAATATTCTCTTGGAATCTTCCACCTTTGAAGCCAACACATCCTCTTAACATTAATGTCATTTCCTTTTGACATCAATGACAACTCATAGACAAGAAGCTAGGATCTCAAACCCAAAATTGCCAACAATCTCCCCCTTTGTCATTGATGGCAAACCATGCTTCTCAACAACACAGAAACTCAACATAAACAACTCCCCCTGTCTTGAGGCTCTCCCCCTTACTCATATCTCTCCCCCTTTGTCATCAATGGCAAAGGGTCACCTTTGGGGCTTGGGACTAAGAATGAGCCTCTTAGCTTAGTCCCTCCCCCACCTCCTGTTGAGGTGTTTAATTCCGGGGTGGGAGTAAAACTCCCAATAGGCACTGATCATCATCAGTGTCTATAGCTGCCTTACCATGTCTTCTCTTGTTCTCCTTGTCCATATTCCTATTCCTGTTCTTGTCACTATTCCTGTTCCTGTTATCATTCCTATTCTTATCCATGCCTTGATCCTTGGACCTGTTCATACCACTGTTCCTATTCCTGTACCTTGGAAGTTCAGCTCTACACTGTCTAGTTGTGTGACCTTCATTGTTGCACTTATAACAAGTAACAATGTTATTTCTTTTAGGCATACCTGTTCTTTGAATCCACCTATTCTGACTAACCCTGTTCCTGTTATTAGCCTTGCAAAAAATTGCCTTATGCCCAAACTGTTTACAAGAGTAGCAATACCCTTGAAAGAAATTACCACCTCTGAAACTGTCATTTACCTTCCTTACTTGAGTCATGCAATGTGAAGCCATGTGACCAAACTTGTGACAAGCAAAACATCTGCCATTAAACTTTCCTGTAAATGACCTTCTAGGTCCTGTAAACTTTCTCCCCTTTTTCTGTTTCCTATTTTCTATTTATGTGCATCTATCACTCAAGGACTCTTTCTCTGAAATACTCTCCTCATCAGAACTCTCTTCCTTTTGGAATCTCTTACTAGATTCCCCAACTTGTTCCTTGTGTGGCTTAACAAAACCAAGGCCTGTTTTATCTGTTGCCCTTCTTTGATCTTTGATGATGGACTTTACCTTTTTGGAGCTATCTTGAAACCTGTAAAGCTTATCCTTGTACTCTTTAGTTTCCTCTTTCAAAGAAGCCATTTTTTGTTCTAACTCATTATACTCAAGAACCTTAGACTCTAACTCATCCTTGAGTTCTTGTGTCTTAGCTATAGAGAAGTCAAGACTTTCTATAAGATCATCTCTCTCCATACAACATTCATCTAACTTATCCTTGAGTCTAGCATTCTTCTTTCTTTCCTTTTCCAAAACACTAAGAGCACTAATAAGTTCACTTTCAAGATCCTTTATTTGATTTCCTTTTGAATCATCAAAGCCTTTTTCAGATTTCTTATCACTAGAGGTGCTACCCTTTTCAAAAACCATACATGCATCTTCCTTATAGTTTTCTGAAGCATCCTCATACATACTAGAAACCAAATCATTATTTGTGCAATCATCCTCAAGGTGACCAAAATTTCCACATCTAAGACATTTCATGATAATGAATCTATGTTTCGGTTCTTCCTCTTTTTCTGATATGAACAACATCTCATTTTCATTATCACTTGAAGAACTTTCACTATCACTACTAGAACACTTACTTGCTTTGTCTAGGTAGAAACTCTTCTTGTGCTTGTGAGAATACCTCTTTCCTTGATTGTTGTGCTCATATTTGTTTTTCCTGTGATGCTTGTGCTTTTCAGAATCCTTGCTCTTAGAATCCTGTTTATCTTCATCACTTTCATTCTTGGGAATAGTACAGTTAGTAGCATAATGACCAAACTTTCCACAATTGAAACATCTTATATTTTTCATACTTTTGTGCTTTCTAGAGAACTTGCCTTTCTTGCTGTAATATGCCTCTTCATCACTAGAAGACTCATCACGAATAGGTGTTGCATTGCCACTTGAATAATCCATTGTGTTCTTTACTAGCTTTTCCTTCAAGCTGTTAAACTTTTCGAAGGCACCTGCTCTGATACCAATTGAAGAACACAAGCTTATACTGAGAGGGGGGTGAACAGTATAAGACCTCTTTTTACTTTTTCCTTTATACTTCAAAATAGTAAAGCAATATACCCAAAGCAATATCAAAGCAATGCACAATATCATCCACAAAGTGACACCAATTTTAACGTGGTTCACCCAGAATGGTTGAGCTACGTCCACAAAACTTTTCTCTAAAAGTTATCTCAAAGTTCTTTGGGAATCCTTCCCAATTACAATGTTTATGAGCCTCGGCCCAAAGGAGATACCTTCCCCCAATCAGAATTTATGAGCCTCTGCTCAAAGGAGATACCTTCCCCTCTACTCTGGAAATGATCCCTCGGAAGATCAAGCTGCCTCTACCTCTTGCCAGCACGTGGAACTCCTTTCCACCGAAGACCTCCTATCCTCAATGCTTAGCCTAAGAGACCTCTGCCTTCTATGATCACGTCCACAGTAGCTCAACAACCTATACCAAACATAGTCAGTCGGTCTAGTACAAGTCTTCCTCTGTCTGTCAGATCTGTCCAACTCTTGAACAAATCAATCCTCTACATACAAGCCTTCTCAAAGACTTGCCAACTGTCCTCAGGTTCTTCTCATAGAACCAATGCACCTCTATCCTCAAGTTCTCTGATAGAACTATCAAACTCAGCTCACAAGTCCTCTGCTAGGACCTGTCCAAATCTGCTCACAAGTCCCCACCGAAACCTGTCCAAAGCCGCCCCTCACAAGTCCCCACTAGAACCTGTCCAAAAACTCGGCAAGCTCACCAAGAAAAACTTTCTTAGTAGGAAATCACAAAGTGAATTGTTAGAGACCCAATGTGATTTGTCAAACTCATAGAAGCATAAAGAGAATTGTTAGAGACTCAATATGTTCTATACTCAAATCCCAATCTCAAAACTCAACTCAAATCAACTCAGCTCAATCTCAATCTCAAATCTGAAAACTCAACTCAATATCTGAAATGGATAGGATAGAATGTTTTCTTTCAAGAACATGAAACCCCAACAATTGCCAACTATGCAAAGAATCACATAACAATGATACTCATGTTCTTTTCACCATCAATTAGGGTTTCAACAACAATGCTCATCAAACAAGGTTTAGTCAACCAACACCATTCAACTCAACATCAACCTTGAAGCATTCAACCAATCATCACAAGAAAAGGAAACAAGTAGAAATCCTTTTCCCTCCAAAGATATTTGAACAAAACAGCCACCAACACAATATCACCAAATGTAAAGAATAACTTGCTCAAATCAACTCAATGGAGTAAGCCCAATATCATGAATCAAGTAAAGCAATAACTTGATCAAACAACCTCTATGGAAGCAACTCAACCATCAAACTCAAAACAGCCAACCAAGGGTTCCACCAACTCAATGCAAGTAGCAAGACTCACAAACATAAACCCTAGTGCACAATGCTTCCACTACCTCAAACCAGAATTATGCATTCACCAAAACTCTCATCAAGGATAACAATGCATAAGAAGTCTTCAACAAACCAGAAAATAGGATTTACACCCAACCAAAGGAAACCTAGTTGAAAACCTTTTCACTCCAACCTTATTTCAGAAAACATACACCAATCATACTCATAAGGAAAATGTGCCCATACCTTTTTGGAGTAGAAGAAAATTGATCCTTAAAGCTGTCACCACACACAACCCTCAAACTTCCAACCAAGTTAGGGTTAGAACCAAGATAAATGAGCATATATAAAAACTTTCCTTAATACACCTTTTAGCTTCTCTTCTTTAAAAACAACCACCAAAGAAGCCAAAAACACAACAACCAAAACTTACACCTTATATCTCCATTTTTAAATTTAGCATAGCAAAAGACTAATCTCAAAAATACAACCAAAGAAATATCCCCTTATTTCTCCTATGTCTTTTAAACAATGCTAAACAATGCCAAAAATCATATCAAGAAAATAATCACACCTTATAATGGCTGCCCTTGAAGAATCCAAAATTCGCGGCACAAAACACGTTTTAATAAAAACGTGACTAATCCATGCACAGCTCCCTCCGCGGGGATCGAAACGCAGACCTCCGCCTACGCAAGGCCCAAACGCAGCCTTCGCTGCCACTAGCCCACAAGGGGCTTACGAAGTCCAAGACGGACTTCCTTCCACATAAACGGTCAAGCTTTTCGAAAGCTTTTCAAACCACGAGCTCTCCTCTTTCGCAGCGTAAATAGAACATTCGATCGCAGCCAAACCAATTAATTGCCTTCGATTTTCCAAGAGGGTTTAACCTTAGGAACCTTCTCATATTTATAGTCCATACGTGGACTTTAGAACACGTCGGATGCAAAGAAAAGTAATTTCGAATTTAATCGAAATTTGCTTTCTAAAGGGTTTAAAAACCCTTAAAGTATTTTTAATAAATTAAAAATAATTTCTCCCTTAATTAATTAAATAATTAATTAATTAAAACCTTGAAGGGTTTTAAATAATAATTAAATAAATAATAAAGAGAACCTCCATTGGTTTTAATAAAAACCATTGCCAATGGAATCTCTCCGGATTCTCTTAAAAATATTCTCTTGGAATCTTCCACCTTTGAAGCCAACACATCCTCTTAACATTAATGTCATTTCCTTTTGACATCAATGACAACTCATAGACAAGAAGCTAGGATCTCAAACCCAAAATTGCCAACAATCTTCTTCTTCTATGGGACTTGGATTTTTCTCAATGGCTATGGTTAGAGCTTCCTTGAGATTTCATTCCTCAACTAAGGGTGCCTGTAGCTTTTGATTATATTTTGGTTTAGATGTTGATGGTCTCTTAGAAGCATTAGTTATTTTGGGCACAAGATGAGGTGTTGATGTTGATGAGTCTTTTTGTACCCCTTTGTATTTGTTATCTAGTTGCATAGTTGAAGATGAAGGTCCTACATACAGGTGGGAAGAAAGAATCACAAATTCCCCCAAAAAATCCACCTGATGGAAATATTTGAATGGATCTTCATCAACCAGCACCACATATACTTTTTCATCATGCACATACTTGACACATTGGTGTAAAATCGATGGGACACACTTCATATCTCTTATCCAAGGGTGCCCTAGGAGGACGTTGTATTGCATGATTCCTTCCAAGACATGACACATCACAGGGATGGTTTTATGCCCCACCTTAATGGGTAGTACTATCATTCCCATAGTATTGCATAAAGCATCATTGAAAGCTCTTAACGTGTAGGCTCTCGGAATGATATTTGACTTGGGGATATTGAGGTGTTCTATTGATGTCATTGTGATGATTTTTATTGACAAACCTATATCGATCAAGACCCATTTAAAAGGTAAATCATTATTTGATGCAACAATATGCACCAGAGGGTCTGGTGTGGTAGTAGGCACTGTATTAATCTCATGGTCATAGAATCGAATTACAGGTTTTTGGCATTGCTGTACTTGTCCCACAAAATGAGCAAATGCATTTGGATCTTATGGTTGGAGCTCAATCTATCTCAAAATCTCTATAAAAGTCTCCCTGTGCTTTGGGGACTATTGTATGAGCTCATAGATAGATAGCTTAATTGGAGTCATTTGTAAGTTTTGCTCTAGTCTACTCCAAACAGTTACCATAGGTCGAGTTGGTGGAACTAGAAATTTGCTGCCCCTGCCTCTGTTGAGGTGCATCTAGGACATTGATTGGAGCCACGAGAGGCTATGGTTGACCATATTTTCTAGTCTTGGTATCTATATTGACAATTTCAACCATCCCAATGCACCCATGGCTAGGCGTATCAATTTGGACCTGATTGACTTGGGCACCTTTCCCTCTAGGAGCATTATGGTTTGGTAGCAGGTTTTTGTATATGCCCATATCCCTGTTATAAGGAGCCAATGGGTTGTCAACTTTAAGTTCTCTCACCTCAATCATGTTTTGCACCTGATGTTTGAAACTAATGCAAAGTTCAATGTTATACCCTGATATCCTGTGATAAGGGCAAAACTGATCTTCCCTATATCCTTTTGGCTTATGATGGTTGGGATCTATGAGAGGTATATCACAAAATTTGATCTTCCCAGCCTCGCTCAATTGGTTGAAAATTTATTGCATTGACTCTAATAGAGGTTTAAAATAGCAAAGTGGCTTGCGTTCTCTGTTTTGCCTCTGATTGTTCTTTTGATAGTAATTTACTGGTAGAGGCTATGCTTGATAATTTTGGGGTTGCTACACAACCCAATCCTTAGGTGTAGCCAATACTACTTGATTAAATGGATCCAGGTTGGCCTGTTTCTACTTGTACTTGTCATTCTTGCCATTTTTGTTCCACTCCTTCTTGTTTCAAAGCTTAATGGTTCCCTCATCTAATTTTATGTCCTCAATGAGTTTGGCTTGTGCCAAGGATTCCTCAAATGACATATATTGTTGAAGTTTTAGCAAGATGGAAATGTGTTTAGAACAACTATTTGTGAACATGCATATGATTTCTTCTGTGGGGAGAGAATGATAACTTTGCCATGAATTTTCTCCATCTATCCCCGTATTCCATTACTGGTTTGGTGTCATGATGTTTTAGGTTGGCCAAGTCTGAAAGGTTCACCTTTATTTTAGCACCAAAGTAGAAATTTAGGAATGCATTTACTAGTTCAAAATTGGATATGTTGTGCTTAGGCAGTTGGTTGAACTATTGAGTGGCAGTGCCTAAAAATATCATAATGAAAGTCCTTAGTATAAGAACATCATTTTCTTCAAGATGAAAACATGCATTGATGAAATTTGTAACATGCTCTTGTCCATCCTCTTCACCCTTAAATTTTTATAACCTAGGCATCTCAAAATGCTTAGGATATGCAAGGCTACGGACTGATGGGTATAATGGTTGGTTGTGTATTTTACTCAATGTTGATTGGCTCCTTGTCATTTCTTGTTTCTCAAAGGACTTCATATTTTTAGCGAGTGCCTGAAATGCATTTGATCCTCTTATTATAGGCCCTCTCATGGTGGTAATGGAGGTAACTCTAGGTGCACTTGACTTGTTCTATTCTCTTCCCTCCTATGATGGGATTCAAGATGTGTTTGATCTTGATTTATCATGTTTACCCTTTCTCCACCAGTTTTATGTTGTTCATGATTTGAGTGGTGGTTTCATTGTGGGATTTCTTCTTATCTATTGCACCCTTCTCTTGGTGAGTCAGCATGTGTATATATTTGATAATCATTGCCATTGGCTTGTAAATTGATATGATCTAGTTGCTCAGCTTATTCTTTTAGACACTACTCATGTTGGTGTAAAAGCCTTTATCTTTATTTGTCATGCTCAAGAGCTTCCACTAGCTCTCGCTCTTTGTGCAACACATTCTATAACCATCACATGCAGTCAGATTGCACTTTTAAATAGGACTCATGTTTGTCTGATTTTGTTCTTGTGGTTTTTATTCACAGATTCCTCGAAGAGGTTTCTACTATTTCTTTGCTCTTGCTAGCTACTATAATTTGTTCTGTGTGTTGATAAGTATATCTATGGTTATAATATACATGAGACTTGGAGAGTTTATTTAAAGCATCCCCGGATTGAGAGGTGCACTTAGAAGTAACAGTTCATGAACTTCTAGATGCAAAATTTTTTGTGGCTATGGTTCTAGGAGGCGGCCTTAGATGGAACCGATCCAACTCATCTAACTGTCTTGTTTTCCATGGTTGATCCATTGGGGTGCCATTTACTCCAATGAGGTCATGGTATATTGGAATACTTCCTCGTGTGTGAAGGGTATCTTATATTTGTTGTCTATGACAGGATGTGGCTCTAGTTTCTTGCTCTTCAGTAGGTAGACATGTTCTCAATGTCTCATGTAAAGTTTGAGATGTGACTCTTGTGTGTCTTTTTGGTGATGAGGCTTTTATGGCCTTATCTACCCTCCATGAGGATGGATATGGGGAAACCTCTTCATCCCTATGTGACTAATGGGGTCTAGAACCCTTCTTATGTCCATGTGGAGAGGAAGCTCTTGAAGCCTCCTCATGTATTTGAGAAGTTTCTATGTGTTTAGAGGAAGACCTTGAGGCTTCCTTGTGTCTCCTTGATGATGATGGCCATGAAGCCTCTTTGTGTTGTTATTATTTAGTTCAATTATTCAACTCTCTATTTAGGATTTCATGAGGAGAACCTCCATGCTAAACCCAGATCAACCATTTCAATTTTTTTAGAAAGGGAGTCTTTCATAGTCTGAATGTGAAAAATATCACTACTAGTGAGTAGTAGATCATCAACATAGAGAAAAAGTAGGGTGATTTTTTCTTCATCTCTTTAAATGTAGACTGTGGCATCAGAGTCACAATGAGAAAAACATGAGGAAAAAAGGAAGGAGTCCATTTTTTCATACCAAGCTCTAGGAGCTTGTTTGAGACCATAGATATATTTCATTAGTCTACAAACAAGGGAGGAGTCTTGAGTGAATCCAGCATGTTGTTCCATGAATATCTTCTCTTTTAAGTCCCCATGTAAGAAAGCACTTTTAACATCCATATAAAACACTGGATATTTTTGGGAAGTAGCTAGTGCAAATACCAACCTAAAAGAATCCATTTTGGCAACTGGTGCAAAGGTTTTAGAATAATCAATGCCTTCAATTTGTGATAAACCTTTAGCTCCCAAGTGAGCTTTGTGTTTGTAAATTTCTCCATCAGGTCCATACTTAGTTCTATAAATCCATTTACATTGAACTAAATTACTTCCTTTAGGTAGAGGAACTAAATCCCAAGTTTTATTTTTGATTAAGGAAGAGTATTCATTCTCCATGGCATCATCCCATTATTTTATACCAGTTGCTTCCTTGAAGGATTGAGGATCAGTGGAAATGGACTAACAAAAAAGACCAGATCCTATGGATTTACCTAATCTGGATGATGGAAGATTTTGTATGTAAGGAGTGGCTTCTTCAACTATGGTGTGATCCCATTTTGGCATTGTGGAAGGAGTTATTGGTGTGGTAGGAGTTTGAGTTGGAGTTTGGAGTATAAGATCCTCATTTTGGTCATTTTGATCATTTATCTCTAAAATGGGATCTTCATTATATTGAGGCTCTAATATTGGAGATGGATCAAGATAATTCATATTGGAAGATGATGGTTGAGGATATTTATTAGGGAATATTTCATAAAATTGAACAATTCTATGAAAAAAGACCTCATGAGTTGTGGTATCAAGAAGCCTGTATGCTTTAATTTTCTCACAATAACCAACAAAGATGAGATGCTTGCTTTTCTTATCTAGAGCCTTCCTTTTCTTCTTTGGTATATGTGCCCAAGTTGTACACCCAAAAAAATTGAAGAAAGAGACATCAAGTTTTGAGCCAGTCCATGCTTCCTCAAGAGTCAAATGGCCAAGAGCTTTATGAGGTGTCCAGTTTTGAACATATTTTGCACAATTAATTGCCTCATCCCATAAAATTTTTGGAAGATATCTTGAGTGGAGCATACAGTTTGCCATTTATTTCAAGGTTCTGTTTTTCTTTCTACAATGCCATTTTGCTGAGGATTATGGGAGACAAAATTTTGATGAATTATTCCATGTGTAACCACCAAAAAGTCTCACACCTAATGGTGTATATTGCAATTAAAGAAATATAACAACTATACATGCACCAATTAACAAAAAAAAAAGGGAATGAAAATACGAGAATCCTTTATTAATTCCAAATTGAGTCAAGTTACATATTCATCCCTCTTAGGGATACCCATTTTGATACTTTAATTACAATAGATCTAATTCCCTTTTAGGGTAGATGTGAATCAAATGCCTTCCAGGGTGCCACGAACTGCTCTAGGGTGTCGATGACCCTCTTCTCCATGATTGGAGGGAATGGAATGCTTTGTCTCCTTCAATATATGTTCCCTATGATCAAGAACAACAACACATCAAAAGAAAAGGTAGCCTCTCTTGATGAGGCCTTTTAAGGAAATTTCACAAAAGATACCATCACAAGCATATAATAAAGAAAATGCATAAAACATGGTAAACCTATGTTAATCATGAAATGTTACCATCAAACATATGCTAGATAACAAGTATTATCTATCTATTGGATCAGTTTGCCAAATGTAAAGCATAAACACATGAAATGACAATAATTGCACTAATTACTAAATTGATAACATGAATGGAAATCTACCTTCAATGTCTAATTCGATAGGTCAAGAATCTCTAAAAATGCAAATTAAACCTACATTAAGCATAATATGATCTAACTAATTAATCTATAGAAAATAGCACAAGGGGATTTGTGATCATTTTCTCATCGCAGGTATGATGTACGGTTGGCACTACTCATCGTGGCTGACAGTCGTGATGGGGCTCTAAATAGGTTTGCCCTCCAAATATGGGCCTAATCTCTGATCCACCTTGCCAAATTAATGTTCAAGGGTCACCTCTATGTCCTATGATAGATTTGGTGGTTGAATTGATCATATGGTGCACAAATTTCATGAATTGGTGTTTCTTGGCTCTCCTATCCTCCTAGGGTCTCCATGATAATGTGATCTCTAATTGGGTAGCAAAAGTATTCCTATCAATGCACGTGAGTGGTTATGCAATTTAGTAGGGCTTCATTGCTCAATTTATTAGCTTCTCTTTATCTTTACCAATTCAGAGGGGGTACTTATAGGATTTGCCTAGGGCTAGGGGTGGCTTCCTCATGAAGCCAAGATCAAGATTGAGCAATCAATTTTGTTGGATGGAAGGATCTAGAACATTTCTCCCTCAAATCGCTCCAATCCATAACCAATTGGCCGTTGCAACCAAATTTGGTTTAGATGAATGCCAAATTATTTTGAGTGCTGACTGTGGATGACATGTTCAGCGAGCACTGCTAACCGTGGGTGTTAGCAGCAGCTAGAATTGACTAGGCAAAGATGCCCAAATGAGTGGTAAAAATAACTTCTATACCTTGGATTTGTCTAAAGGTCTTCCATATGGTCTTATAGCATGTACCATATGAGTAGTCACCTTGACATGACATGTTTTAGGTGTCTACAGATACCACTTTTGAGATGCATTGTGAGATTGAACAATGCTGAGAAAAAATAGACCTAATATGATAACATAGGTTGCATGATGATCATTAGTTTGATCAACATTAGATGCCCTAGGTCCTGCAAAAGGATACGCATCCTAGAATAATTGCTTCCAACTCAGTGAAAGGCTTAATTTGAAAGGGTTTGCACTCATCATCAGACATTTGGATAACATCAATGCCAAGTAGGCTTTCACACCTGTCAATTCGAAAGGAAGAGAGCTACAAACAAACTGTCATATATGCTATTTTCCCCAGTATAAGGGTAAGCTTATGATAGTGTTTGGAAATGATTCGTAAGATGAACACAATTTTGAAAATATAAAGGGATCTATTGAATTTGATTATGATTTGATATTATGATGACCCCCTCAAGTGATGAGTCGATGAGGGTAATGATAATAAATGAAGCGACGAGATCACTTGACCACTATGAATGATCTTGAACAAATTAAAATTTAGAATTTGATTACTTGGCAAGACCTAATCAGCTATGATTGCAACTATTAATAGTAATTACCTATTTCTATCCCATGGAGTGGTCCAACCATGAAGGCCTTCTTAGGGAATCAAAATAAATACAATCCCAATTAGGCATGTGTTGAATCATATTGTCAATGATGTGCTGAAAATATCATAGGAGAATTGCGATGAATATCTCATTTCCCTAGAGCAGTCCAACTGTCAAGGCCTTCTTAGGGATTGAAATGAAGCATAACAATTCCATGATGATTAATTTTCCCCAAATTTACTTATGGTGATTTACTCATCTTGTTGGATTGCATGGATTGCAAGTCACTGCAACCGCCAAGTGTATAGGGTAAATAACTGAATACGAGGCACATTTGACTTTGGATTTATTGGATTTTTTTGTTAATTTTGAATTGAATTTTGTTTTATGGGCTAAGAGGTGTGGTGTTCTAAAGAAATATTTCCATAAAGATGACCTCGGTTGAATGTACTTGATAATCTCAACCAATTATTTTGTTTTTGCCTTATGATGATATTTTCCAATGTTGTGATTTGTTTGGCTTATTTTGCTTATTTTATATTGTCTGATGCACTTTTAGTCTGATGAAAAATTTAATTTTGACCTTTTAAGTTTCTCCATGATAAGAATTGGGAGCATTTATTGTAGCTCACTGATCACACCTATCAACTACAGGTAAATTTCTTGACCGCGGCTCACAACCGTGGTCGTAAAACCCTAATTTGGGGACCACGATTGTCAGTCATGGGCTGACCCGAACTCAAAAAATATAAATAAGGATTTTATTTTGAAAAATTCATTATTTACCTTATAGTAATAGTAAATCTAAGGGCTATGAGAGGTAAATAAAAAAAATTGACCTGAAACACTGCTTGAAACTCGACTCATTCCACAACAATGGCTGATTAGCCGAAGGCTTCTACTAGTGGAGGAGTCGGTGCCTCCAAGGTAACTCAAAAACTAAGACCTCCCTTGTAAATTACCAGATTAAAATTAACCACATTAATAAAATGGTAAATGAATGTCATTAAACTACCGATAATGAACCTTACCCTAGCTAGGTTTACCATAGGTTAGATTAAGGGGTGGGTTACTTTTTATTTTTTTAGGGGTTTTTCTGGGAAGGGCGGGCCCAAAATGGGTCTTGCTCCCTAGCCGTGGGTGGTAGCCATGACTCCCAATTGGTAGATTGGGGGCCACAACTGTCAGCCACGGTGGGATTTAAATCCCAATGGTCAAATTTCTAACCATTGGGCCAACCGTGGTTCCAACCCATGATGCCCAAATTTCTCAATTTTTTTTAATTTTTTCCATTTTTGTGATTTTTTCTGGGCAATTAATGTCTTTTATTGCTATTTTGATGTGCTCTTTTGATTTTTTTTAATTTTTGATCATATTTTTCATATTTTTCTATTTTTAGGATTTGTTTGTCTTGTTTAGTTGTTTTAATTATTTTTTTGTTTGTACTGGATTGCTTTTATTCAGTCCCTAATAAAAAAAGCAAGGGAAACCAATCTCCTTTGCAACCTTCATCGCACACTGACTGGCATAGAGTGGGCTTGATTCACTATTGTGGGGTTCGGCTTCATCTTAGACCTCCCCACTATCTGGGTGGACCAGTAATATCTTACTACATTGGCCATCATTGGGATGCGAGGAGTAATACATTTCACCTACCTATGGGTGAAATGATTGTCACCCTAGAGGACATTTACCGCATCTTCTAGCTGCCCATTGATGGTGAGCCCATAACCTCCTATCTGACATTGATGAGGAAGATCGTATTTGATGCTATCTTTAGACAGTGAAGCATGGAGGTATAGGGCCGCATTGACCATGGAGGCATCCACATTCATGAGTGTTACAAGGTCAGGTTTTTCTCATAGATGGAGGCAGTATTCATGCACCTCATCATTCATATTTCCCTCTCAAATTATTCAGGTGTGAGGTTCCCTTGGAACCTCCTAGCTCAAACCAGAGATGTCATGGCTAGCTCGATCGAGTAGTCACTTATATTTTCTTGGGGAGCACTCTCTTAGGATAGCTCTACCATGAGCTATATCATATTACCCACCATAGTAGAGTGGGAATTGACTACAACTTCCTTCTACATATCTAGGGCTGGAAACATATATTGATAGAGCATCCCATCAACTTGCCTCCATATATCACTACCCTTGCAGATGATCATCAGTTCTATACCACCTATTGGCCCTGGGAGTAGAAGGGCTTCAGGAGTAGGTCTCATGTAGGAGACCTAGATCATTACATCGATCAATTTACATAGCTACAACCTAATGATATCTAGTGGTGACCTTACATGGATTGTCAAACTTAGATTGAGGTAGACAGATACCTACGTCAGGTGTGTAGAGACATGGATTATTAGTCGCAAGGTTGATTAGCATGAGTATCACTACTTATCTCACATTATATGGTAGTTTGGTATTTGGTAGGATGTCCTAAATATGTTGACCACTTACAGGTGCTTGGTCCTAGAGAAGGACCTGACCTGGCCCCAGGTCACTCCACTATGGGAGGATGACGACGACTTCCAAGATTTAGGGTTAGCGGATGCTAGGACTACTCTAGACTATGATGGCTGGTGGGTCGACTTCTAGTGGCATGTTGAGGGTCATCTAGGTTAGCCAGCTGAGGGATTTACAATCAAGGGTGTAGATGGCACAAAGGTAGAGATAGAGGAGGAGGCCTTCGATGAGGGTGAAACAGCTCTAGATAGTGAGGTCAAGTATTTGAGGGCACAGATCACTGATCTACAAAGATAGGTAGGGAGACTCCACACCCAACTACTACATAGGGATACCTCTATAACCACTCTAGAGGTGAAGCTATCTCATAAGAAGAGGCAGTGGCATGACTACAAGGAGTAGAGGGCAAATCTCTAGGAATAGGTTACCACTGTAGACATGCAAATCAGGGAGCTCATTAGCGAGTGAGATCTGGCACAGGTGTAGCTTGGTCTAGTTACTACTAAGAGGGACTTGCTTAGGACAGTTAGGGGAGATACCTCATCCTCATAGGTTATCATACCACCTATGGCAGTACCATCTAATTTATTGCCAAGAGATCATGACCCTATGTCAGAGATCAGGTGGCTACATACTCTCATGGAGGAGGGTAAATACCGACATACAATGTGTGTATATTGCATCGCCTAGCTAGAGGGTCACATTAGGCTGCTAGGTGAGGAGGTTCTAGAGGATACCCACACTACAAGGACCCACAAGAGTAGTTCTAGGACCAAAGAGACAGGGCAGTCATCTGCTAGCTCCAGCCATAGGATGCATAGGACTAAGAGGACTCACAGGTCTTTGAGCACTCATGGTGCTAGCTCACAGAGGACCCACAAGGATGATGGAGGTGCCTTACATACTGGGGGTGTAGGCCCTATGTAGTACAGATCTTTAGAGATGCTATTGTACCATTTTTTAGTGTAAGGTTGAGGACCTACACATATGTAGCCTGTGGGTATTTTGATGTACCCCACTTGTGTACATTTGACTATATATATATATATATATATATATATATATGATATGATATGACATTTCATCTCATTACATGTGTACTCTATTTTTGGTATTTTATGTTTTATGTTATTCATATGGATGCAATGCGTATATTGATTTGATGCTACATGATGTGATGTATGGATGACATGCACTAGATAAATATATGATAGATGTTTAGATGCTATGAATTATGTATGCAGATGTATCACTTATTATGGATGCATATGGATGCGATGTTTTGATGTTACATGCATGTATATATTTGCGTCTTTAATAATGTGTTTCTAAAATGGACATGTATGCTTTAATCACTTAAAACATAATGTATGCAATGTGAGTTTTAATCAATCTAATGGATGACACCACATAATGTATAAAAATCATGGATTTTAGTTGCTTTATCTTTTTGTGAAATATAGTACACCCATATGTGAGATGCAATGATGTATTATTTTCTGTTCATAAGCTTTCATAAATTAAAATAATATGTATAATGTAATCAGTGTTCATCTAAATATAATTTTTGACATCCATCTAATATCTAATTATATAATACAAATAGTTCTAATAAACAAACTCTCATAAAAGAAATTGATGTTTTTATGATTTCATTGAAAATTGATTGTTTCTATTTGGGAATTTTTTAGGTTTACCATGAGACTCAAACATCCTAGTTGACTTATCAAAAGTTGTATACTAACCATACTAGACTTCTGAAATATAAGGTTTTCGCTAGGATAGGCCCTACTTGTTCATTATCCTTGTGTGTGCAAATACGTATGTTAAGATAAGGCATAAGCATACCCTGATGTCAAGCGGGATTCTTTTAGCCCATTTCTAAGATTAAGGGTCTGCAAATGTCTTACCCAATCCTAGGTTTATATTTTAGTTGGACTAGACCACTAGGCGATACAGGACACTTGAAGCTAGCTCTTCCACATTCAAAAATTGGTCTGCACACCAGCACAATGCTAATGCAATAAACATATCATCATGCGTAATGTACAGTAGTGCTAAAAATTCTAGGGATTCAATTTCACCCACTTCTTTTCTTCAATTTTTTGAGATACTTGCTCATATGTAGTGACAAAAATCACTATTTATTTTGTACTATAGTGATAAAAATCACTATTTGTTTTGTACTTTCTTTTTATTGAGCAATGGATTTGATACTGATTTGAATTTGAACTTGATTTTGATTTTCATTTGATCTAAATTTTTGGGATTTGTATTTGATAATTTCCTTTAGAAAATTTCTTTGGGGATTTTTCTTTGTGGAATAGTTTTTGGGATACCGATTTAGGATATCGATCTAGTATATCGATGGTGGATATTAATATTTGATATTGATCTAGGATATCACTCTAGGATATTGCTCCTTCATTTGTGAGCAAGGGATTTATATGGGTAGGGAGTGAACTTTTCCTTTTGCCAATTTTCCACATGTCCCATACCGTCCGCACACAGGGATAAGCAAGAATAAACTTTTCACCTCATGATACTTGGTCCTACTTCATGGCTTTCATATTCCCTTAGTCCTTATTAGGATTGTTTAATTTGTTTATTAGTGATAGAATTATGATATGCTAAGGGCTATGCTAAATAGACCTCAACTACAAAAGCAAATAAAGCTTTCTAACAACTCTTGAGAATGTTGGGACTGAAACTGATGGGATTAATATTATTGATACAAATGGTTACAATATATAGGCATAAGCCTATATGAAACACATGATACTTTTCAAGAGAAACTGACAAGTGTCAAGGTGAAGGCATAGTGCACTTTAATTCTAACATTCCCCCTTAAAGTGCACTATCCTAACTAAAGAAAAAAACAAGTCAAAATTAGGTAACATTCCCCCTTAATGTTGACTTCTCTAAAAAGAAATTCTACATCCTCCTTTATTACTGGTTTGGTTTAGGCTCGTGCTCTTTGTGCTTGGATCTCCAATTATGAATAATTCTAGATTCACTATGTATACATCTCGGTCTGTTGCATCAGGGTCAGCCACTTCCATGGGTTGGGTCTGTTGCCACTGGGTCATCCGTCTAAGTGCCTCAGGGTCAGCCACTTCTGGGTCTGTTGCCTTTGTAGGTCATCCTTAGAGGATGTTGCCTCTCGTAGGTCACTGACTAGTCCCACCATAAATATCAAATCCTTCCTTATGGTGAACTCAATCTAGAAGGTGTCGGTCTCTGCCAAAAATGCACCTTAATACAAAGGAAAAACGAGCCATATAAGAGTGTCGGTCTCTGTCAAAAATGCACTCAATACAATAAAATGAGCCATAGATCCAAATATGGAGGAGAAGAAGAAAGAGTAATAGAAGAGAATCTTCTAAATTTTTTTCGTCTGTAGTCTTCAGAAGTAGATCCAAAAAAAACCTTGAATAGAGTCTAGGGTGTCTATGTCTGTAGTCCCTAGAATAAGTGTCCTTATGGTAATCACCTCATCTTACCGGAATGCATTGGTAACCATTCGCTGCATCCGCCAAGTAGAAAGATGTGAATACTAGATACTATGTTCACTTACAAGTGCCTTGGGAGTGTTGGGTTCAACTGATAGTGCACTCCAAGGTACAAAAAAAACTTTAAGGCTAAAAAACTCAATTGAAACAGCCTCAAAATGACAATATGACACCACCATTGTGTCTGTCGTGGAAAAATGTTTCCAACGACTATAAATACCCCTATACTTGTATGTTAATGGGTCCTTCAACATGTGGAAAAAACAATAGCATGCCTATCTAGGCAGTAAATAGACAACATCGCTCAATGGCGGCATCGCTCTCAGGCAGAAAAAATATCAGTTTACCCTCGTAGGGGAACATAATACCATCTTGTCGACCAATAAAAAAAATTCTCACCTTGATTTAAAATTTTTCCCCCCCTTTGGAAAACCACTAAGTTTGAAAACATTGAGCCATGTGGGCCTTTATAGCATGTGGGAAAAAGAAAATGCCCCACTATCATATTTAAATAAATATGCCCCATTATTTAAAAAAAAAAATTACCCATACCATAAAGTGGTCTTCAACCATAAAGTCCCGGCTCTGTTTGTTCCAGAGATGTATGGCGAACGTCTCGTTCTCCAACTCGGCCAGCTTGGCACTCTTCCACTTCACCTGGCGCCATCGGATGCCGTCGATGAGCTCCACACTGCCGGCGTTGGTCGGTGATAGGATGTCACCAACTTCATGGCTCGGCCAGTGCCGCACCTTCCCAGTAATGCCAGCGAGGTCCACAGTAGGCCGGCTTCATCTAAATTTTTGTATCTCATTCCTGATGATGGCATCCACCTTGAGCCCGGAAACCTCATTCGCATGTCACGTCAGCAAGTGACAAATTTCGAGCCATAATTGGTGCTTCGTCGAATTCAATACTCATCCAAATGTGCCCTAAGGATTCCAACAGATACGCAAAAACCTTCTCAGTCAGCCCACAGAATGGTTCCAAAGAAACAAAATAATACAACAGTATAGCATAATCTGTGGTCCAAACCTACCTCAGTTCTCATTAAACAACATTCTATATGCAAAACATAATGCATCCCAATCAATTTTTAGATCGATTTCTAACAAATAAAAAAGGATTGAAAGTGCAAACCAAAATTTCTAAAATAAAACCATTTCATTTTAGAGACAATTGGCATGAAGACAGGTAGGTGCATGCCACCGACGATGAGAAAGAGGTCATCAGGAACTACTTCAACACCACAAGGTTTGACATGCAGCATGTCAGAATACAACATCACCTCCAGCACTTGGCTTGGTACAAATCATGGCTAATCAACTGCTACCTTCAAATCGAAACATCATAAGAAACATCTGACAAAGGCCACCATAATAGACGCAAATTTAGCGTAAAGGATCGTTGACACATGATTACCAGTTTAAAAAATCATCCATCATTCTCTCCACAGGTGCGCCCTTCTTCACACGATCTCAGCATTAAAAAAAAACTATCTACACACATTTCAAAAACCATTGTACTCTGGTACCCGAGTTTGAGCAAAATGAGCCCTCTTCTTCTGATGTCGAGTCTGTGCCATCGTCTTACTATAGGTACAAGGTGCACTCATTTTGCAAGATGCTCACAACATCGGATACAAGCACTAATGGGGAAAATAGAAGACGTGCTCCCCGCGATGAGGAACGGTAACCAGGGGCCCCATGTAGGCATGCCATAGCTCCTCATACAGCGCATGACTAGTAATACAACCATTATTATTATTCTGTGAGCCCATCTGGTCGTAATTAGATAAAAAACTACTCCTGAAGCCGCCACCAATCACTGCGACAGATTGCCAAACGTCATCGCAAACAAACCTAAACAAAAAAAATTATTTGAAAGGATTCAAACACAAACCCTTGCCGATGGAGACCTTATTACAATAGGAAAAAATAGGGCAATACAGAGCAAGACAGGGCAGGGAAAGCTTCTTACTCATAATGCACGATCTTTGAGGACTCGTAGGTAGCATCATCATCATCTGTGCATCGCTAAAATTGGGGTGGTCTGCAATACATGTTCAAAACAATGCATTTGTCCTAATTTCCAATGGCTTAGTTAACGACCTTCATCAATAGAAGATATAGCCAGTTAAAAAAAATCCCACGCTCATTGCGAAAACACCAGCGCAACAAATGATTCATCCCATGCACTCAAAAAAAAAATATCTTGCCCAAAAAACATGCCATCGACCTCCCCCTCCATTTCTCCGTCACTGTCATCCTTGTCTATCGCTCTCACATATTTGTGATCCAAACACTTCCTCAGCTTCTGTCAAGCAGATTGCAGTCTGTGGCTTTTGACAAAGCATTGCGTCCATAAGAAAAATATAAAAATAGCACCACCTTCACCCGTATCTCTCTGCCATGGCCGCAAGGTCCATGATATCCCAGTTTAACGGAGTGCACTCTTCAACTTCATGGCCACCGTATCAAGCTCTCAAATCTGGTTCTGAAACACAATCGAAACAACGGACGCCCACTCCACCTCCATCGCACACAATGGATCACATCATCATATCCTGCACTTTGACTGACCTTTACACGACATAAATAACCTCCACGTGGTTCAAAATAGTAACCTATCAAGATCAGCTGATGTGTAGAGGTCTAAAAAATATTCTTCCATGCTGTGGATATCTCATGATAGTGAATATTTTGGCCACCTGTGCGTCATTACAAAAAACACAACTAGAAAACTGAAAGGCACCGTCTTTTTCTCCTACGTAGGGACGACGATCTTCTTCTTTGCTCTTGAAAATTTTGTTTTCCCCATTTACATAGTCTGAACAAGACAGCGCACAGATGCGAATAAGATCTTGAACAACAGTAATGGAATAGATTGGATTGAAATGTATGGATGGATCTTCCAAAGGTCTGGTTTTTGATTCATCCAACAAGGATGAAGAGCATACTCCCTATTTTGAAAAAAAATGGGGGGAAAATAAAAAAATGGGAAAATGGGGGAAAAAACAAAAATTAGGGGGAGGGAGGATTTCCACGAGGGAAATCCCCCTCAAGGGTTTCACAGGTAGGAGAGGGAACCTGCTCTGATACCAAATGTTGGGAGAAGAAACTAATCTGATTTCGAACCCTAGTGATGATGGGTAGCAACAATAGTGCCGGATAGGAAGAATGGCGATAGCGGTGTCAAAAAACTTATTTCGATCGAGAGGGATCGAGCACGCTCTAGTTTGGTGTCACTATATAGATCATCGCTTCCTCATGTGAATTCAGAGAAATCTTTAACAACACATCCTTCTGAACAGTCTTCTAAGTGGAGACAAAGAAGTTATGGCTTGATGTCTTTAACATCACGTCAAAACCACAATTAAAAAAAAAAAATTATCATCAATACAAACTCTTCCTCATGCCGTAGCTGATGAAACGTCCCACAGTGATCGCTCGAATTCTTCCTGCATATTTTCAAATCTGGAAAATGGTGGACCAACTCCCTGAGCGTGGGAAAACTACCATGCCAAAAATAAAACATGTTGCAGCCCATATCATGGACTTCCATACGTAGGCTATGGGTATTACATAAATCAAAGTATTAAGCGATGCACTCTGATTTGGCAGCATGCTTATTCTGATATCAGTCGTAGCATGCGACTGCGGAACAAAAATAAATAGGAGCCACACAGCATAGTCTTTCATTGATTCCCAGCGTCAACAGGTGCCGCATAGCACAAGTCGTCGATTTTCCCTCAATCAAAAAACCAAAAAATTAATTGGCAGTAGCCATTAGCATTTTCACACTCGCCAACAACATCGACATTGTTGGATTTCGGGAGCACATCACCATGAAACAATGCATGGGGCCTGCACTGTGCAATCCATATCACAACAAAGGTACTGTGCTCTCCTATGCTAAGAGCTAACTTTCTCGATGCAAATATGTTCACCTACTGCTACACATGTATTCTTAACAAGAGTATAGAATTCTACCCATCGATAGTAGACAACTTTAGATTATCATTGGCCAAAATCAACGAACAAACAAAGAAGATATTTCTATAATCTGTGTAAAAAACATAGAGCGGCATACCAAGGTGGATTGCAACACTTTAAAGATTCAACTTCTTCAGAATTGCTTCATAAGCATTTTGATCCCTTAATAAGAGAGGGACATGCCAAATGCTTGTAACATCATAGATATTGAGAATACACCCAGCTAGAAAATAGTGATAGCTTGTGGCAAATGGATACACATTATAAGATTTGCAAAACTTCAGCAATCCTGCCAGTACAATGGCAACAGGTACTAATGCGGGCCAATACAATCTTTGTACGATGTTTCAACTGCACAAAAAAATTGCAAGATGGCCTTTAGATTGTAAATAGAACAGTTTGTTATTCCACACTAAAAAGCACAGGTCTGCTCATTTCATTATAACTAGCGATGAAATATGTTGTAATTGCACAATCACTGCTACACGATGTTCTCGTCTCCTTAGAAATCATTCACAATCATAGACAATATCGTAGAATCTAAACTCGTGCATGATCTCTGCCTCAACAGGAGGTAACAGGATCAAAACATTTGGTGGGGCATATTCTGATCTTATTATGTGATAATGGTACCAACAAACATCTTCGGGTTTCGTTGATATTAGCACATCATTATCACTAAAAAAGGCAACACTACAATACTGCCAGGACTCAACAATGGCCAATCAAATCCCAATGAAAAAGGCATGGGCAGATCTCCCCTCAGGAATAAAATTAGAAATCGGTAAAAACTTATCAAGACTTCGATTGCTGGAAATTGTCCATCAATGATGTAGTTTGTCGTGCGCCCTTCCATCACGTTGCTATCTCTCTGCCTCAATTAGCGTCCAGATCATGGTAGCCTCATTTTTCATGATCTTCATTGGATTTCTTTGGCCGCGTAACTCTTTAGAAAAATATTCGTTAGCAATAGCATAACAGCACCAGTACATTTCACCAAGATAGTGGGATTGAAAAACTCTTGCAAACTATTTTATCTGCTATCAATAGCTGCCTCTGCACTCGTCCTTAAACATTATGGCAGAATCAGCCATCATCAATCTTCAAAAAAATTTCATAGCTTCAAATATCTTCGTAACGATGACAAATCAGCAATGGGGAATCCGCAGCATGGTGAATCAGGGCCTCCTTCCCGATAATATCATGGCACCATCAAAAATTTCTCTTCTCTCCTTTCTGGCTATGCTCATGAAGAATGGCAGCCATAATTTCTTCAATGTCTGGTTTCTGATCCATCCAGCAAAGGATGGAGAGCATACTCCCTCAATATCCAAAAAAATGGGAAGAAAAAATGAGGGGGGAGGGAGGATTTCCATGAGGGAAATCCCCCCTCAAGGGTTTCACAGGCAGGAGAGGGCACCTGCTCTGATATCAAATGTTGGGACTGAAACTGATGGGATTAATATTATTGATACAAATGGTTACAATATATAGGCATAAGCCTATATATTGGCTTGTCAAGAGAAACTGAAAAGTGTCAAGGTGAAGGCTAGTGCACTTTAATTCTAATAGAGAAGACCTCTAGGTATGGTTGAATGACCAAAAAACCCTAGTATATTCTTCATAGCAACAAGATGGGTTGTGTTGAAAAACACAATTACTCACAAGGGTGATAAATGGATGAAAAATATAGTGCATATATGCATGATTGAGATACAAACATGGTGTCATTTGTAAGATTGTAAACACAATTTATTATAATGCAAGGGTGACAGGTGAATATGCCTAATGCAATGCAAAGGTGAAATGCAAAATTAAATGCAATGCAATGATGCAAATGAAATGCACATGGTTGCGATATAAAATGCAAATGTTTTTTATTTTTGATATTTTTTTCCATTTTTTTATGGATTTTAGCATTTTGACCAAGGGATTTTTGAAAATCCTTGGAGCCTTTTAGGATTGACCAAGCGATTTTGAGAAACCCTTAGAGAATTTTGGGATTGACCAAGCGGTTTTGAGAAAATATTGGAGTCTTTTGGGGTTGACCAAGTGGTTTTTAGAAACCCTTGGAGCATTTTGGGGTTGACCAAGCGGTTTTGAGAAACCCTTGGAGCCTTTTGGGGTTGACCAAGCGGTTTTGAGAAACCCTTGGAGCCTTTTCTGAATGACCAAAGGGCTTAAAGATGCCTTTGGAGATTTTTATGGTTCTTAGGCATAGAACACTTTAAGATGATGGATATTGAGAGGTTAAAACTCTTCAACTCCTCCAAGTGATATCAAGTGATATGTCCCAGGTCCAATATTCTTCGAGATCATATAAGGAGCCAACCAGTTAGCCATGAATTTGTCTCACATTTTTGGTGATAAATTTGAGTTATGTTGGTTTTCTTTCAGCACAAGATCACCAACCTTAAAGTATCTCAGATGGAATTTGTTATTGTAATCTTGTTTTAAGTGCTCTTGATAAATATGGAGGTTCTTAAGGGCATTCATGTGACGTTCATCAAGTAGCATCAATTGATCTAAGTGAGCTTTCCGTGCAGTGTCATCATAAATGAACTCTTTTAATATGACGCACAACATTGGAATCTCCAACTCTAAGGGCATAATGGCCTCAGTGCCATATACTAATGAAAATGGAGTTGCCCCAATGGGCATCCGAATACTAGTCCTATAAGCCCATAATGCAAGGGGCAGTTGGATATGCCAATCTTTGTGGTGCTCTTGTACTATCTTTTTCAAGATGGAGATCATTGTCTTATTTGAAGATTCAGCCTATCCGTTTCCTTGCAAATAATATGGATTCGTAAAACTATGTTTGATTCTATACTTATATGTCAAAGCTCTCATAGATTTGTTCTTAAATGATGTTCCATTATCCAAAATTATCTTGGATGGTATCCCAAAATGACTAATGATATTGGTGAGTATAAACTCAACAATACGTGTTCTAATTTTTGGTGTTAAGGGAATAACTTCCACCCACTTAGTGAAATACTCAGAAGCCATGATAGTAAAAGTATGTCAACCTGATGATGAAGGAGATATCTTTCCTATGATATCAAGTCCCCATCGAGCAAATGGCCAAGCCGCTTGAATGGGCTGTAAGGCCTGTGATGGTAGGTGCATAATACTAGCATGATTCTGGCATTTGATGCATTTCCTAACATGCACATTGCAATCCTTATCCATAGTGGGCCAATAATAACCCATATGAAGGATGCACTTGATGATATCCATACCACTGAAATGGCCACCGTATGTACCATTGTGATATTGCAAAATTTCCCAAGATGACTCTTGGAGCTCAAGACAATGAAGGATAACTCCATCGTAACTTCCATGGTACAGGATGTCTGCTTACAAGAAATATTTTGTTGCTTTCTATTTTAATGTGCATTTTGTGGCACACAAAAATCCCTAAGGGATTACACCAAGTTTAATAAATTCACATAGTTGTGATGTCCAGTTATGATAAACTTCGGCCTCGACCAACAAGACAACATAATCCCCCTGTAGTTCTACATTTACAAATGCTTACTGGGAAACAACCCTATGGTGAATGGTAGTACCAATCTCCATTGGATACTACAATATTAGAGACCCCCCAAATGCTCTCTTGAAAAATTCTTTGGCTTTGTAGAACCACTCATGGTTTGGTTCTACATGAATCATGTTGATTGACTCTTTTTTATCTAATGATTCGCATTGCACAACAAAATATGACAACGTTTTTACATGGATGGTGGTAAAATTGAAAGATGGATTCTAAGGGATTAGAGATCCCAAATATGCCATTGTGTCTGCAAATCTATTGGACAAATGAGGGATTGCCTCTATGTCATACCAATCTAGTCGAGCTAGATAAATGTCAAAAATATCCTTGTAAGCTTTCAATACTAGACATCAGAATTGAAATAATCCCTTAACTTGGTTCATAATGAGAAGGGAATTGCCAAATATATTTAACCTTTATCTTCATGGTGATAGTTGTTTGGAGACCCAAAATTAGGGCTTCATATTCAGTATTATTGTTAGTGCAAGGGAAGTCCAACTTGAACGACAAGGGCATTGGAGCTCCTTATAGTGTGAACAATACTATTCCTGCACCACCCCCTTGCTCACACTTCGAACCATCGAAGAATAAGGTCATATCATATTTATTGTCTAATTCTTCGGGTTTGGGTGCTTCTGATAAGGGAAATACTACATCATAAGGAATCTCTATAGTGAGGGGCCTACTATTTTTGAGAGGCATCTCATCTAGTTGATCAGCTATGACTTGTCCCTTAATAGACTTTTGGTTTATGAATTCCAAATCTAATTCTATAAGTAGCACAATCCACTTTGTAGTACCTGTATTATGATATATATTGCTCATCATATATTGTAAAGTATTTTGTTTGGATATAACATACATCGTATGACTCAACATATAGTGTTGCAATTTCTTTGTAGCGAACACTACTGCTCAACATCATTTTTCAATGTATGCATATCCAAGCTCACAACTCACCAAGGTTTGACTAATATAATATATGGCATGTTCTTTGTCTTGCACATTATTTTGGGCTAACATGGTTCCCAATGCAAAGTTGATTGCCGATATATATAGCAAAAATGGCACATTTGGCCTTGGTGGAGCTAGCACTGGTGGCGTCACTAGTTATTGCTTGATTTTAGCAAAGGCTGCTTGACAGTCCTTGTCCCAATTGAATGGGACCCCCTTGTGTAGTAGCCTATTTATGGGTTGACATTTATCTGATAACTGGGCGATAAATCACTTTATGGATGCTACTTTGCCTTGAAGGCTTCTTAATTTTTTGATGTTCATGGGGGGATCCATTTCTTAAATAGCCTTGGCATTTGTTGGGTCAACTTCGATGCCTCATTTTGAAATGATGAATCCTAAGATATTTATTGAAGTCATGCCAAAAATGTACTTCTTAGGATTCAACCTAATATTATGCTCTATCAGGAGATCGAAGACCTTCCTCAGGACCTCCACATGCTCAGAATGCAATAATGACTTTGCCAACAAGTCATAAATATAATATTCTAATATTTTATGCATATAGTCATGAAAGATGTATGTCATAGCCCGCTGATATGTGGCACCAACATTTTTAAGACCAAATGGCATAACTTTATAGAAAAATGTTCCCCATGGTGTTATAAACATGGTTTTATGCTGGTCTTTGGGCTTAATCCGAATTTGATTGTAACCAAAAAAATCATCCATTAAGGAGAGCATTTTGTGACCTATAGTTGCATCTACAAGAGCATCAATATTCAACAATGAAAATGAATTCTTTGGTGTTGCCTTGTTGAGGTCTCTAAAATTCATATAGATATAGATCCTTCCATCAAGTTTTCGTACAGGCACCATATTGGATACCCATTCTAGATAGTCGATGGAGATGACAAAATCTACATCAAAAATATTTTGCAATCCATCCTTAACCATTAAGGTTACTATTGGATGCATCTTCTTGAGTTTCTGCTTGACTGGCTTCTTTTATAGATCTAGTGAAAGATTATGAGTAACCAATTTTAGATCTAGACCCGACATATCCTTGTAATTCCAAGCAAAGAGAGCAAGTCTCTCTATCAGTAAAGGGATGAGGTTGGCATGATCATTAGGAGTCAAAATTTATCCAAATTTAACCTTCCTTGGATTGGTGGGATCATTACTGATATCCACTTCGAAGGTTTCCTCTACTGACATATGGGATCCCTCCTCAAGTTGATGAGGCATAGGGGTCAAGTGGATGTCATATATTGGGTTTATAGGTTCCTCATTGGAAGCATCCTCTGCATGATAGACATAATGTGTACAGCCTGGCGCAAAATGGAAAGGTTACAACATTTCTTCATTAGGGAAGAAATATTTAGGCTCTAGAGGTGAATCAACATGATCCCAATCTATATCATATACTTTTAGATGTAATGGTTTGGACATATTGGCTAGATTATGGAGTGGAGTGGTCAAATCAATGGATATCATGTTGACAGAATGGATTATGTCTCCAGGACCACATGCAAGTGACTCAAAATTAACAAAACTACCATCCCCTAGATGTGGTTCTAGGGGTACAGGGATCTCCAGATCCGGTCTATTAATAGAAGGTCAAATGGGATCACTGGGCTTAAGGAGCTCCATGTACATTGGTGGATCAGAAAACACCATATGATAAATCACATTAAGACTCGGCGGTCTCCCTCTAAGAAGAGGATGGATATTGATCTCTCTACGCAAATCCTTCGTAGTGTAAGGTGCATTATGATAGTGTAAGTATGGAGGTCCTAAATAGGCTCTCTCTATATCATCCTCATCATCACTATCATAATAGAGACCCTCACTACTACCAACTAGAATCAAAATATTAGGAATATGGGGTCCCATGTATGCCCACACCCGATAACTGTTGTATCTCGCAAAGGATTTATCATCTTCGATGACTATTTCCTCCATAAATAGATGACATAAATTATGAGGGCCCATATAGGCCACATCAGTCTCATCCTCATATAGCTCCCTATTTGAGGACTCATTATCATCATTGCTCTCATATATGCAACTTGGTCCACCTATCTTGTAGATGTATTTTGTTGTATCCTCGTCAGGATGATCTTCTAACTCATAATTTATCACTAAATTATCATTATGAACCTACATGCCTGTATTGTCGGCTACCTCATGGATTTGTTGACCCAAGTTTTATCTTGGCATATGATTTGTATTGGCCCCTACCAAGATATCCTCGTGATACATCTCAAGTGGTTCTATAGTGACATACGATACTATATGGTTATCCCTCTAGAATGCATAAGTATTAGGGTGATAAGAATTGAAGTCAACTTCAACCCCCAAACTGAGGTACAGGTGGTCTAGATATGCCACAAGGAGTTCAGCCTATCCTCCACTATAAAATCCCGACCCCAACCTATCAGTAGGTAACTAATACTATGGTTCTATAGGCCTCTTACGTCCCTGCTCAAATAATTTGAGACCATAACCGTGCCAATGGTAACACTCAAAGTATCACATGGAATACTCTGAGTTAGAAATATAATAAATGTTCATAGCTAGTGGTTCATTATCATCCTCATCCATGGGTACGGGTGATGCAATCTGGTCTAAACCTCCATAGATGAAGTTATTTTGGTTAGGTGGTACCCCAAATGGTTCTACCATCCCTATGGGGAGGCAATGGGCTTGCGGTTGGTCCATGTTGTATGCAATATCGATAATAGGTGTGAACGCCATGTTCTACATAATATATTCCCCTAATCTAGGAATAACCAAATGGACAATCACCTACGATGCAGATGACCCCGTTGAAGACACAGGTGAAGTAGGTTGAGGTGCCTCTTCGACTCCTCCTTGAACTTCCTCTACTTCCATGGGAGTAGGGGCTTCAACAATAATTGGCTTGGGCATTTTCTTTATCTTCTTTTCACCCACATTTTCTTTCAACTTCCTATCATCCCGCTATATCATGGATGTATTCGATCTAATAGAAGTAGTTGTTATGTGCTCTGATCATTGAGATACAGATGTTGTAGGTGTAGCACACACTTATTTGATTTTACCTCCTTGATATTTTATTGGATACACTGGCTACACATATAGGTGCATTGAGGGGAGCACAAATTCCCCCAGCAAATCTACTAGATTCACGTATTTAAAGGTTTCTTCATTCGAAGGCACCACATGAACCTGTCCCTCATGAATGTATTTGATACACTAGTGTAAAATAGAAGGGATGCAATGCATCTCTCTGATCTAAGGCCTCCCTAGAAATATATTATACTACATAGCACCTTCAATTACATGACACATCACTAGGATGGTCTTTAATCCTACTTGGATAGGTAAAACTATAGTATTAACCGTCGAGCATAATGCGTCATTGAATGCTCTCAACGTGAAGGTGGAAGGGATGATATGTGTCTTGGGTAACTTCAAGTGAGTTAATGACTTGGTAGTTATGATATTGATCGATGACCCATGTCGATCAAAACTCACTTGAATGGTTTGTGATTTACACAAGCAATAATATGCAGCGACGGGTCTTCTATAATAGCTAAAACCATCTTGACTTTGTGGTCATGAAATTGAATGACCGATTCTTGACACTATTGCACGTGCCCCAAAAAGTGTGTAAATGCTTTGGGATCCTAAGGATGCACTTCTATGGACATTAAAATATCCATGAGTGTCTCCTTGTGATTGGGAGACTACTGAATTAGATCATAAATTGACAACTTTGTTGGAGTCATCTATAGGTTTTGAATCAACCTACTTCTAATGGTCACCACCGGTCTAGTTGGTGGGTCGGGCACATACTGGGTTGGTCTTGGAGGAGGCACAACTTGGACCCTAATAGGTGATGAGGTTGATTCATTCATTCATACCTCACATTTCTTGTGACAATATTTACCATACTGACAAACCCCTGGGTTGGCGGTTTGATTCGCACTTGGTTGACTTGGCCAACATTGTTCTTGGGCAACTCATGATTTGGTAGAGGATTTTTGTAAATCCCCATATTTTGGTTATTTTATGCTTGTGGGTTGTCGACAAGAAGCATATTTTGCATAATATATTTTAAAGTTCAACATACCTCGATGTCATGGCCTTTCAATCAATGAAATATGCAATAATGATTGTCTTTATAGCCTTTAGGCTTAGGTTGATTAGGTTCCATCATCTTGATTTTGGGTAATTTTATAGCCTTTGCCTCATATAATTGATGAAAAATCAAATTCAATGACTCTGATAACTGATTGAATATGTGAGGTGGGCATTTTTCCTTATTTTTACTTTTGTAATTGTTATTGTGCTACTCATACTGCGCAGGTGGAGGTTGGGCTTGATAATTTTACTTTTGTTGCCCTTTTTCTCCTTTCTGAAGGTTCAACACCACCTGATTAACTGGGTCAGCTTGGCCTACTGTATCTTAGTGATTTTATTGTACCCCTCATTTTTATTCCTAAGCTTCAAGTTACCCTCCTATAACTTGATGTCCTCAATCACCTTGTATTATGCCAAAGCCTCTTCGAATGTTTGGTATTACTGCAACTGTAGCAACAACAAAATGTGCTTGGCATAATTCTTCATGAAAATTTGTGTTAATTCAGAGGAAGGTATGGAGAATGGTAGCTTCACCATCATCTTCCTCCATAATCCATCATTGGCTCATCGTCATGTTGTGTTAGATCGGCCAGGTCAGATAATTTTACCTTCTTCTTGACATCGAAGGAGAAGTGTTCAATAAATGCATCAACTAGTTGTTTGAAACTAGTAATATTGTGCCTCTTTAATTGGTTGAACCACTCTTGAGTTGGGATTGAGAGGGTCGTGATGAAGGTGTGCAGGAGCAAAGCATCATTTATCTCAATATGAAAGCACATATCTAGGAAACTAGTCACATGCTCCTATGCATCTTCCTCTCCTTGAAAATTTTCATGTCTAGGGATATTGAAATGCTTAGGATATGTTGGAATAGGCACTAATGTGCATAGAGGTTCATTGTGAATTTTATTCAAGGTAGGCTTCTAATAAGCCATTCCTTGCTTCTCTATGGCTTGAACCTTCTCTACTAAGGTCTTGTAGGCTTGTGAGGAAAGAAACTCCTCCTCTCGATATTGTCTTGGAGGTGGCTTCGGAGGTAGGTTCTTCCTCGGTCAAAGTGGGGGACTAGGCTCACCCTCCTTGAATTAGGAGATTTTTGGATATTCTTGTTCTAATTACTCTCCTAGTTCATTCTCATACTGCCTATGTTCATGTTGTTCGAATGCTGGATGTTGATCTCTATGTTGAGTTGCATGGCGAGTATGTGTGTCTATGTGCTTAGGGTGTAACTTGGGTTGTGAAGCCACTCGTCTATTGACATGCTCCCTGATATCATTATGAGTATGTAAAATGGTTCTAGCCAATTGATCCTCCCTCTCTACATGCTCCTGATCAAGAATACATTGTTTACGCATGCGTTGTTCATACAATTTTTGTCTTATGAACCTCTGCCTATGAGTATTCTCATTTTTGAGGTACTCTTTTTCTATGCAAACATCCTCCAATTGATCTTGGAGAATCTATCGTATTTTCTTTGATATCAGTCTATGAGCCCTATCAATATGATCGATCATCTGAGGCCTCAAGGGATTGAGCTTTGTTTGAGTGACTTTATGAGTATGCCATCCAATGGACTAATTTACCACACTCTTACCTCGGTCTGTAAAGATGGCATTCATATTAGGCTATCTCCTATACTCAGTACCTGCATGTGACGTAGGAGCACATGTCTCAAGAACATTTGGAGCACTGTCTAGGTTCTTAAGTGGTCCTAATGGTGCTTCCACTTCATGCTCGCATGATGAGAGGGTGTAGTCATAGGCTTATATCCTAAATGCCCTATGACCTTGTCTAGACCGTCTAATTGTTTTCTATGCCAAGGCTCATGAGGTGGTGTGCCATTTTCTCCCACTTTGGATATATCTATGGTAAAATTGGTAGGTTCACCCCTATAGGTATTTTGTGTGGGCCTATGCTCGAAAGCAACCCTTTCTATTTACCCTTGAATAGGAAGATCTCCAACATGTTTGTACTCGAATGGTGAAGGTCGTTAGCTTCCCTTAGATACAAGTCAAATGGGTACCAGTCTAGATCCCTCAAAGACATATTATTTGGTAGAACCTATGGATCCACATAGAATGCAATCACGGTATATGTTATCGTATGCGAAACCCCAATGTTGGTAAGTCCCATGCTCTGATCTATGCCTAGAGGGATGTATAGTACTTCCTCTAATTAGGGTGTTTTTAATAGAATCCCCTCATGTAGAATTATCCCCTCTAATGCTCGATGAAAGACATCCAGGAGGATTCTATGATTGAGGGCATTCTACATCATGTTGTGCACTAGGTGGAGCTTGGGATTCAATATCGAGTCTATGCTCAGATCGGCATCTCTATGTTTGCACCATTGTGTATACTATGTCTAGATTTAACTTTTATTAACACACAAAGAATACAATGATTATTATCTCCTTTTATAATTTTAAAATGAGTCCTGGACTGTTTGATGTGTTTTCAATTTTTTGTATTAGTAAAGTAACTCTTATCATGTTTTGCAAAGCATTGATGATTTTATCAATTGTTTAATGGCTTTCACATATATGCTTGTAGCTCAACAACTTGGCTATGAACCCCAGGTCATGTAATTCCCCCAAAGTGTGGCAATGAAAGTCCACACCCGGGCAGGGAGCACAGGTCCTCCTAGATCCTCATCCATTTTCACCCAGTCAACGTCATACCCTCCGAAGAGGAGTATATACAAATTTTATGGGCTACATAAGGTTCTTGTATCCGATATTGGTCTAGAACATATGGTATGTGAGAGTTGGGCCAACGGATGGAAATCACCTCCACCATTGTTGAAACCCTACTAGTGGTTGGATGTGACTCCCAAATCACTAGCGTTTACTGTGAAATGTGGTGTGTGTGGTTATTTTTAACTTGCATAAAGGAAAGATGCATAATAAAGCATTAACATGATTATTTTCTACATGATATGCAATAAAGAACGTTTGATATTCAAAGATATATGCACACTACACTACGTGACATTCAGAGAATGCAACCAGTATGATTAATTGGCCACTAATTGGGCCTCATGCAAGAAAACTCTAACATTCAGATGGCCTAGACCACTGGAGACTAGGGTGGGCTACACTCAGATACCCACTATTCCTATCAACGACTAGTAGAAGCATCAAATAAAAACCCCAAGAACCTAATTCATTTTATTGTTCTTTTTATCCTTGTCCTAGTTAGGTTTCATCTTTGATGTTCTAGAAAAACACAGACACAAAAAATAGAAACAAAAAATGTCAGAAGGGCCTACCTTAGGTCCTCATCTGATTTAGCTTTTTACTCCTACTCTTTGATTGGTTTGTTGCCGACTATGGCTCTGATGCGCGACTGCGACTGTTGCATGTCACCCGTGGACCAATTTTTTGACTATGGATGTCACCCGTGGTGAGTGTCTGCCACAAAAAAACAAACCATAGTTAGTAAATCATGGCTAAAATTATGAGGTGCCATCGTGATCGCCTTCTGTAACCACAAAGAAGGCTCATACTTAATGGAGTCTATTGAAAATAAAGAAAGATAACAACTAAACATGCACCAATTGACAACAAAAAGGGAATGAAAATATGAGAATCCTTTATTAATTCCAAATTGAGTCAAGTTACATATTCATCCCTCTTAGGGATACCCATTTTAATACTTTAATTACAATCTAATTCCCTTTTAGGGTAGATGTGAATCAAATGCCTTCTAGGGTGACACGAACTGCTCTAGGGTGTCGATGACCCTCTTCTCCATGATTGGAGGGAATGGAATGCTTTGTCTCCTTCAATATCTATTCCCTATGATCAAGAAACAACAACAACATGTCAAAAGCAAAGGTAGCCTCTCTTGATGAGGCCTTTTAAGGAAATTTCACAAAATATGCCATCACAAGCATATAATCAAGAAAATGCATAAAACATGGTAAACCTATGTTAATCATGAAATGTTGCCATCAAACATGTGCTAGATAACAAGTATTATCTATCTATTGGATCAGTTTGCCAAATGTAAAGCATAAACACATGAAATAACAATAATTGCACTAATTACTAAATTGATAACATGAATGGAAATCTACCTTCAATGTCTAATTTGACAGGTCAGGAATCTCTAAAAATGCAAATTAAACCTACATTAAGCATAATATGATCTAACTAATTAATCTACAGAAAAGAGCACAAGGGTATTTGTGATCATTTTCTCATTGTGGGTCTGATGTGCGGCTGACACTATTCACCACATCTGATAGTCATGATGGGGCTTTGAATAGGTTTGCCCTCCAAATCTAGGCTTAATATCTGATCCACCTTGCCAAATTGATGGTCAAGGGTTGCCTCTATTTCCTCTAACATATTTGGTGGTTTAATTGATCATACGATGCATGGATTGCACCAATTGTTATTTCTTGGCTCTCCTATCTTCCTAGGGTCTCCATGGAAATGTGATCTCCAATTGGGTAGCAAAAGTATTCCTATCAATGCACATGAGTGGTTATGCAATTTGATAGGTCTCATGACTCAATTGATTATGATTCTCTCTCTCTTCCCCAATTTGGAGGGGGTACTTATAGTATTTGCCTAGGGCTAGGGTTGGCTTCCTCATGAATCCAAGATCAAGATTGGGCAGTTGAGTTTTTTGGATGGAAGGATCCAAAACCTTCCTCACTGAAACCACTCTAATCCACAACCAATTTTCCATTGCAACCAACTTTGGGTCGGATGAAGGCCAACTGATTCTGAGTGCTGACCATGGATGACATGCATGGTGAGTACTGCTAACCATGCATGTCAGTAGTGGCTAGCACTGACTAGGCAAATATTCCCAAATGAGTGGTAAAAACCACTATTGTACATTGGATTTGTCCAAAGGTCTTCCATATGGTCTTCTAGCATGTCCCATATGAGTAGTCGCCTTGACATAACGTATTGTAGGTGTCTACACCATGATTTGAGAGAAATATGGAGAACTCATTACTGAAGTATTCCCCCCTTATCTATGTAAATTTTCTTGATTTTGCAAGTGGCTTGATTTTCAACTAAGGCCTTGAATATTTTGAAGTGGGATAGAACATCACTTTTGTATCATAGAAAGTAGACCCAAGTTCTTCTTGAAAAATCATCAATGAATATTAAGGCATATTTTGCTCCTTTAAAAGAAGGCTCTAGGAAGACCATCAAGTCACTATGTATTAACTCTATAGGGGATGAGGCTCTTTGAGAGCTACTTGGGTGACAATGATATTGATGTTGTTTTCCAAGAGCACATCTAGAACATACTCCATAAATAGATGAGACTTTTGGCAACCTTGTTACCATATCATGATTATTTAACTCCTTTAGATAGCTATAACTGAGATGTCCAAACATTTCATGACAAATTTTGCTTTCAAGATCACTATGTGCAAAAAAATAGGAGGCCCCATATTAATTTTTGAACCCCTTGAAGTGAAATAGGTGAGTGTTATGATCAATATCTCCTTGTGCTATGATAGAGTGTGGTTCTTGAAGGTCTCTTATCTCAACTCTTGTTGGTAAAAATAGAACTATTTTCCCCTTTGCATAAGTACAAATCTGATAGATGGAGAGGATATTTGTAGCTAAATTTGGGATATAGAGAATATTATTGATATAAACACCATCAATAGATATATCACCTTTTCCTTTGATTGGTATAAAGGATGAGTCACCAAATTCTATGCTACAAGTTGAGCTTGAGGATATTGAAGTGAATGACTATTCTGAGGAAGTCATATGATGAGTTGCCCCTGAATCTAGAACCTAGTATTTTGATGAAGTTTGTATAGCTTTGCCTTGAATATTTAAGGCTTTTCCTATCTGCTTTTTTATGTCTATTTTGTGATCCTTCATTGGTGCCTCTAGTTTTTGTAGTCTCTTCCAATATTTGTTCATAGAATAACCATCCTTTTTGTAGTGTGTACAAGTTATAGGACATATTTATTTATTTTTGAATTTTTCTTTAGTGGAGGTGGATGCTACTAAGTCTTTTAAAGAAGAGGGAGAGATATCATACTTTGAAAGTTTTGTTTCCTCTCTAGTTAGCCTATCACAAAATTCCAATAAAAAGGGCATTTTAAAACTTGCACCAAGAGCATCTTTTGTAGACAGAAAGGTGGTTGTAAAAATTTGAAATACACCATTTAATTTAGAAATAATTAGATAGATGCATTCTTCATCTATTTTTTTATTGACACTGCCTTTGAATTGAGTGAGTACTTCTTTAAATTTGGTTAGAAAGTAAACAATATTGTTGAAGTCTTTAAGAGATAGTACTGTTAATTCTGCCTCTAGTTGCTTTAACCTTATTTGATCCACTTTTCCAAATAAGTTCTTTAGTTTCTGCCAACTCTCATATGGATTTTTACATTCTAAAATGTGAAACCATAAACTTTCATTTACATTTGTGCTTATAATACCCATTGTTTCATACATATTCCCTTTATGAATAAATATTTCATATTCCTTTTCAAATTTAGGTTGCTTCTCTTCTAGCAAGTGTGTGAGCCCTTTTTGAGAAATAAGATTTAATATTTTTGGTTTCCATGTGTGATAGTTATGAGGGGTGAGAGGATCAATTGTATTCATTTTGCCTAAGAAAATTGAAGTGAACCAATAATCCCCCCTTTAACTTCAAGAACGTGTATAGAAGACAATGATATTCCCCCTATCAGTAGAACTTTGTCCAGCCAAAAATATTTTTAATTAAAGCAGCATAAGCTAGAATTTTATACCTGATCTCCTCAATTTACCCGCCCTTACATGAGGGAAACTATAAGTAAATGAGGAGAGCGATACATGGAACATAGGCTATATGAAGGAAGAATAATCTACCAGACCTTTATACCTAAACTTCTCAATCACCCGCCCTTACGTGAGGGAGACTGTAGGTTTATGAGAAGAATGATACATGGAACATTGGTGATTATGAGATGTTTCTAGATGTTACAATTTTTGTTTGAAGATGAAGATCTTTTTTTGCTTGTAAAAAATTGCGTATGAATGTAATATATAGTGTAGCAGCAAAGAATGTATCATGTGGAGCTAAAATAAATATAAGCAGTAGTAAAACCTCTTTCTTGAATGAAGGCAACACATAGGTGCAATGTATTTTAGGTGTTCATGAGATTATTTATCATGTTTGCTTGCTTATAATGAAACTTATTTATCAATGAAAAATAGAGTGCAGCAGCAAAGTAAAGTAGTAGGTGGAGCTTGAAAGAAAATAGTTGGACCCAAGTATGCAGCAACAAGACCCCCCTTGAACCAAGGCAGTACACAGGTGCAAGAAGTAGCACCCAAAATTCCCTCCCAAAAAAAATGTATTTATAGCACCCAAGGCAGTAAATGAAGATTTTTGTATAGCACCAAGGAGATATGTCATTTTTAGATGGCAAAATTAGGTGAGTTTTTTTTTTTAGCACCATCTTCGAGAGTAGTGAGATTACTCAGGTCAATGGGAGACATATTTCAAAAAATAGCAGCATACATCACTTAGCATCACACATTGCCAATGACTTTGACAAGGGTATACCAAGCAACATACATCTTCAAAGCACACTATGAAGCAACATCAAGACTAGCAGCATACATCTCCAATGAAATCTGACAAGGGCAACAATATACATCTTTCAAAATGCACTATTGAAGTAGCACACGATGTTCGAGAAATACTTTCACCTACAAGAGCAAACAATGATTGACAAATACATAGATGAGAGGGATATAACTAGTCCACAAGAGAAGCAATGTGGAAGACTTCACAACGTTGGAAGCATAACTGGGAGAGAATTTTGTCAGGGTGCCAATGATTTTCATGTGGCAGCTTTTGGGAATATGGTGCCACAAGGGACCGTTGAAGACTTAAAGTGCATATGGGTGGGATTAAGTTGTGGTAAAATATTTTAAACAATTTTTTCCATGATTGCCATGGATATTGTGCACGAGGGATAGGAAGTGGTGGGAAAACTTTGTGGGGGAGTATTCAACTCTATGATGCACCTCCTTTTTAAAAAAAAAATTATGGCAGCCTCCTGAGCGAGCTACGAAAGCTACGAACACCCAAACAATACTGATTAAGCAAGGGCCAAATAAAAACAACTCTCACAACTATTTCATATAAAAAAGGTCTGCTATATTCTCAAAATATAGCAGAATATGCTTTATATAAAGAAATAGTGGGACACTTAAAAGGAAACTATCAAAAAATTAGATAGAATGAACCAGTTAAAGAAACACTTCAAGAGGCAAGAATCTAGAATGCAAGCATCTACCAAGGCTCTGGTACCATGTAAGAATATTGAGGAGCAATATTATAACCCAAGTCAATATAGAAATGTGAAGCATCACAAGACACTTTGAAAGAAGTTGTAAAACTGATTGATTTATTCCATGGATCAACTTTGTATAAATAACAAAGTTGATCACTGAGAGTCATTTAATTACAACAACTCAACAAATATGAACTAGTCTAAAGTGAGAGTTCACCTAACTCATCGAAGAGTGGTAACTGAAGTAAGTCTATCCTAGTAGAACTTAAGAGAATTAATATTTATTCTAACAATCCCATTCATCGCAACCACCATCCTAAGGTTCAATCCATTCAACTTCCACAACTACCCAAGAATTATTCTTTACACAATCTCCATCGTGGACAACCTTATCGCTAGCCATATCAGCTCTAACATCTTTACAACAATACTGGTAATAATCCACTCAACTACTAGAGTTAAAGGCCTATGACCAACCACCATCCCAACAATGCCAGTAGCAACCACCACCCTCATAAAAGTACCAACAACCACCACCATAATAATCTACTAACCACAACCACCACCCTTGCAATAGTACCAATAGCTACCACCACAACAGTACTGCCAACCACAATCACCACCCTCACAATAGTACCAGTAGTTATCACCATAATATTACTACCAACCACAACCACCATCCACACAATAGTACTAGCAACTTTTGTTGCAACAGTACTACCTGTAACAACCTCCACCCATGCCACAACATCAATAACAACCACCTATATAGTACCAATAATAGTAGCTATTGTAGCAACATCCACCTATGCCACAAAATCAGCAACAATCCCTCATAAAATACCAACAACATCTATTACAACAACCTTTACTCATGCCACAACATCAACAACCCCCCATCCAATACCAACAATAGTAGCTATTACAACAACTTCTTCCCATGCCACATGATCAACAATAACCCATCCAAAATCAATAAGTATCCCACATCAACATGAAAAACAACCCATCCAAAATCAATTATTCATCCCATATCAACATCAAAAAACCATCCAAAATCAATAATTCATCCCACATCAATACCAACAACAACCCATTCAAAATCAATAATTCATACCCCATCAACATCAACAACAACTAATCAAAAATCAACAAGTCATTCCTCATAAATACCAACAACCACCCATCCAACGTCAACAACAACACCAACAACCACCTCTCATACATTAACAACACTTCAAATAGCATTCATTGACTCACCCCATATATGTCTATCACTAATATGCACAATACAACCAATATCCATCCTTAGATTTTCAAGCTGGAACATATCATACAATCATCCCAATCACCCTAGACAGAGTTCAAATGTCGTCCAACAAGATTTATAGTTTGGCATTACAAGTTGTGGGTATTGGATATTAGAAGCCAACATTCAATCAATTGTAGAACTACCCAATTCACTCTTTGGTACCATCATTGCCATATCCTCCCTGATTCGTAATGCCAAAATTTAAAAAATTTAAGGGAAAGGAGGACCTCCAGGATCACATAAGCTCATTTATCAATGCATGCTACCTTATCAATGAGATTGACCCCCTCATTGTTGGATTTATGTTGGATATTTTCTATGTTATTCAAGAGGGGTTAACTCTAAAAGGACTTTACACATTGTAAAAATTTCCTCGTTGGGGTTTGAGTTTGGGCCAAGATCTGAGCGGGGTATGGAGGCAACAACCTATGTTTGGGGTTCCAAGGGCATTAACCCCTAGGGAATGTTTTTTGGGGGGTTTATCTATTTTTAGATCCATATGGGTGTCTTTGGGTTAATTTAATATCAAGCCATGGGTTTGTGCCCATGGTATTGTAAAACCCCTTCTTGTATTATCGGTATATAAAGCAACACTTGCATGAGATTTTAGTAATTAATTTACAAGAAATGCAATCGCAAGTAAAAAGTGAGCGAAAGGATATTATTGTATTGAAGACATCCAATTTTATACAATAAGAAAATATTCTTGCTAGGGATTTTCTCAAAAGAGTTTTTCAAAATAAATTCTTGTGTAATGTATTCTTCTCTGCTTTTTCTTTGATTCTGTAATTACTATTTTTTTTATATTTTTTTTATCAGGATATTATTTCTCTTCATTTAGTATCAGAGCTAGGTTTTAGCTTTGTTTGAAGAATAAGGGTTTCAACCATGGGATAAATTGATTCTTGAGTGGTAGTAGTGTGCAAAATAATTTGAGCAAAGAAAAATGATAAGAAGCACACAGGTAGAGATCAAAAAATTTAATGGATAGAATTTTGAGTTATGGAAACTCAAGATGGAGGATCTGTTGGTGGATAAATATCAGTGGGTCACAATATTGAGAGTAAAACCAAAAGGAATAATAGATGAGGAATGGCTAAATATCGATAGGAAGGCAAGGAGCTCTATCAGATTATGCTTATCTAATTTAGTATTATTGAATGTATCGATAGAGACCACAATAGAGTTGTTATGGGAAAATTTTGGAGCACTATATTAGACAAAGTCATTGGTAAATAAACTCTTTATTTGAAAGAATTTGTATTATATTTGGATGAATGATGGTGACTTTATGACTGAACATATAAATTATTTTAACACTGTGGTAAGCCAATTAAAATTTGTAGATATAAAAATGGATGAAGAAGAAAAGTGTATTACTTTACTTTGTTCATTACTTGACTTCTGGGATAACCTAGTTATGGCTATCTCCAATACTACTTCTACGTTGAAATTAGAGGATATAGTAGAAAAATTGCTATCTAAGGAAATGAGATGAAAATATTTGAGGATTATCATCAGAAGGATGCCTTGGTTGTGAGAGGTCGTTATCAAGAAAGAAGTAAAAAGAAATCAGGAGAAAGGAGATCAAAATCTAGGGGAAAATCTATTGTTACTGACAAAAGAAAATGTTGGAAGTGTGGTAAAATAGGGCATTATAAAAGATATTACAGATCTAAAAAGTTTGATGAAGAAATGTCTACAGAAATCAATACCACAAGTGAAGATTTAGGGACCTATTCGTAGTTATAGCATGCTCAAGTGAACACCATGACTCATGGTTGATTGACTCAAATGCTTCTTTTCATATGACTCCTCATAGGGAGGGGTTTTATGAATATAAAAAGATAAATAGAGGTGAAATATTCTTGGGAGACAATTCTATACATAAAATAATAGGTCGAGGAAGAGTCAAATTGAGATTAAAATATGGAAGAGTTAAAACCATTCCTAGTGTGTTGCATATTTCAAGTTTAGCAAGGAATATGATATGTGTTAGTAATATTAATAATGCGGGTGTGACTATGGAATTCAATAAGGATAACTACAATATGGTTTACAGATGCTTAGTGTTAACAAGGGGAGTTTGTACAGGAAATTTATTCAAACTTGAGGCTAGAAATGTAAGTATTGACTGCAATAACTCTTCAGTTATAGATGAAATTAATATGGTATAAGAAGCTCCAATTATTCCTGTAGCAAAGACAATGTTGTGCATCAATGCATGGGGCACATTGGTGAGAAAGGCCTTCAAACATTGAAAATGAAAGGTATGGTTGAAGGAATTTTTGATTGCCCATTAAATTTTTATTTTTGTGAGCACTATGTTTTTGGAAAGCAAACTAGAGTTAAGTTTCCGAGTAGTGCTACAAGATCTGAAGGAATTCTGCATCTAGTTCATAGTGATGTGTTTGGACCTGTAAAAGTACCATCATTAGGTAAATACATATTTTTCTTATATTTATAGATGACTTCTCAAGAAAGACCCAAGTATACTTTCTATGGTACAAATATGATATTTTCAATTAAAAAGTTTAAGGCTCTTGTAGAAAATCAGATAGAGAAAAAGATAAATGTTTTGAGAAGTGATAATGATGGTGAGTATTTCTCTAATGAATTTGAGCATTTTTGCAAGGACTGTGGAATAGAAAGGCATAGAACAACTCCATATAATCCATAACATAATGGAGTTGCAGAATGGATGAATAGAACATTGATGGATAAGGCCAGAAGCATGTTAAATAGTACAAGGCTAAAAAAGAAATTATGGGTAGAAGTCATGTTAACTTTTTGCTACATCATCAATAGATATCCTACCTCAACTTTGGTGTATAAAACTCTACATGAAGTGTCGACTGGTAAGAAACCCTTTCTTGGTCATATAAGAAATTTTTTTTTGAAGCTTATATATATATATATATATATATATATATATATATATATATATATATATATATATATATATATATATATATATATATATATATATATATATATATATATATCCCAAAAGAGAAAAGGACTAAGCTAGACTATAAATATGAGAAATACATATTTCTAGGTTATAATACTAGTGTGAAAGGATATAAGTTGTGGAATCCAAAAACACAGAATATTACTTACAATCAAAATGTGATCTTTAGAGAAACAAAATGTAGACACCTAAAACATGTCATGTTTAGGAGAACTACCCACATAGGTACATTCCTAGACCATATGACTAAACCTTGGACTTTCCAAGTATCAAAAGTGGTTCTCACCACTCATCTAGGGTAGTCTTAGCCCATCCAGGCCTGACCTATATGAACCATAGTTCCTGGATCCTGGTCGATGTATCCTAGAGCAGCCAAACCTTAGCTACTGTAGCCTAGAGCGGCCAAACCTTAGCCATTGTAGATGACAACATCTAAGCCATAAAAAGCATTTTACCAACAAACAAGCCTAATCAAGGGTGGAAGTGGTAGTTTGCATGCAATAAACATGAGCGGGAGTAACTTTGCATTCCCCTTCATGACCAATTCACATGGAGGACATGAGTCCAAATTTAGACTTCAGTTAACTGGTCTTTAAACATAGAAAAGACAAAATCTTCTCATGCTAACATTCACTACGCATGAGGAATTCAATCCTAAAGGTTTTGAACATAGACCTAGGGTTTCACACATTTTAAAAGGTGCAAGCCTAAGAGCACCAAGGATCCCGAATTAAGGATCACATATCAATATCAAAATTTTGAACAAGTTGGATCATTGAGGAGAGTTTTCGAAGACTTGGAGTGCTTCCCTTGGAGATCAACCTTACACAGCGAAGCCCTATCATATTGGAGAGTATATCTGAGCACCCTTGAGGAGCAATGAAGTGCTAGCCAACTAAGAGGTGATCATTTAGGAACATACGGTAATCATTTAACATTATTAGCAAACTTAAGTCCATAGCCTTGGAGCAAAGAAGGCAAATTTCACTTTAGTAGTCATTGTCCTGGATAGTGGCCCATAGGCCTAGCTTAGGGTTTAGACATTAGCTCCTTTTATTTTGCTTCCTCCGTGTTTTCATATTATTAGCATAAGATCTAATTTATTTATTTGCATTTGTAGCACTAGTTTCATTGCATTTATTTTCATTAAACATATTTATTTCTAATAGCCTCATCTAGGGAGGCAATCTCAAACATCTAAGCGTGTGTTGTTGTTTCATTGCTCATAGGGCCACAGGTTCATTAGACAAATCCACAACATACGAAAGCAATAGGATCCCTCTAGGAATCAGGCCTAGAGAAGGAGGCATTTGTAAGCCCTCATACATTTCCATGTGCATCATCGAGAAGCCTATAAAAGCGCATCCCCTGTGTGAGGGGATAATTTATACATCCGCTACCCTCTTTGTGTAAATCCATGTATCAAATGAAGGGTATCCCTTAGAGGGATTTATATGTAACCGAAATCTTGGAAATATCAATACAAAGCATTCATTCATTTATTTCTTCGTGTCGGTTATATTTTCTTTACATCTTTCATTTAATGCATATTAAACATTAAAATGTCAAATAAATCACAAATAGAGTAGTGGACGGTGCGTCGCTTCACCAGGCTCACTACAGATGGCAATCACGGTGGGACCCCCACCAATTTTTACTTATCAAATTGCTGATTTTCAGGTTTTGTTTTTTGTACAGGTTCAACCGCTCTGGTCTACAGTGACCCACAGTATTGGCCGCTCTGGTCTACAATGGCTATATTTTAGCCACTCTAGTCTACAGTGACCCATAGTCTTGGACGCTCTAGTCTACAACGGCCATATTTTAGCCGCTCTAGTCTATAGTGGCTAGCAGAGAAGTACAACAAAGGGCAAAATTTCTGTCATCTGAGCAGGATTTAAGGTTGGTACCTCTTCCCTATATGTCTCTAATTTTCTATCTGCATTTTATTTCCATAAACAACAAGCATAAACATAGATTAATTAGGGAAAACGAAAGAAAAAATAAATAAAAACTGCATTTTGCATATCTTAGGTTTCTTTTAGATTTCCTCTAGATGCTGCTTGGAACAACGGATCTCTACCTGTAAGGTCTGCCCTAGTCTCCAACGTTGCAGACCATTGTGTTTTGTGTTTTCTTGCATGTGGCCCAATCAGTGGTTATTTTCATCACAAAATAAGAGAGTGCATTAAAATCATATAGACTAGTTATAGATGCATTTGTCTAAAAATGAAATGTTCTTTTTAGGCATTGTAGGAAAGTAGTCATGAATGCTAGTTGATGCATCACCTTCTATTTCAAAATCTAAAAATAATCACACACACTCGCACGTATCATTATAAACATTGGTAAGGTTGGATTTTATCACCAACCCCCAATTCAGACCGGTGATATTGGAATTCACCTCCTTCCAATGAGGTGCTGGTATCTTGTGTTCAAACTATCTCCCACTGTTGGAACAATTATTGGTTTAGAGTGGAAGAGCTAGGAAAACCCCCCACTAGGATTTAAGCGGTGTACCCTAGACTCTTTTGAGAAATCATGTTTGGCACTAGTGTTCCTAATCACCACTATGATTGAGTTCTTTCATTCTAAGTCCAAAGCAAGAGCAACAACAAATCTAAACACACTGAAACCAGTTTTAGGACACATATTTAATCCATAAAAGAGATAATCATATTGTCTTCTTTGTGTGTTTCTTTGTTATTTGGGACCAAACCCTAACCCTAATTTTTTGGGAAATTTATTGAAAAAAAAAATCTACTTTTTTATTCTGCATCCAATGGATTGAGAATCATGCAAATCAAAGCTATAACAAAAAAGTTATTTTGGTTTTATTTTTACTCTATTTTCGAGGTTGAAAATAGGGAAAAACTACACTAAAATAGTCATAAAGTGGGCTAGACAACTCCGAAAACTACCAAATTTGTTTTGTTGTCTTAGTTAGCCCCTAGGGCACCTCTCCTAGAAATTTTGAGTCCTAACTCTTCACGGTTCAAAAATTCCTAAAAATTCCTAAAAGTGGGCATTTCCCCATGGGCCCCGGTTAGCCAATTATTTCAAAAATACAAAATTTTGACCCGAAAGTCACTTTTTAGAGTCATAGCCCATTGTGATCATCTCGTTGCACTGATCATTTTGATATATGACACTTAAAACCTTTTTTTGGAAGCCAAAAATTTTATTATGGTCGAGAGACCTCCCATGATGAGCAAGACCTCCAATCTAGAGAGAGAATCAAGTTCCATGACCATGGGACATATCCAAATCAGTCCATAGGACATGGCCATCCCTGAATGGCATCCCGAGTCTTACCATAACATCAATACCATCCATAGGTAGTCAATGCTTCGAGGTATCCCTACTAGGGAAGCACCCATAGGCCCTCCAGGAAACTTGCCAGACTGGAACACCTTGATGGAATTCTATATAAAGAAAAATCTACCCACTGAGGGGCCTAATAAGTCAATGTCATAGGTTCACATACCAACTTGCTCCATACATCAATCAGAAAATGAAAATGAGGGCACACCATGGCCTAGACTGGATGAGAAAACCACTCCGGTTGATTGAGAAAGTCGATCCCCTACTCCTCACAAAGAGCATTCTGCATGTGCATGTTCTTCTTCTATGCAGTCTGAATACACAGAGCTTACATCTAAGTCTAAAAATGTGTCCTTCCTCATAGATGAGGAAGAGGATCCAAGACATCATCCTACTCCTCATGAAGAGTACGTGGGGTAGTCACGTTGCATGTCTACATTGTTAGACTATACAGAGTCCATTTATAGATCAGAGTATCAAGCTAATGCAACCTTTAAAGAACATGGAAAACAACTAATAGATCCTACTAGGGGAAAAATATATGACAAAACCATTCGTATTTCTAATACGAGGGTACATAGCCCCTATACAACTGAACAACAAAATCATACACATCAGGCACTAAGGTCACAACTTTACCAACAACAATGCATGGATCAACAACAATTGAATCAACAATGGGTGGACTCACAACGAACACACCAAAAAAGGGTGTATCAACTAAAGATGCATGAACAACAAAGGATGCAACAAGGCATAAGGCATCCAGGGCAATCTCAAAATATGCCCCCTCGGTCATGCAAAAATAGTGTTCAACATCAAAGGCCATTATCTGGTTACCATCAAGAACCTCATACTCCTCAACAATACCAAGATCAATATGATGAGGAATCATATGAAGAGTCCCAATGGGAACATCAAGAAGAAGTGGATGCTTACTCTTAATCTAGTTATGATGAGGTATCTAATGATCATAGTTATCATCCAACTCAACATCAAAAGCAGCCTCCTCAACCTAATCAAGGGCAGCAACTGGAGGATCAGATCATTTCATCGAGGCCATACAAAGTGCTAGTTGATCAAATGAATAAATTTGAAAAGAAAAATCAATGGTTGGTTTATCATAAGCCTACATTAAAGAAGCATAGTAATCAGCCTTTGCATCCATCAGTATCATCACCAACATACCCATCAAATTTTAGGATGCCTCAACTTGAAAAATTCAAATATGACGAAGATGCACAAGAGCATGTGACAATATTCATCAATACATGCTTCCAATTTCAAGAAAATGACCCCTTGATGCTGAGATTTTTTCTTACAATGCTAGTTGGGGATGCTTTGGAATGGTATAATCATCTACCCCATCATAGCATAAACACCTTTGAGCAACTCACTGAGTTATTTCTGGAACGCTTTGCCTCTAGTGTTGAGAAAATGATAAAATTTACTGACTTGGAAAGCCTTCATCAACTTGATAATGAGCCAATCATGGAGTATGGCAAGAAATGGAGAAAGATGATGTCAAAATTACCTTTTACCATACCAACAATAGAGCTCATTTAGATGTTTACTAGAAGCTGCTCAAAACAAATCGCTTCTCCTACAATTACAACAATATCAAACATTTGAGGAGGCCTTGACACAAGCCAAGGTCATTGAAGACATCAAGATAGAGGAGGGTGAACTCCACAAGGGGCAATGGTCAAACAAGAATATCAAAGGTGACAACAACCAACAAAAGGTAGCCTCAATTAATCAAGTTATTTTGAGTAGCTCGAAATCCTCAAATCAGGTGGCACCACCTCTAACAGTGGGGCATAATTACCAAGCTCAGCCTCCTCTGGCCCAAGATCATATGCAAAAAAATTAGATACAAGGCCAACAACGTAGGCCAAAATGATAATATACTGATCTTCCAGAGACATTAGCATCACTCTTTGATCGATTGTGTGAGGCACGAAGAATCAAGCTTCCATAAATTCATCCACTGAAGCCTAATAAGCATAGATCAAAGGCACACAGAGAAGAGTTATTTTGTGTGTACCATCGACAAAAGGGGCATGACATCCAGACATGTCATCCCTTTAGATATTTAGTGCAAGATATGATTGAGAGGCAAGAGCTTAAGATAAGACTCCTGCAAGACCCCTTGCCTACACATGAAGCAAACATAGCACCTAACAATCAAGTTGAGCATTTCAATAAGGTGCACATAGCCCCACATGATGAGGGTTTTATTGGTATGATCAATACTACAATAGGAAGCAAAAGATACCTTGATCAATACAACATACCATAAAATTCAACTAAAGACAATAATCTATCATGGTCCACACCAAAAATCAATTCAATTCACTTACAAAAGGACCCTGTGATTGCTTTTTACAAATAGGAGATTGAGCCAATCTCTAAATATGAACCCGATCCTCCACTACACATCATAGCAAGCATCAATCAAATTTTTTACAAGAGAGTATTGATTGATACTGGGTCAGGTATCAACATCATCATGACTATAGCTTTGAAGCATTTAAATTTGCCACCTTCACACATTAAGGATGCAATATTCACATTGAGAGCCTTCAATGATGCCACTTCCTCAACAATTGGCATAGTAATCTTACCTATACAGGTTGGGATGAAGATGATACCTACATTGTGCCATATCTTGGGGGGTGAGAAGCAATATAACATATTGCTAGGTAGACCATGGATGAGGAATATGGAATGTGTGCCTTCCATAGTGCACCAAAATCTAAAATTCATACACCAAGGACAAGTGTACGTGGTCCCCAAAGATCCTGAGCCATTCAAGTATTACAAGAAGTTTTATGAGCCACAAGAATCTTTAGTGATATGCGGGCCCCCAAAAATTCATGTGGATAAAATCACCAAACATTCAATGGAGGCTTGCATCGAGAAGTTGCTACCTCCTCCCATAACCAAAGATCATGATATCATACTACTTGATGAGGAGAAGAGAACATCAGTTAACATGACTAAAGCACCTTCAACTGGTCCAAAAGATAAAGCACCTTCTCAAGAGTTCGTGGCAATGGTTGAGATTAAGTTAGAAGACCAAATGACTTCAAAGTAGTTAAGACAATATATGGTGAAATAAAAGGTTGCTTCCATGGTAAAGGGGTCAAAACCATTGGATTTAGTTACCCCAAAATCATTCTTCATAGTGCCTCCTCAAGAGCAAGAGCAAGCATTTTTCCCACATCAGATTGAGGGTATTCAAGCTAGCAAGCAAAATCTTATGGATGCCACTAGCAAAGTGCATCATCATGAAGCATCCACATCAACTCAAATGGACGAAAGGGATGATTTACATTCATATTGTAAATCTTTAACATCAACTCTTTCACCCAAGTCAATCTGTGATGATATTCCAATCTCATTGCTAGAGGTGCATATTAAATCTTTACCAGTCATGCATTCCATCCTGGATCATTTAGATAGAATGGAGTGCCAAGTGAATGAGAAAAATGAGGCATTGCAATATATCATGAACAAGCTCAAGAACCAAGAGCTACAATAGAAACCCTCATCTGAAGTCAAATTGTCCCTTGTGCAGCCACAAGAAAAGCCTCATCCAAAGCAAATACCAATTTGGCTGCCTCAAAAGTCGAACAAGCATCCCCCATTGCCTGAGCCTACGGTAGTGGTTTTCAATCGATTATGTGCTGCAAATGCTATCATATTACCTGAGGTTGGCCAATTAGATCCAAATCACCCAAAACATCAAGGGTATGAGGAAGAGCTACACTGTCTATACCATAGACAAAATGGTCATGATATTCAATCATGTTGGGGTTTCAAAGCCATAGTATACAACATGCTTAGAAAGGAGCAGCTTCGGGTTGTTGACCAACAGATAATTTTAGTCAGCAATCCATGTTTGGCATCAAAAATACAAGAAGATCCCCCTAAGCCAGTAAGTGACATACCTAGGGTTCAACCTGGTCCTCATACCAGGCCAAAGCATGCTAAATGCTCAAAACAACAACAACGCATTTGGACTCCTTTAAATGAGCCTATGTCTATCATCTTGCAAAATATACTGGATGCTAAGGTCATCACCTTACCAGACATCAACCCGGTAGACCCAAATAGAGCTAAAACCAAAGGTTACAAGGAGGGCCAGCACTGTCTCTATCATCGAATAGAGGGCCATGACATTTGCAATTGCCATAAATTCAAGCATGTGGTCCAAGACCTGTTAGAGTGAAATGAGCTCCATCTAGACGGTTCACTCATTCCTCCCCACCATGATAGGGGTACCTCATAGAGATCAATGCCCCAATCAGGAGAGTTGACTTCCATCACTCTTCCTAAGCAGGTTGATTACATTGCAGTGGACAACATGTGCACTAGGGGTCTAAAAGGTAATGTACCTTCCCCATCAAGTTCAATGAGGTAAAGTGAGGATTCTAAAGGTATCACACCTTCCTCACTTCCATTAAGTGTTACACACACAAGGGGTATCTAAGGTGCCATACCTTCCCCTTAGAAATATTCAAAAACACAAAAACATTCAAATATATTCAAAAATAAAAAAACATTCAAATATATCAAAAGCATAAAAATATTCAAATATATCAAAATACAAAAACAATATAAAACATAGAAATACAAACAAATCAAAAAGTAGTAAAATAAAAAACAAAATGGACCAGGGGCATCTCTAAGCCGCTTGGTCAAATCTCATCAAAAGGCACTAGGGGCATCTCTAAGCCGCTTGGTCAAATATCATCAAAAGGCACCAAGGGCATCTCTAAGCCGCTTGGTCAAATTTCATCAAAAGGCACCAGGGGCATCTCTAAGTTGCTTGGTCAAATCTCATAAAAAGGCACTAGGGGCATCTCTAAGCCACTTGGTAAAATCAATAAAAAATGCTCCAAGGGTATCCAATCCGCTTGGTCAAGATCAATCAAAAGCCCCAAAGGCACAATAAGCCCTTTGGTCAACATAAAATCAAAAACACAAAAACAATGTAAAAATAAAAAATACAAAAACATTTGCATCTTCCATCTGCATTCAAATAGTTGCATTACATCCATTACATTTGCATATGTTAGGATCACAATATTGCAAATGATGCCACAGTTTGTATCACAATCACAATATTGAATTCCATACTCATCCATTCATCCATGTGTGTAACTATGTTTCTTAACACAACCATTTCATGTTGCTATAAGAAAAAGGCTAAAGTTTTCTAGTCATTCAACCATATCTAGTGGTCTTATCTATTTTTTATGGGAAGCCATATTGATTAGTAGAGGGTAAGGTCTAGTCATGATAATGCCTTGGATATTCAGGATCCCATCACTAATTGAAACACTAAAATCCTAGCTGGTACAAGGGAAATATGAAAGTTGCAAAAGTGGTCTAGGTTACCTTAAGTGAAAAGGATCTTCCTTGCTTATCCCCCTATGCGACCGGTTCAAAGGTGCTAAGAATTGGAAAAAGGACAAGCTTCACCCTACCCAATTAAATCCCTTGCTTAAATAAAAACAAGCAAAAATCTCGAAACAAAGTGCAAATTCAAGATCCCAAAAGCACAAATTCAAAGTACTCAAAAGCACAAAAACAAAGAAAATAGTGATTATCATCACTACATGAATCCCTTGCTCAAAAAAAAGAAAAAAATCAATAAAAAATAAACAGTGATTTTCATCACTAAACATGAGCAAGTATCCCAAGAGAAATGAAGAAAATAAGGGAATGGAGCTTGAATCCCTGGAATTCTCAGCATTATACAAAACTAGAAGGAGAAATCCTTACGCATGACGATATGTCTATTACATTAGCTTTTGGCATTTGTGTAGACCAATGTTTGAATGTGGATGAGCTAGCTTAGGTAACCCAATACTGCCTAGTGGTATAGTCCAACTAAGTCCAACATAAGGATGAGAGGAACACATGAGAATCCCTAATCTTAGCAATGGGCTGAAAGAATCCCGCCTGACATCGGAGGAAATGCTTGAGTTCTATCTAAATATATTCACTTGCACACACAGGGATAATCAGTATCTAGGTCTTCATGAAGAAATCCTTATATTTCAAAAGTCTTGCATGGTCAGTACATAGTTGTTGATAGGGTAACTAGAGTGTTTGAAGTCTTAGGAAAAACCTCAAAAATTCCTACATAGCAACAAATCATATCATCAATCACATCATCAATTTTCTTTATGAGGTTTTGTGAATTAAGGGGTATTAACAAGGTAGGTTAGATACCGGATAAATGTCAGAAATGATGTTTACACGGCCACTGACTATTTTGAATCCTTTAAATTATAGAAGCTTATCAAGAAAGTACATACATTCCATGCCATTGCACTTCAAATATGGATAGTTTAAATAAGCAATTCTTGTGATAAGAATGATTGTTGACATTCATGGTTGTTATACTTTCTGTGGTATCATACAATAGATTGTTAAAGTCATATCATATGCATTCCTTATGTTTTAAGTGATTAAAGCATACAGGTTCATTCACATTAGATTAAACACTATACATAACACATTACACATTGCATTTACCATATCATAGCATAAGTTATATGCATACAATTAAACCAAAATTAAACATGCATTTAACAATAAACATTGCATCCATAAATACATAGTTCATAACTCACTCGTTCACATTCAATATCACATCATAATCCGCCGACACATACAATCATAAATCCATAATTAAATCAAGTCATGGTACATCACATAATTTCACAATAATCAGATCATACAAGCATCTACATAAGCATCCATCTAAGAATCACATCATCATCATTACATCATCAACATCCTATATCATAAAATCATAATTGCATCCAAAAATTTACATTTGCTAAACATCAACTGGGGCATTGTTGGTATCATACCTCCCTTAATTAGAAATCAAACAGTTAAGCAATCAATTTCAAAAAGCCCCAAAGGCATCATAAAACCTTTGGTAAAAATCACAAAAATCCCCAAAGGCATCATAAACCCTTTGGTAAAAATCACAAAAAGCCCCAAAAGCATAATAAGCCCTTTGGTCAAATCACAAAAAGGCCCAAAGGCATCATAAGCCCTTTGGTCAAAATCACTAAAATCTCCAAGGGCATCTTCAAGCTGCTTGGTCAACCCACTAAAAGCATCCATCATGTCACTTGGTCACCTTAATCAAAATTCTCCAAGGGCATATTTATGTCGCTTGGTCAAATTCAAAATAAAAAATGTTCCAAAGGCATTCCTAGTTGCTTTGGTCAACTATCAAAATGCTCCAAAGGCATCCATAAAATATTTGGCCACCTAAAATACCCCAATGGCATTTGCTAAGTCCATTGGTCATAATAACAACATGCATAATCACAATCAACAATCAAATGCTAAATCATTGCTAAGTGTGCTTATTCAAAAGTCATTATCAAAGATAATCATGCACCCCCTTTCTTAGGGAAAATAAGCAAAATATCAAAAGAAAATTCAAGCAAACCAGTAAGCTTGTCTCCTATCACCATCAAGGCTAGGATTTGACTTCACATCACAAAAATCAAATCATATAAACATCCATATGAACATACATCTTATGCACATGATAAATAATCCATCATCAAATCAACTCGTAACACATCACATCACATCATCAACAAGTCAATTGCTAGGTTCAAAATACTACATTATTTTATCAAAGGTTACACCCTTTGCATTTCATTCATACCATCCACATTGGAAAAAATACCCTTTTTCTATTAAGGACAAAGAACAGACACAAATAATTTCATTTTCAATTTCCACCCAGGCTAGGATTTGACTTAAAAAAAGTCTCCTAATTGCCACCAAGGCTAGGATTTGACTTAAACCAAGTCTCCTAATTGCCACCTAGGCTAGGATTTGACTTGAACTAAGTATCCTAATTGCCACAAAAGCTAGGATTTGACTTAAACCAAGTCTCTTAATTGCCACCTAGGCTAGAATTTGACTTAAACAAAGTCTCCTAATTGCCACAAAGGCTAGGATTTGACTCAAGCTTGTCTCTTAATCACTTCACAAAAGGCTCCAAAGGTACCTTAATACCTTTGGTCACTTCTAAAAGGCTCCAAAGGTACCTTAATACCTTTGTTCACTTCACAAAAGGCTCCAACGATACCTTAATACCTTTGGTCAAATCATAAAAGGCTCCAAAGGTACTTTAATACCTTTGGTCAAGCCACAAAAGGCTCCAAAGGTACCTTAATACCTTTGGTAAAATCACAAAAGGCTCCAAATGCCTTTGGTCATATGATGTACATTGTCTTGCATGACTGGGGCATCCAATGTTGATCGGATCAATGATCATCATACACCCTACAAACATAGCAATCTACATTTTTGCTCTGTGTTGTATTTTTACCACATAGTGCATTGCAAAAAGGGGTATTTGTAGATACCTAAAACATGTCATGTTTAGGAGAACTACCCACATAGGTATATTCCTAGACCATATTACTAAACCTTGGAATTTCCAAGTATCAAAAGTGGTTATCACCACTCATATGGGACAGTCTTAGCCCATCCAGGCATGGTTGCTATGAACCAGAGTAGTTGGATCCTAGCCGCTATAGCCTAGAGTGGCCAAACCTTAGCCGTTGTAGCCTAGAGTGGCCAAACCTTAGCCGTTGTAGCCTAGAGCGACCAAACCTTAGATGCTGCAGACGAGAGCGACTAAGCCATAAAAATCATTTTATCGACAAACAAGCCTAATCAGGGGTAGAAGTGGTAGTCTGCATGCAATAAAGGTGAGTGGGAGTAACTTTGCATTCCCCTTCATGACCAATTCACATGGAGGACTTGATTCTAAATTTATACTTCAGTTAACTAGTCTTTAAACATAGAAAATACAAAAGCTTCTCATGCTAACATTCACTATGTATGAGGAATTCAATCCTAGGGTTTTGAACATAGACCTAGGGTTTCACACACTTTAAAAGGTGAACCCTAAGAGCACCAAGGATCCCGAATTGAGGATCACATATTAATATCAAAATTATGAATAGGTTGGATCATTGAGGAGAGTTTTCAGAGACTTGAAGTGCTTCCCTTGGATATTGACCTATAGACACCTAAAACGCGTGATGTCGAGGGAGACTACTCATATGGACATGCTACAAGACCATATAGAGGATCTTGGATAGACTCCAAGATAGAGTAGTGGTTCTAACCACTCAATTTAGTCTCCTTGGCCTAATCAGTATGAATTGTAGCCCAAACCTACGGTCTATAGTCTGAACTATGGTTGAGACCTACGATTTACTGTCTAGACCGCAACTGTAACCTACGGTCTTAACTAAAGTTTAGTTGGCCTTCATCCAAGCCAAATTGGTTTGAACAACCATTTGTTCTAGAAGAATGTGGTTAGAATATGGAAGCTTCCAATACAACTATCCTAACCACCCCTTATTGATCTTGGCTTCTCCATGAAGCCACCCCTAGCCCTTGGGTAGTCCTATAAGTACCCCTCAAAATTAAGGTAAACTATCAGAGAGAGCATTGGAGATTTGAGCAGTGAAGCCCTATCAAATTGTACACTCAATCGAGTATACTAAGAGAGAACTATTGCACTTATCCCATACCTACTTGCAAATATCCATGATGAATTGCATTATGGATGCCCTAGGAGCCTAAGAGAGTCAGGAAATGCAAATCCAGGCAAACGAAGGCCCCTCATAGTGAATCAACTACCAAATCAGTCTAAGGACACCAAAGGCAACCATTGAACATAAATTTGGACAAAGAGGTCAAGCCCACTGCCCTTGAAATTGAGGGTAAACCTATCATATTGCTAACTATGGCTTTCAGCCACGGTTTACAGTGCAGACCGCTCACCAGAGTTGCAATTTGCAACAGAGGTATCACCACCTTATTGTTTCCATTTTTTTCTGGCTAGATAGTTTAAATTAGTCATTTCTATGGTTTAGTTGTAGTTTAGAAGATTCCTGACTGATAGAATTAGGTTTAGAATAGTTTCATTGTATTTGCATTAAGTAGGCTTTAATGGATTCTTTATGTTTTTTATGCTTTATTTCACATAATTAGTCCATTCATTGTTTAGTTGCTATCTTTATTTATGCAATTCCATAAATCTTGATCCAATTAACATATTTTAGAAATAATTTTCATGATTTCTTGATTATACATGCTTAATGGTATCTTTATGCATTTTTTTTCTAAAAGGGCCTCATCATGAGAGGTTGCCTATATTTTTGACACTCTTATGTTGTTTCTTGATCTCAGGGAACAAATTCGAATGAAATTCAACCATAAAATTCCTTCCCCAACACGAAGAAGAGGGCAACTCCACCCTAGAGCATTTTGTGACTAGTTGAAAAGCAACATTAGTGTGCCTACCTTGTTGAGGGCTTTGGCATTGTATTGATTGTATCATCATTTGAGTTACCCTAAGAGGGGCATGATTGTAATTATGAATTTTTTGAAAATATTAATATAAGAAATACTTATTTTTTTGAATCTATGCAATATTGTCATTATTTTATGCTTTGAATGATTGAATATGATCTAATACAGTAGATGGGTGCACATTTTTTGGTTATATCAAAAGGCTATCATGGCAGGACTCCGTAATTCAAGCGATCTGACTGTCATTTCTTGTGTTTTTTAACTTGTAGGTATAGACCATAGCTATCAGCTGTGGGCCAACAATTGAAACACAAGTTCAACCCTTGGGCCACAGTCAAAACCATAGATGAGACCTGTGGTTTATAGCAAACACAACCAACAACAAAGAGATAAAGCTCATTCAGATGAGGATTTGAGGTAGGTCCCACTATCACTCTCTATATCTATTTTCATTTTTTGTTAACATAGACACCTAAAACGTGTCATGTCGAATGCGACTACTCATATGGACAAGCTACAAGACCATATGGAAGATCTTGGATAGACTCCAAGATAGAGTTGTGGTTCTAACCACTCAATTTGGGCTCCTTGTCCTAATCAGTCTGAACTGCAACCCAGACCTATGATTTACAGGCTAAACCATGACTGAGACCTACGATTTACAGTCTATACCATAGTTGTAATCTATGATCTTAACTAAAGTTCAATTGGCCTTCAATCTAATCCAAATCGGTTTGAATGGCCATTTGTCCTAGAAGAATGTGGTTAGAGGGTGGAAGCCTCCAATCCAACTGTCTTAATCACCTCTTCTTGATCTTGGCTTCTCCATGAAGCCACACCTAGCCCTTGAGTAGTCTTATAAGTACCCCTTAGAATTATGGCAAATTATCAGAGAGAGCATTGGAGATTTGAGCAGCGGAGCCCTGTCAAATTGTACACTCAACCGAGTATACTAAGAGAGAGCTATTGCACTTATCCCCTATCTACTTGCCAAGATTCATAATGAATTGCATTATGGATGCCCTAGGAGTCTAGGAGAGCCAAGAAATGCATATTCAAGAAAATGAAGACCCTTCATAGTGAATCAACCACCAAATTATTTTGTAGACACCAAATGCGACCATTGAACATGAATTTGGACAAGGAGGTCAAGCCCACTTTCCTTGGAATTGAGGGCAAACCTATCATATTGCTAACCGTGGATTTCAACCATGATTTATAGTGCAGACCGCTCACCAGAGTTGTGGTTTGTAGCAGAGGTATCACCACATTACCCTTTTCATTTCTTTCTGGTTATTTAGCTTAGATTAGCTTTTTTTATGGTTTAATTGCAGTTTAGCAGACTTCTGATTGATATAATTAAGTTAGATTACTTTCTTTATGTTAAGCATATGATAAGACATAAATGGATTTTTTATGCATTTTCATGCTTTATTTTACACAATTGATCTATGCATAGTGTATATGTTGCCTTTCTTTACACTATTATATGAATATTTATGTAATTAACATAGCTTAGAAGCACTTTTCATGTTTTCTTGATTATACATTCTTAATGGTGTCTTTATGCAATTTTCCTAAGAGGGCCTCATCATGAGAGGCTACCTACCCTTTTGACACTTCTATGTTGTTTCTTGACCGTAGGGAAAAATTTCAAAGGAGAACCAACCATCAAGTTCCTTCCCCAACACGAAGAAGAGGGCACCTCCACCCTAGAGCAGTTTGTGACCAAGTGAAAAGCAACATTAGTGCGCCTACCCTGTTGAGGGCTTTGGCATTGTATTAATCATATCATCATTTGGGTGACCCTAAGAGGGGCATGATTTTAACCAAGATTCATTATAAATATTAATACAAGAAAATCTATTTTTTTGAATCTATGCAATCTTGTCAATTTTATACTTTAAATGGATGAATATGATATAGTACAATAGATGGGTGCATGCTTTTTGGTTGGGTCAGAAGGAAATCATGGTGGAATTCTGTAATTCTAGCATTTGACTATGTTTTTTTTGGTTTTTTTGACTTGCGGGTATAGACCACAGCTACCAGATACAGGCCAAAAATTGAAACGTAGGTTCAGCCCGCGGGCCACAGTCAAAACCGTAGCCCAGACCTGTGGTTTCTAGCATACATAGCAGATAGTAGAGGGATAAAGATCAATCGGATGAGGATTTGAGGTAGGACCTACTTCTCACTCTCTATCATTTTTTTCTATCTTTGTGTTTTCTAGAAAGTTAAATTTCGAATGTAAGTAAGAAACTAAGAAAGAAAAGAAAATGAATTAGATATTAGTTGCATTTATCTTTTGTGTCATTAGAAAGGTGCTGCTAGGAATAACGGATCTCTGATTGTAATTTTCCCTAGAATCCATTGTGCTTGATAGAATTTGTGTGAATGGTTTACATGTGTGAGGCCCAATTAGTGGCCAATTAACATCGTAATGTGCATAGTCTTAAAGAGCATCTAGAATAGCTTGCATTTTCTGAATTTGAAACATTCTTTCATTTGCATAGCATTTAGAAAATGAGCATGAATGCTATATGATGCATTTCTTTTATGTACATTAAAAGGAACCACACACACCACTTGGTACTTAAATGCTAGTGAGTTGGGCTTGACATCCAACCACTAGTAGGGTTCAATTATGGTGGGCGTAACTTCCATCCATTGGCTCAAATCCCATGAACCTTTGGATATTAGACCAATATCAGATCAGAGAACCTTTTGTACCCTATAAAATTTGCATGTATTCTCTTTAGAGGGTATAACGTTGACTTGGGAAAAATGGGTGAGGATTTGGGAGGACTTGTGCTCCCTGACCATGTGTGGGCTTCATTACCACACATTACAGGTTGGATTACATGATTTGGAGTTCATAGCCAAGTTGTTGAGTTGTGAGTGTATAGGTGAAAAAATCCAACAAGTTTTGCCAAACCTGATAAGATTTTCTACACTGATACAACAAATCTTGAAAACACATCAAACAGTTTAGGACTCACTTTCAAAATTTAAAACAAAATAATCATTATTGTATACCTTGCTTGCTTAATAATAATACATTTATATGCTAGGTACACAATGGTGGATACATGGGTGGTCGTTAAAGGTCCAAATCCAATGCCAATGACCAACCCCTAACCAATTCACAATAGTGTGTTTCAATTCCTCAACCACATGAGCGAACCGAATGTCGTTTCGCTAGCATTAGAGGAGATAACTCAACACGAGGGGAGCCTATAGAGAAAACCTTGTATAGAGGAGCTTCAATACACTCCTTTAGACATAGGATAGAATAGTAAACCTTCCAGCATGAGGGTGTTCCACTTGAGAGCCATTATCAAGATCACAATGCATGCGCATCCATGGGATTGGCTGAAGAGTTTGTTGTGCAGGGGACTAGGTTTGTGCTCCTACATACTAAGTCCATAGGAGGATTTATGGCTCCAAATTTTGAGTATAGAAGGACTAGAGATCCACCCATTCAAGCGTAGGAAGATAAGCTCGCTATCGAGCATAGGTATAACCATACTCCCATGTGTGGTCCACCATGCAAGATCACCATTGATATATCAAAGGTGGGAGATAATGGTACACCGCCACATGAGCGATGGTGGTCTAGGTAGCTAGAGGGTCTAGGTAGTGTTTTAGAGCAACTAGACTACAAGCCTTACGCTCCACCCACTCATGCCTTGAGTGAGCATAGCATGAGTGTTGTCCACACTACTAGAGAACATGGGAAGGCTTCTAAGTGCCCTCATGTCACATGCCCACTATCTGTGCATGGTGGTTCACATTATAGGACACAACAAGAGGCCAATGTCATCTTCATAAATAGAAGCAAAGGCACAACACATTAGTCTGATGGGTACAAAATCCATAAGGTCGCTCGTATAGAGCAGGGATACCAGAGGCCTCCTATGGTAAATCAGATCGATAGATCACATCGACTGGTATCAGAGCAAAAACACCAAATCCTCCAAGATCAATTGGAGAATGCTTGCCTAGAGAGGTAGCACATTGAAGATAAAAATCTTCAAGTGTAAATGCTCATGAGATAGATATTATATGAGCAGCGCATGCACGAATAGCGTATCCTTGCCTAGAAGGAACGCATGGAGCAGGAGGATATGTTAGTTAGGGTTGGCCTATATCCTCATGATGAGCATAGAGAGTGTGTGTATATAAAGGCTTTATCTCAAGATGATATGCATCAAGAGCATAGATATGCTTGTACTCATGCTAGTGCTAAACAGAGGGAGTGGCCACCGTCGCTTGATAATCAGAGGAAGAGGCAGCATGAAGAAGTAGAGGGAGACGAATACGAGTAAGAATATCCTTAGAGATCTTGACCTAAGGAGGAGCAAGAGCAACACCCTCCATCTCATACGAGGAAGAAAATACCTCCTAAGACACCTCCATGTCAACTTAGGGAGGAGGACTTTCTATCTTCAAAGGCCTATAAGGCCTTAGCCAAGAAGATCAAATCCATTGAGAGACAAGGCGCAACTATTCAAAATTTGACATTAAGAAAAATCCATAATGAGCCTTTGGATCCTTTGGTGCCTACTTTGGCTTACCCTAAGAATTTTAATATGCCCAAGTTGGACAAGTTTAAGTGTGATGAAGATGCATAGGAACATATCAGAAGCTTCATGGATGCTTGTTTTCAGATAGCAAGCAATGATGCATTGTTGTTACGTATGTTCATAATGACACTTTCTATTCATACCTGGGAGTGGTTCAATTAGCTAAAGAAACACAGCATAACTAGTTTTGAGCAATTAGCCGATGCCTTTCTTGAACACTATTCCTTTAGCATCAAGAAACAGTCTAATCTTTATGATCTAGCTGCGCTAACACAACACGATGATGAGTCAATAGAGCAATACAAAAAGAGATGGATGATATTAAGGAAAAATTACCATTACCTATTCCTACCATAGAGTTAACTTGAATTTTTATGAATATTTGTGCCAAGCACATCTCGTTACTATTGTAGTTGCAAAAGTATCCTACATTCAAAGATACTTTGGCGCAAGCCAAAGTGATTGAGGAAATAAAGTTGCAAAAAAGCAAATTGAAGCTTAAGAACGGGATAGAGGGATAAAATAAGAGTGCCACAAAACAACAGGGCAATTAGGCCCATGTGAATCAAGTGGTGTTGAATCTCTAGAGGGAGGACAAGGGGCAACAAAAATAGAATTATCAGGCCCAACCTCCTCTTGCGCAATATGACAAGTGCAACAACAATTATAAGGGTAAGAACAAAGATCAATGCCTACCTCACCAGTTCACACCATTGATGGAATCACTGATGTTGATTTTCCATCAACTATGCGAGGCCAAGGCAATTAGATTACCCGAAGTCAATATGATAGACCCCAATCAACCCAAACCAAAGGGGTACCAAGAAGATCTATTTTGTATTTTTATCAAATGAAAGGCCATGACATTGAGGTGTGCTAGTCTTTCAAACACATGGTGCAAAATATGATTGAAAAAGGTGAGCTTGTAGTGCCGCACAACCCGTAGGCACCCGATAATTAGAATATGGGGATTTACAAAAACCCCTTGCCAAATCATGAGGTGCCTCACAACAACGTTGGCCAAGTCAACTAGGTGTGAGTCGAACCACCTACCCAGGGATTCATAGGTATGGTGAATGTTATCACTAGGCATGGGAGATATGAACAACAGAATCAACCTCATGCTCCCATTCAAATACAAGCCACACCGAATCAGCATCTAGTACAAAATATTCTAGGCCCACCAACAAGACCGATGGTGACCATAAGGAGCAAGTTGGTCCAAAACCTGCAGATAACTCCTGTGAATTTGTCAATATATGAGCTAATACAGTAGTCCCCGAGGCATAGGGAGACTCTTATGGATATTTTGAGGTCCATTGAAGTATAGTCCCAGGATGCACAAGCATTTACTAATTTTGTGGGACATGTACAACAATGTCAGGAATCAATGATCCAATTTTATGATCATGAGATAAGGATGGTTTCTACAACTATAGCTGACCCACCATTGCACATAATCGCATGTGTTAATCACATGCCATTTAAAATGGTCTTGATTGATACCATATCATCGATCAACATAATAACGACCAAGGTGTTGAGTCATTTAAAGCTACCTAAATCACACATTGTGCCAACTACATTTACATTGAGAGTTTTCAACGACACACAATGTTTGACTATCGACATAATTATCCTACCCATGCAGGTAGGTTTGAATACCATCTTAGTAATGTGTCATGTGATAGAAGGGGCCATGCATTACAACATATTACTCGATAGGTGTTGGATTTTTGAAATGCATTGTGTTACCTCGATATTGCATTAGTGCATGAAATATATTCATGAGGGACAGGTTCATGTAGTGGCATCAAACGAAGAACCATTTAAGTTCATGAACCTAGCAAATTTTCCTAGGGGTTTCATACTCCTGTCAATGCACCTGGATGTTCGACCATCATCATCAATAAAGAAACCAAGAGGTAAACCAGTAGTGCATGCTCAACCAATGCCATATATGTCACATAGATTGGAGCACACCACTGCCACTTCCTTGAAACCATCGACATCAGTCATGCATCGAGATGATAGGAAGTTGAAGGCAAAAATGGGTGAGAAAGAGAAGGAGCATGAGCCCAAGCCAATCTCCAAGGAGGTTCCCATTCCTATGGAAGTTGAGGAACCCCAAGAAAAAGTCGAGGAGGCACCTCAGCCTACCTCACCTACATCTTCAGTAGGGTCATCCACACCGTGGGTGATGGTACATCTCACTAACACCAGATTAGGTGAGTACCTTGTGTAGAATGTAACCTTCAGACCGATTCTGAAGACTACACAAGAGATGGGTTGACCATCCACTCATCGTTACCCGGTTGGATCAATGGTTCCATTGGGAGAGCCACCTAACCAAACTAACTTCATCTATGTGGGGCTAGAATAGCTTCCAACATGAGAGCCCATGGATGAAGATGAAGAGGAACCTTTCACAATAAATGTTTCATTATCTATCCAATCCGGCATATTTTTGAGCTATATCATTGGCATGGATACGACCTTGGTCTCTTTGAACAAGGATGGAGGACTCTGCTGGAATCTCATTATCAGTTAGTCATTGATAGATTCAGTTTAGGGTTATAGATACGGGGGTAGGATTTTTTGGTTGCAACATCCCTAGATCATCTGTACCTCAATATGGTGGACAATGTGGATTTTAATCCATATCATCTGGATCCTTCCAAATTTTGGAGGAATCACTCTATGATATCTATCGTCACTACTGAGCCACTTGAAGACCATCGTGAAGGGCTCCTTGAGCAGACTGAGATATAACTAAACCCCAAAGATCACTTGGGACACCAAAACCATGAGGCAATAAATGACATAGACGTGCAGGGATGTAACCCCATTATTGCAAGCGATCTTGAGCTAGGATATATTTATAATGAAGATGGAGTGGAGTTCACCTTCGATATGAGTGGACTGGGCTATGATGCAGATGAGGAATCCTAAAACAATGATGAATCTAGGGATGAAGTTGAAGGTGCCTATGAGAGGCCCTAGCATGCATGTCATTTATTGCCTATTGAGTTGGTACAGGTTACCAAAGAGATCCTTTCCAACATTGATCATTTAGGGGAAGAAGTGGAGCTATATTTTCTAGCTATGTCACACTTACAAGATAATTATCCGATCTATCAAAATAGTTATGACAGCGATAAAGTAGTCAGATTCATGGGACCACACTTGCTAGAGCATCCTCCAAGAGTAGGGGCAAATGAAGGATTCTATTATGATAGTGACGAAGAATATGAGTTAGAGAGAGCCTACCTTGGTCCTCCTTATTTGCGTTACCATCATCAACCCATCGACATTGATGAGGTTTTATCGATAGCTACATGTTGGTCCTCATCTGAGATCAAGACGGTTAAACTTAGATCAAATTCATCGATTGGTTAATCCCATTCCACTGACCTACATGGATATCTAAGAGCCAAATGATCCTCTTTTGTATTTAGTGCATAGGGAGGATCCAATTATTTGTAGTCCTCATAGGGAAGACCCCTTTGTGCCTATGTCATTAGAGCCAGATCATGAGTATGAGGACTATGCAGATTTGGTAGAAATCGGTCAGTGTGGTCTTGGAGATCAATTACATTCCATAAACATGGTCTCCATTGATTGGACCACTCAAATTTGCAATCCAACAGATCTATCTAAAACATTGTATCTTAAAAAAGATGCTATCGAATGGTATCATGCTGATTCACCCGTTGAGCCTGAGTGTTTCTTCCCCAATGAAGAAATGTTGCAACCTTTCCATTTTGCTCTAGGTTGTGCATATGATATTTATCATGTAAAAAATGCTTCCAACGCAGAACCAATCAACCCGGCTGATGACATCCATATTATTCCTACACCTCATCATCTTGAGGAGGGATCATATATGTCAGTAGAGGAAACATTTAAGGTGGATATCATTAATGATCCCGCTAGTGCAAAGAAGGTTAAATTTGGAGAGATTCTCACTCTAGATGAGTGGGCCACCCTCATCCCTTTGTTGAAAGAGAGACCAAATTTGTTTGCTTGGATGTACAAGGATATGTTAGGTCTAGACCCAAAATTGGTTACGCATAACCTTTCACTAGATTTGATGAAGAAGCCAGTCAAGTAAAAGCTTAGTAAAATGCACCCAACTGTAGCCTTAATGCTGAAATATGAGCTACAAAAGTTGTATGTGGAGTTTGTGATTTCCATCGATTATCCAAAATGGGTCTCCATTATAGTACTCGTGGGAAAACCTGATGGAAGAATCCATATTTGCACAGATTTCAGAGACCTAAATAAGGAAACACCCAAAGATTCATTTCCATTGCCAAATATTGATGCTCTTGTAGATGCAACTACAGGTCACATAATGCTCTCCTTAATGGACGAGGAATTTTTTGCTACAAATTTATGCCATTCGGCCTCAAAAACACTGGTGCCACATATCAGTGGGCCATGACATACATTTTTCATGACTATATCCATAGAATTCTTGAATATTATATTGATGACTTGTTAGCCAATTCATTGCTATGAGAAGAGTATATAGAGGTCTTAAGGAAAGTCTTCGATCACCTAATAGAGCACAATCTCAGGCTAAATCCTAAGAAGTGTGTATTTGGCATAACTTCTAGAAAATTACTAGGGTTCATCATCTCTAAGAGAGGCATTGAAGTAGACCTAGTGAAGGTCAAGGCAATTTTGGAAATGTGTCCTCCCACCAATATTAAGGAATTAAGGAGCCTTTAGGGCAAGGTAGCCTCTCTAAAGCGATTTATCACCCAACTATTGAATAAATGTCAACCCATGAATTGATTGCTACATAAGGGGGTCCTATTCAACTGGGATAAGGATTGTAAGGTAGCATTCACTAAGATAAAGCAATACCTAGCAATGCCAGAAAGTGCCTTTTCTACTATATATATCAACAATCAACTTTGCATTGGGAACTATGTTAGCCCAAAAGAATATGCAAGGCAAAGAACATGCCATATATTATATTAGTCGAACCTTGGTGAGCTATGAGCTTGGGTATGCATAAATGGAAAAATTATATTTAGCAGTAGTGTTCGCTATAAAGAAATTGCAACACTATATGCTAAGTCATACGACTTATGTTATATCCAAACAAAATCCTTTGCAATACATGAAGAGTAAGACTTATCACAATACACGTACTACAAATTGGATCATGCTATTGATGGAATTCAATCTAGAATTCATAATCCATAAGTTCATTAAGGGATAAGTCATAGCATATCAATTAGCTGAGGTGCCACTGTCAAACAATAGGCCTCTAATAATTGAGCTTCCATACGATGCAGTCTTCATCATATTTGAAGCTCTTGAACCCGAAGAACCAGAGAATAATGCTGATATGACTCTGTTATTATATTGTTTGAAGTGTGAACAAGGAGATGGTGCCAGAATAGTGTTCTTCACACCACAAGGAGCTCCAATGCCCTTGTCGTTCAAGTTGGATTTTCCATGCACCAACAACAACGTTGAGTACGAAGCCCTACTACTAGGCCTCCACACAGCCATTGCCATGAATATTAAGATATTGAACATCTTTGGTGACTCCTTGCTCATAGTAAATCAATTCAAGGGGATTTTTCAGTGTCGATGTCCCATGTTGAAAGCCTATAAAGATCTAGTTGACACATATTTGGCCAAATTTGAATGGTATGACATTGAGGCAATCCCTCGATCATCAAATAGGTTTGTAGACACCATGGATTCTTTGGGATATTTAATACCTCAAAATCTATCTATTGATTTCACTATCATCCATGTAAATATGCTCTCACATCCAGTAGTAGAGTGTGCATCCTATGATAACAGAGAATCAATCAACATGATCAATATAGAACCAAAATCTGAATGGTTCTACAAAGATGAAGACTTTCTTAAGAAGGCACCTTGGGGGTCATTAACCTCTCAAAGTCCTATGGGGAGTGGTACTACCATTCACCACAGGGTTGTTTCCAAGTCTTCATTTGAAAAGGTAAATACACAGGGGGAGGAAGTCATCTTAGTAGTCAAAGCTAAGATTTATCAAAATTATATATCACAAATTAAAGACTTCCTAAAGCTTAGTATAATACTAGAGGGATTGTTGTGTGTCATGAAGTGCACATTTAAATAGAAAGTGGCCAAATATGTCTTAATAGGAGACATCTTATACTGAAGAGGCTATGATGGAGTTCTCCTTCATTTCTTAGAGCCCCAAGAGGCATCATGGGTTATTTTGTAGGCTCATGACAGTACGTGCAGTGGCCATTTCAATGGCATGTCCATCATCAAGCGCATCCTTCGAATCGGCTACTATTGGCCCACTATGGAGAAGGAGTGCAATGTGCATGTCAATAAATATGTTAAATGCCATCATCTTGCTAATATTATGCACTTGCCATCACAGGCCTTACAACCCATCCAAGCGGCTTGGCCATTTTCTCAGTTGGGATTAGATATTATAGGCAAGATCTCTCCTCCATCATCGGGTTGGCATACATTCATAATCATAGCTACTAAGTATTTTACAAAGTGGGTGGAAGTAATACCCTTAACAACGACAATTGGAGCTCGTATAGCAGAGTTTATACTAGATCATATCATAAGTCATTTTGGGATTCCATCCAAAATAATATCGGATAATGGAACATATTTCAAGAACAAAATTGTGAGAGCTTTGACATCTAAATATAGAATCAAACATAATTTTGTGACTCCATACTATCCACAATAAAATGGGTAGGCTGAGGCTTCAAATAAGATAGTGGTGGCCATCTTAAAAAAGATGGTATAAGAAAACCACAAATATTGGCATATCTAGATGCCCCTTGTGTTATAGGCTTACAAGACTAGTATTCAAATTCCCACTAGGGCAACACCATTATCACTAGTATATGGCACTAAGGCCATTATGCCCTTGGAATTGGAAATTCCAACGTTGCATATCGCATTGAAAGAGTTCATCGAAGATGACACTGCGTGGCAATCTCTACTCGGTCAACTGATGCTACTTGATGAACATCATGTGAATGCCTTGGAGCATCTCCATGTTTATCAAGAGAGACTAAAATGAGCTTACAATATAAAAGTCCATCAGAGAGACTTTGAAGTTGGGGATCTTGTCTTGAAAGAGAACCAACAGAACTCTAATTTGCCACCAAATATGTGATACAAATTCACTACTAATTGGCTAGGACCCTACATCATATCTAAAAATATTGGTCTAGGTACCTATTGCCTAACATCGCTAGGGGATTTTGAAGAGTCTGAACCTCTCAACATCATCCATATTAAGGCATTTTATGCTTGAAGAGCATATTAAAAGGCTCTGAGGGTTTGCTTGTAACTACTCGGTCATCCTAAAAGACTCCAAACACTCCCATAAGTAGTTTGGTCAATCAAAAAGCCCCAAAGGCATATGTAAGCCCTTTGGTCAACCTCAAAAATCTTTGAGGGTTTGTTTAAAACCGCTTGGTCATCCCAAAAGGCTCCAAGGGTTCCTAAAACTACTTGGTTGTGTCAGTTAAAATCCTCGAGGATTTGCTTATAATCTCTCGTCCATCCTAAAAATATCCAAAGGCATCTGTAAGCCCTTTGGTCAAACTCAAAAGGCACCAAGAGTTTTTGAAAAACTATTTGGTCAACCCAAAGGCTCAAAGGATTCTCAAAATCACTTGGTCATCCCAAAATGCCCCAAAGGTCCCCATAATCCCTTTGGTCAATCCTAAAAAGAACCAAGGATTCTTAAAAATCACTTGGTCAAACTAAAGACTCCAAAGGCATGTACTCATCATTTGGTCAATTATGAGGCTCAAAACCTCATAAAAATAATAAAATCAATAAAATCAAAATAAAATTGGTAAAGCATAAAATCCAAAAACATTTGAATTTTGCATTCTCATTTTGCATTCACACATGCATTCACTGCATTACTGCATTTCATATAGGCATTCATCATACATTGCATTCCATAGTAGGAGGGATTATGTTTGTCAATCTTACAAATGACACCATGTTTGTGTTTAAATCATGCATCTCTGCATTTATGATGATCCATCATTCATGTGAGTAATTATGTTTTTCAACATAACCTATAATATTGCTATGGAGATATACTAGGGTTTTTTGGTCACTCAACCATGCCTAGTGGTCTTATCAAGAGTTGGTAGAAAGCTTGCTTTGCTTTTGTAGCTAAGGTTCAGTTAGTATAGCCCTCAGCATATCAAAAGCCTATCACTAATCAACAAATTTAAACAATCCTAACAAGGACTAGGGGAAGATGAAAGCCATGAAGTAGGACTGGGTATCCTGAAGTGAAAAGAGTTATTATTGCTTATCCCTCTATGTGGATGGTATGGGAAATATTGGAAGTTGGAAAAAGGATAGGTTAGTTCCCTATTCATAATACCTTGCTTATGATAAAATGAGCAATATCCCCAAGTGATATCCCACATCAATCCTCATGATTGATACCCTAGATCGATATCATAGATTGACTTTAAGGATTGATATCCCATATTGATATCATAAGATCGATATTCTCATCAATAGACCGGAAATAGTTTTCCCAAGTAAATCCCCCAAAGGAAAGTTTCTAAAGAAAAATTTCAAATGTAAATGCCGAAAAGTGAAGATCAAGTGAATATCAGAAAATAGGCTTAAATCAAAGTTCAAAGTGAAGATCAAATGAAGATCATAAATCAAAAGTTTGAGTGGAGAACAAATGAAGATCCAAAATCGAGTTCGAAGAGAGATCAAATGAAGATCCAAAGATAGTTAAAAATGAAGATGGAATCGACTCCCTTGCTTCACTACATATGAGCAAGTATCCCAAAAATTGAAGGATAGAAAGTAATGAGCCTAAATCCCTGGAATTATCGACACTACTATACCTTACGCATGATGATATGTTTGATACACTTAGCACCTCGCTTATGAATAATACAAATGTTTGAATGTGGAAGAGCTAACTTTAGGTGTCATGTATTGCCTAGTGGCTTAGTCCAACTAAAATCTAAACTTGAGATTGGATAAGACATTTGTGGAACCCCTATCTTAGCAATGGGTTGAAAGAATCCCGCCTGAAATCAAGGAACGCTCTTGTCTTATCTTCAAATAATCATGTGCACACATAGGGATAATGAATAGTTAGGTCCTATCCTAGCAAAAGCCTTTTATATCAAAATTCTAGTGTAGTTAGTATGCAACTTTTGATAAGTCTTTTAGGGTGTTTGAGTCTCATGGAAAACCTCAAAAAATTCTCTCATAGCAACAAAATATCAAATATCTCAAACCATATAAAATCATCAAATTGCAAAGTATCGAATCCATGATACATCATCATATAGAGCACACTCAAAATATAGGATAGATACCGGATGAATATTAGAAATGATATTTAGATAGCCACTGACTATATTGTGCACATTTTTCAAATTTGCAAAAGAAAATAGAACAACACATTATATCATTCACATCATAACATCACATACCATTGCATTTCATATATGGATGATTAATTGATTAAATTCTAATCTTAAGGATTTTCAATTAAATTTTTATGATTTTTATACATTTTGTGTTGTCATCCATTAGATTGATAAACATATTTGCATTCATTCCTTATGTTTTAAGTGATTAAAGCATACAGGTTCATTTACATTAGATTACCATCGTGTAAATAAAGCATCTACATACATTAATGCATACAATAAAGCAATATCAAATATGCGTTAAGAGAAAACATTGCATCCATATGCATCCATCATAAATCACATATCTAAGCATCTAGATCACTGCATAATAATCATCGTAAATCAAATAGTTATCTAGTGCATGTCATCCATACATCACAACATATAGCAATCAAATTAATATAAGCATTGCATACATGTGCATCAAATAAACATAAAATTAAAAAATATAAATCCAGTACACATCATGAGCCATAAATGATCAGATCATATATATAAATATGTGTCTAAAAGCACATCATATGAGTACAAAAATTCCCGTAGGCTAAAACTATGTAGGTCCTCGACCTTACACTCAAAAATGGTCAATACATATATAAAAAAATGTGTACTCAGGAGGGCCTGCACTCCCGACATGGAGCTCTCACCCCCTCATCTTAGCCCCGACCTCGGTCTCTTTTTTTCCCCCTCCCCCCCGGGGCCCTCCCCCCCCCCCCGCCCCCCCCCCGGCCCGGGGCCGGGCCCCGCGCGGCCCCTCCCTGTGGCTCCTATGTGAGCTATCACCATGTGTGATAGAGGGACTGTGTGTCCTCTCTATCCTATGGATTCGTTGGATAGAGCTAGCGATGGACTGCCCCGTAGTCCTAGTCCTAGTCCTCTATGACCCCACAGACTGCGGAATCCTCTAGGACAATGTTGCCAATCCTTAGCTCGATGTAGCCCTCTAGCTAAGAGATGAAAGCTACCCTCTAGCATGCCAATCAGTCATTTCTTCTCCACTGAGGGCATATGAACCGCTTGATCTCTACCATGAGGATCCGAGCATTGGTGACTAGATCGAGTGGTGGAGGTCCCATGACAACATAGGAAGATGAAGGATATCCCATCTAAGCCTGGGCTAAGTCCCTCTCCACTATTGCCTCACTAGCTAGTCACACTACTACATTGTGAGCACTAGTGAGCTCCTGGACATGAGCCTCTGCCATTGTAGCTTGCTCTATGAGATTAGTGATCTCCTCTTGTACCTCAGTCAGTCTACCGATCCCTATCAGTTAGTTGTACCCATAAAGTAGCAATGGTGGTATCTCGCTCCATCTACTGCATGATATATCTATCGAGCTGACTTTGTAAGTTAGAAAACTGATCTAGGAGTAGCCCCTTTGTGATGCCAAGAGGGACCTCACCCTTCTATGGAGCCTCATAATTAGGGTTGACCTCAAGAGCCTCCTTGATGGTAGCCTCTATGCCCCATCTAACCTCTATCTACTGGTGTACCCTACATCCATCAGGATTTGTTGTTGCCTCTACTTGGTCATAAAATCTACCTAGAGGTCCCGATTCATGCCACCGGAGCATGGACCACCATTCGTTGTATGCTGGAGTGGTAGTAGCCCTGTTAACTCCAATCTCCTAGAATTCATCTGGATCATCTCCTAGAGTCAAAGGTTGAATCCATGGAATATACTACTCTAAATCCAAGTGCCTATATGGAAATGGTATCTTCGAGATGTCCTGCACTATCATGTACTACCACAGGATGCGAGAGTAGAACTACTACTCTCTAATCTTGACCTTCTAATCAAGTAGCCACCTATCTCTGCAAGCCTATCTAAGCCACTCACCCGCCTCAAACCATGCTAGGTAATCCATGTAAGACCACCACTCAATATCATTGGGGCCAAGTGAACTGAACCATGTGATATAATGTTGGACATCACCTACATGGGTCCTACTCTTGAACCCCTCCTATCAAGGAAAATAGGTGGCATAACACTAGTGAGTGTCATCAATATTTGTTATGTGCAAGGGTAGCTCTCCCGGATGCTCTATCCTGATGTGCTGCTAGCCCCAAATATAAATAAGCAAGCTACAACTAATGCCCTAGTGGCTCTGGTCTATGATATGGTATAGTTCTCTATACAACTAGTAGAGTAGGGTGCTCCTCCAGGCTAGTCACAATAGTCGATTCATGGAGCTCTAAACCACTCTATGGATAGTGGCTAGGAGGTTCCAGGAAATCCTCATGCTCGAGGAGTATGGAAGAACAACTTGCACCACCAAGTGCATAAAGGTGACCTCATGCATAGAGAAGATGTTCTTCCCCTTGTAGCACCCTAAAATTGGTGCAGTAAAACTTAGTAAATAATCAAAATTACCTTAGTAATAATTCAAATTCAAATTTCAACCCCAAAACCACTCCCAAATAGCCTTTTACCCGATCCCCTTATTTTCTGTGCCATTTTTAGAATTTTTTTGATCCGTTGGATGATATCGTCTTCGATCAGACGACATCACCTCATATCGAACAATTTCGTCTGGAGCAGAACGTCCAGACGATTTCATCCCAAAACTGATTTTTCAAAATTATCTTCTATTTCAATAGCTTCTATAACTCGGGTAGAGACGCGTCTGCACCGTTAGAGTCTCCCCCTGTTGGAGATCTCCCAAAATGGGATGATCTCCAACCTCCCAACATCCCTCCTATGCCTATTTAAACCTTAGGCCCCCCCTTAACATTCCCTTGGATGAGATTTTTTGTAACTTTGACTTTTACATGCTTCAGGATATCCTAGATTATTGTTCACCTTTGTCCTTTTTTGAATTTTCTTGCAGGAACTTTGTTATTCTTTAGCCAGAGCAAAGCCCAGATCGTTGCAAACGATCTTGTCCAATTCAAGACAATTTTGTACCAATCCGAGATGATTTCGACTGCAATCAACATTGGGGGCAATCAGTGCCCAAAGTTTGCATTTCTTTACTCTTTCTGCTGCTTTGCTTTGTATTAGTTAAGCTTTATTAGTATTTCTTGTTCTTGCATCTTGGAGTTCACCTCATGTAGCCTAGATGCATAATAAAGTCAAGGTTAGTCATTAAATAACCATGATTTTACTTATTCATTTGGGTTATCTAAAGTTGTCATTCTAGCATTCATATTTTTATTTCCATCATTTTCCCTTGCTTTTGCAATTGTATTTCTGCTTCTTGGTATCCATTTCTCGCATTTGTAGGTCTCCGACGAATTCGTTGAAGAATTCGTTAGATCTCAGATGATCCTGTCAGATCAGAGATGATCCTGTCAAATTCCAGACGATCTAGACTGCTTCAAAAATTAGAATCTCCATCAGACATCCGGATCAGGTATGGTTCTTCAATCTAGCTTATTCTCTCTATTTTCTGTTCAAATCTATTTTTTGTATTCATATAATCAACATTTCATATAGCATAACTTAGATTCATTTTGCAAAACCTAGGACTTGGATGTTTAAAGCTAAAATTGAACACATTAAACTCATTCCCAACCTAGGCGTGGAAGCGCCACTAAACGTTTCCTGGTGAACCCCACCATCCGTCGAAAAATCACCTTAATACCCCTCCCCCGAGAGGCAGGACCTTCAAAGGGCCTCTCAGTTCAAGGTACCATCGCATCCTTTTCCCATCCTCCTTCTGGGCATGGATCCTTTAGCCTGAAGGTAAGGATGCGAAAAACTCGACGTGAAACTAAAACCTTTTGAAAAAAAAAAAAACACAAAACAAAAACATAGATGCATTTAAAATCATTAGAAAACTACTAAGTTGCATATCATGTCTAGATGGTAGCTCCTAAGAAAAGACTAGCAGTCACTATAAACGTTGCAAATCAATTAATAGCCATAGAGGTTGATTCTTTGTTTAGAACATCTCAAACATACAGAGTCCCGCCTTTGTGGGACGAACTTAATAGGAGGCTAGGTATCATTTCATCTAGATCAACCAAACTTAGACAAATCAAGAGGTTTGCCCTAGATAGGATCCTGGATCCTCATCAACTCATTGTTTATCATGAACTTCAGAGAGCTTGCCATAGGTGGTTAGCTTATAGGAGAGCTCTTGTGTCTTCAGAATTGTTCACCTTCGAGGAATACCTCGAGAACGTAGCTGTTATACACCAATTCCTAGGTCGTGTAGAATACCAAGAGGTCGTTCTTATGAATAGGGAAATATGGAGGAGAGTTCCTAGAGCTGTGTTATATCGAGAGTATTGCCATGAACTTTATTTCTACCAACCGGAGTCTGAGACAGATAATATCACTATAACACTTTTTGTTAAATTCTTGAAAGAAAATTTTCAATTTGAAGAACACTTCATGACTCCTGAAGAACTTGAGCCCATTAATGATATTTATAAATTGTTTATAGAAAACTAGATCATTGCTTTCATTATTATTATTTCTTGCATTTAGTGTGTTGTTGGTTATCTTTATAATATTGTTACAAAAACAAGAAAAACCAAAACATAACAAAAACCAAAAACATTTTATTTTAAATACTATAGTAGGTATATAATTAAAATATATACCTCTTAAGCTTGTTGCACATATATATATATATATATATATATATATATATATATATATATATATATATATATATATATATATATATATATAAGTATATATATTTGCTGAAATCTAAATTTAACCACAATGCCTAGACTTAGGAATGGTAAACAAACTGAACAAGAAGGAGAAGATTGGTTAGGAGACAAAACAAAAAACCCAAATGTCCTTCCTGAGGAATCAATTCCGGAAGGAGAAACTCTAGAACAGCCAGAAGATGACCTGGCTGAATAAAATGAACAACAAGAAAATCTTAAAGAGGAAGGATCCTCATCCCCTAGAATAGCTCCAGATGGAACTATTGCTTTTGATAATTTAGATCATTTCTAGAAATTTTTCAATAATAACATTGGTGCTTTTAATATGGTAGTTCGTATTGATAAAGGGCAAATTAGTGACACTCAAGTAGCCATGGAACATATGTTTGACATACACACTAATCCTTTGTCTTTCATTGATCAAGAAAGTGATAAAGCTGGACCATCCAATAGAGATATGGTCACTATGATTCAGAACATGCCAAAACAACAGGTTACCCAACCCCCTAAGGAACCTGTTATTGAGCCTAAAATCATTCCCACACAAAATAAACCTTCCTTCACTGCTTTACTTCACCAAACTATTGATCAATATGCTTCAAGTAGACAAAAACCTAAAATGAAGCCAAACACCAATTTTCAACAATCGGGCATACAACATAATACAACTTCAAAATTTCTTCATAACACCCTTCCTACCAACAATTTACACAATAGCAATATATCATCTAATCTCCATGTCCCTCCATCATATGCTCACAAATCCCATATTAATGCCCTACCGAACCAATATGGTGGGCAAACCAGTAATTTGGAAGCCATGGCGAAACAGTTAGCTTCGTGCATGGACCAGATAGATCCCTATCGTCCCTCGTACAATTATCGAGAGATATGTAGTCAACCTCTAAATCCCATAGTTGTAGCACAACCATACCCTAAACACTTTCCCATGCCCGTCTTGCCTATATATAAAGGAACTGAAGATCCCATAGAGCATCTTCACATGTTTAGGATAGCATGTCATGATATATCACATGATGACTTGCTATTACTGAAAATGTTCCCAAAAAGTTTAGGAGGAATGGCATTAGAGTGGTACTATCAATTGCCCACTCATTCTTTGAGAAATTTTGAAGAAACAACTGAATATTTTGTCCATAAATTTAGTGCCTACATCGAGAGGCATGTCACCATTAAATATTTGTACAACTTGAAACAAGACTAAGATGAATGTTTTGCTGATTTCTTAGCTAGATGGAGGCAGTTGACAGGAAAACTACACTTTGTGCTACCTTATAGGGAAATGTTGGACATTTTTATTAATAATTTACAAGAACAAATATCTTATGAGTTATCAATCGCCACCTTAACTACCTTCGATCAAGCTATAGACTTAGCTCGAAGGGTAGAAGATGCTCTCATTAGAAGAGGTCAGCTCAAAAAGAAAGATGATGAGAAAACATCTAGAAATCAGTATAAAAACAAACAAGTTGTAGGTGACGGAGTCACTGATAGTAGAAACATTGCTAACATCAATACAACGAAGACAACAAAAAAATTTATTTTAAAACCTCCTGATAAACCTCCTCGAGAATTTACTAGATTGAATCAACCTTTATCAACCATTCTTCCTCAATTATTAGCATGAGGCTTGATTCAATTACCAGCTATCCGGGAACCTGATCCAACTATACCCGGATATAGAGCTGATTTACATTGTGACTTTCATAGAGGACCTGGACATGCTACAAACTCTTGTAAAAGATTGAAACATAAAATACAAGATTTGATTGATAATAATGAAATGGAGGTGCAAGCCTTCCAACCTAAACAAAATGCTCCTAATAATGCTCAAAATACCATTCCCCAAAATAAGAATCAAAATGCTAATCAATCATTGGATATATTTCAACATCCTTTACCAAACCATGGTAAAGAAGTGGCCAATCAAATCGAACATCATAATGTTCCCCCTCCTACCCGATATGTAGGGACTATTAGTGGACAATTATCTATTTAGGATCCTCAAATATTTGGCACAACCTTATCCATGGTCATGACCAGACCCCTACATAATATTCAAACTCCCGATCCTAGTGATGTAGAATCAGATATTGAAAGTGAAATAGACATCACCTCAAACCAATCGAATAGTTCTGAAAACAAATCAGATCCTATTCAACCCATCACAGATGCTATGGTTCCAAAAGAACCATTTCCTAGAAGAGTTACTACTCGACCCTCTTCTAATTAGTTCCTTCCTAATGAACAAGCCATAAACGCTCAACCAAGACCAGTTCAACGTCTTCAATATAACATTGTGGGTACCATCGGAGTTGTTACCAGACAACAAGCTCAAAACTCTCAACAAGATCAAACTCAAAATGATGGATTAGTTCCATTTATTTTGAAAAATACCAATAAAGGGAATCATATGTCTAATGTTCAACCAAAACCTCCTTACAATATTAATGAACAATTATCCAATACTACAACCAAAATTTCCCTTTTGGACTTGTTAAGATCTTCTCCTACCCATAGGGATGAGTTAATGCTTACATTAAGCCAAATGATGGTACCTCAAAATATTTAACCCGAAGCCATGTCCAATACTATCATCACTCGAGAAGTTGATTGTATTAACTTTCGAGATAAAGATATCCCACAACATAGTTTACATAAGGATAACCCCTTATATATTACTGCTCTAATTGGAGATGTAGCTATTAAAAGAGTCTTGATTGATAATGGTTCATCTCTAAACATTTGCACTTTTGACTTCTACCAACGATTTGGGTTTAGAAGTGATGAAATGAAGAAAACTGACATGATTATCAAAGCTTTCAATGACGAGACACAAGAAACATGTGGAGTCATTACCTTACCCTTGCAAGTTGGTCCTAGAACCCTAGATACAATCGTGTTTATTGTACATTGCCCAGCATCATACAATATACTTTTGGGTCACCCTTGGATCAATGCGATGTGAGCGGTTCCTTCCACTTTACATCAGTGTGTTAAATTTGAATTTAAAAATCAGTTGGTCACTATCCATGGTGACCCTAGACCCTTTGATATGTGTGCTTTGGTAGAACCTGTTGGAGTGCAATTTTGCCCCGCTCTATCATCCACACATCCTAATTCTTATTTTTCATCTAAACATGTGAAACACACACACATAACATCATCTACTCCATCAACTACACCTATACATTTAACTCAACCATCTTATGAGCAAACCACACTAAAACCTCAAAAAGATCTTCAATCCACAACCAATCCTTCATGTTCTATCCCTATAATTTCAAAACCTATAGACCCATTTATTGACACCTCCACATTATCAACATCTATCATACCTTCCACATCTAAAGATATAGGGAATGATCCTTCTACATCTTATGCTCTTTCTGATGAGCTTTTACCGGATTTATCCACAATCTTAATATCAGAAAAAACAAATGATTTTATGCAAGTTTCAATTTTTTTAAATAACTTGCCACCATCTCCTCGTACTTTGGGCCTCCCACAACCTATGGGAAGTACTTACCAAGTCGGGAGTTGTGCTTTTATTTATAAATGATATTATTGGGGAAGAATACCCAGGAATATTGAAAGGGTATGACTGCCCTTTGTCAGTTATATCACCCGTATATGCAAAAGATATATATATATATATATATATATATATATATATATATATATATATATATATATATATATATAAATTTACCAGAAGGGAATTAACACGGATAACCAGCTAGCGGATGATACTATTTGCAAATATGAATATAAAAAATCAATTGCCACTAGGAGGGCAGATCCCGTCGTGAAGGCAAAGTGCGATTACGCAATGAATAAAAAGCAAAGATGAGATAAAATGAATTAATGAAACAACTACGCTAATAAATATGAAATTTTATGCACTTGGAGAACCTAGCCGACGGCTAGGTTTGGTATGTAGCATGACTCCCCTCCTCGGAAAGCTTTGTCCTCAAAGCTGGAAATGTCTGGAAAATACTTTCATGTTCCCATGTGGCATCTTCCTCTGGTAGGTCTTGCCATTTGATGAGAAATTCTTGAATCTGGCACGATCTTAGTCTTCGTATTCTGTGTTGTAATATATCTTCAGGTTGGAGATGTATGCGTCCTTCCTCATCGAGCACTGGTAATTCCGATTGACTTTGCACTTTCTGACCAATTACTTTTTTGAGACATGAAACATGAAATACCGGGTGTATTCGTGATGATGAAGGTAGCTCTAATTGATAGGCTACTTCTCCAATGCGGCGCACAATTTTGTAAGGACCATAGAATCGTGGAGCCAACTTTTGACTGGTCTTTATCCTTAACGATGCTTGTTTGTAAGGTTGCAACCTTAGGAAAACCTTGTCACCGACATTAAAAGTTCGTTCTGATCGGTGCAAGTCTTGTTGTTGTTTCATGCGATTTTGTGCTTGGAATAAATTCTCTTTGAGTATGGTGAGTGTAGACTGCCTTTGTTGAAACCAATCATCCACTTTGGCTACTTTGGATGAACCTGGTACGTAATCTGCTACAATTGGAGGCTTGGTTCCATACAATGCTTCAAAGGGAGACATCTTAATTGAATAATGGTAAGAAGTGTTGTACCACCATTCTGCCATTGCTAGCCATTGGCTCCATTGATATTGTTTATCTTGAACGAAACATCGTAAGTATGTACCCAAACATTTGTTAACTACTTCTGTTTGACCATCTGTCTGGGGATGGTAAGCTGAGGACATGTTCAATTTGGTACCACTAAGTCGAAATAATTCTCGCCAAAAGTTACTAGTGAAGATGGGATCTCTATCACTTACAATATTTTTTGGCATACCATGTAATTTGAAAATTGAATCCATAAATACCTTTGCCACCTTGCTTGTGGAAAATGGATGTTGTAAAGCCTGAAAGTGAGCGTATTTGGATAACCGATCTATGACTACGAAGATTACTGTCCTGCCTTCTGACTTTGGAAGACCTTCAATAAAATCCATGGATATATGTTCCCACTGACGTTCAGGGATGGGTAATGGTTGTAACAACCCTGGTGATTTGACTGTTTCTCCTTTATTGCGCTGGCAAACTTCGCATTCTGCTACCCATTGTTTGACTTCGGCTTTTAATCCTTTCCAACAAAATGATTGTTTGATCCTTAAATATGTTTTCAAAAATCTTGAATGTCCCATTGATGGAGAAGCGTGCGATTCATCGAGGATCTTCGATTTGAGTTCTGAGTTGTGTGGAATGTAAATGCGGTTCTTCTTCCGGAGGATTTTATCTTCATAAGAGAACAAAGGGTGTTTAGAGGACCCTATAGATAATTCTTGAATTATCTGAGCAGTTTCGCTATTGGACAACCATTCATCTTGTAATTGATTCACCCATTGGGAGCAAGGACCTGAAATAGCGTTAATGACTACTTCGTCTTCATATTTCCTGGATAGCGCATCGACAGACTACATTTTCCTTCCCCTTCTTGTATTCGATAACAAAATCATAACCCAATAGTTTGGTTAACCACTTATTTTGTTTCGGATAGGAAAACCTTTGCTCAAGAAAATGTTTGAGACTACTATGATCTATTTTTATAATGAAGCGGCTACTGATTAGGTAGTGTCTCCATTTTTCTACCGCGTGAAGAATAGCCAACATTTCTTTTTCGTATGTTGATCTTCCCAAAATTTTCCCCGATAGTTGTTTACTTTCAAATGCCAACGGATGACCGTCTTGCATTAATATAGCCCCAATTCCTGTTCCTGATGCATCACATTCGATAATAAATGGTTTGTGAAAATTGGGAGTTGCTAAAACTGGAGTTGTACACATGGCCTTCTTAAGAGCTTTGAAGGCTTGAGTGGCCTCTTCCGACCAACGAAAAGCATCCTTCTTTGTGAGTGCTTTGAGAGGTGCTGCAATCTTACCATAATTTCGTACAAACTTGCGATAGTAGCCCGTGAGACCCAAAAAACCATGAAGTTTCTTGATGGTTTTAGGTAAAGGCCACTCTTGAATTGCCTTAATCTTATTGGGGTCGACTTTGACGCCCTCGTGTGAAACTATATGACCAAGATACTCGACTTCTTGGACACCAAATGAACATTTGGAACGTTTGACAAATAACTTTTCTCTGTGTAAAATGTGAAGGGCTTTATCCACATGATGTAAATGGTCCTTCCATGTTTTGCTATATATGAGAATGTCATAAAAAAAAACTAACACAAACTTACGGAGGAGTGGACGAAACACTTGGTTCATGAGACTTTGGAATGTGGATGGTGCATTGGTGAGACCAAAAGGCATGACCAAAAATTCGTAATGACCTTCATGAGTACGAAAAGTAGTTTTGGGAATATCTTCTTCTCTGACACGGATTTGGTGAAATCCTGAGCGAAGGTCTAATTTTGTAAAAAATTTTGCACCATGCAACTCATCTAGTAGGTCATCTATGACAGGGATAGGAAATTTGTCCTTGATAGTGAGTTTATTGAGAGAACGAAAATCAGGACACATACGCCAAGAGTTATCTTTTCGTCGAGCCAGAACTACAGGTGAGGAATAAGGGCTAGTGCTGTGACGAATGACTCCATGATCTAGCAGATCCTGAATGATCTGTTCGATTTCTGTCTTTTGTGGTTGAGGATAGCGGTAAGGACGATTGTTAGGTGGGACACTCCCTGGAATCAAATGGATGGCATGGTCATGAGATCGTTTAGGTGGTAATCCTTTAGGTTCTTGGAAAACCTCTTCGTAATTTGTTACGATGTCTCATAAATCTGGAGCAGTAATATCCGAAGTTGCTCGAGATTGTGTTTCCAAACAATTAATTTGAGCTATAAATCCATATCCACCCTTTTTTAACATCTTCTCCATACTATGAGAGCTCACCATTTGTGATGGAGGAGTAGTAATGCCTTGTAAGCGAATGACTCGTCCGTTTTCCTTCCATTCCACAAATAATTTTTTGAAATTGAAGCTAACCGTGTCTAATGTTTCCAACCATTCAACTCCCAAAATGACATCAGAGTTCCCTAAATTCATGACGAAAAGGGATCCAAACCAGGTATAAGTTCCCATTTTTATGGAAACTTGAGATGTTCGACCAACACATTGTGCGTTCACCCCGTTGGCCACTAGAACCTGGAATTTGTCTTTGTTGGAAGAGTTAATGAATAAATTCAAAGCTTTTGCTATTTTGATGTCGATAAAATTGTGGGTACTGTCGGAATCAATTAGCACATTCACCTTTTTCTGGCGGAGAAATCCTAGTACCTTGATGGTATGGTGGGCGGTTAACCCCATGAGGGCATGCACGGAGATCGCCATTGTATCCTCTTCCTTCTCTTCTAGAGTACTTGGTAGTTCTTCTTGCATAGGTTCTTCTTGGTGGTAAGTTTCTTCCTCTTCTCCTTCATATTGATCGCATTCAATATGAAAGTTTTGTTTTTGGGCACATGCTTGTTCCCTGGGGTGATGAGTGCGACATTTATAGCAAAAGTATCTTGATGGTTGATCATTTCTACGAAAGGAATTGTTGCGATACGAAGGACGACTATAAGTTTCACGTCGTGCATACAACTGAATTCTCTTCTCAGCCAGCTTGGCTATTCTTATACAATCGTTCAACGAGGTTGGATTTTGAATGTCCACCTCCACCCTAATATTTTCTTTCAATCCATTGCGAAAAGCTCCTACCACTGTGTCGGGACTGAGGTCTAATGTATATGGTAGTAAACTGGTGAATTCCGAAACGAACTCGCTAACCGATCCTTCTTGTTTAAGAGATAACAGTCTTACTGTGTATGACGATGTAGCTCCTTCATCAAATCTTTCTAAAAAATAGGTAGTGAATTTTTTCCAGTTAATAGTAGCTCCTTTCTCTCGCTTAAGCCATATGAACCATTGGTAGGCCTCAGTGCCTAATTTTGATGCAGCGAAAGGGACTTTATCAAAATCCTTAATTTGGTATAAGTCGAGAATGCCTTCCATTTTGGCTATCCAACCACGAGGATCATGACCCTCAAAAGTGGGCATATCAATGCATGGAAAATTATTAGGGCCTCTCGGTTGGTGATAACCCATATCCCTTTCCTGATCTTGGTTATACCACTGTCTATGATAGCGATCCTTGTAATTATCCGGATTGCCTCTTTGCTACTCCCAATCGTCATCCTGGTCGTCATTTTCTTCATTCCTTTGTGCATGGGAGTGATTTTGGGGATTAGTATTGGGATTAAGTCGGTTTTGTGCGCTCACTAGGTCTTTTAGGTTGACACTAATTTTGCGCATACCATCTAGTAAGAGTCGAAGAGTTTCATCCGTGGTAATGGCTGAGTTACTTGAGTCTCCTTGTGTGATGTTTTCATGAGTTGGGGGAGGGTTAGTAGCCATAGGGTCTACCAGTGGATGATGTGGATTATAACTGCCAATTTTGAAAGGAGAAGGAGAATTTTTTGTACCTTGGCTTCGATGAGGTCTTCTTGCATTTTTATTGGGGGTCTCCGAGCTTGATAGTCGACCGTCAGGTCCTTTGGTCCAACTTCTACTCATGCACTGTTTAAACTTTCCTGCTTATTAATCCTTGAACGTCCAATTCTGAAAAATTTGGTTGAATTCGGCAAAAATATGTTTGGATTCCGCTTCAACTGTCGCTCCAACTGCGACATGGATTTTAATGTGGCACTAATCCTTGACTTCCCAAATTTTAGTGTAACTCACCTGAATTGACGACTATAGCAATGATAGCAGATGAGGATTGACGATCGACAATGAGGATTGATACAATGAGCGACAATAGGACTAGGATGATGACAAGGACTAATAGCGACGGTGAGGACTAACAACGAGGACTAACGAGCGACGATGATGAACTGACGGTGAGGACTGGCAACGACGAGAGCGCAGGACTGACGACGACAAGGACGAGGATAGCGATAGTGAGGACTGACAACACACGAGAACAGTGAGGACAACAACCAAGGAAGACGTAAGGTGAAAATAATTCGTAACTGACAAGACACCAGGCTACGACACGGACCAACCACCCAATTGCATCGAGGACATGTCAGACGGCAACACGCGAGCAAGGAACGACTATGTGACCGGAGTCACAACCAAATAGGGTAGTGGGTTTACTTTTAAAATGCACGACGACCACCCCACAACGAATGTGGGATAACGATTGAGCGAAAAAATAAAAAAAAATATTTAAAAGTTTGGTACCTTAGGTTATGTACCAATAATCGATTTTTCCCTTGCTTCTGATTGGTCGATTCCTGTGAGAAAGTTTTCTAAGGTATGCGAAGTGATTGCTCGACGAAAACCATGAGCGATTTCCTGTGATGTGATTTAGAGTAGTTTTCTGCTGCCTGCTATAGTGAATTGCCGGTGAGTGAACATGCAAATCACTGGTGATTTGCTCCGTAGAGTGAACAAAAAGATTTCTCGAAATCTCCTCGGACAAGTGATTTCGAGAAAATTTCTGTTGCCTGCTACGGTGAATTGTCGATGAGTGAACACGCCGAACGCCATGGCGTAAGTCACGTGTAGTTGTTTTAAAAATGACAGAGTTCTCCAGGCGTGTTGGATCGTCCAACCTGATACCACTTGAAAGGGTATGATTGCCCTTTGTCAGTTATATCACCCGTATATGCAGAAGATATATATAAATTTACCAAAAGGGAATTAACACGGATAACCAGCTAGCGGATGATACTATTTGCAAATACGAATATAAAAAATCAATTGCCACTAGGAGGGCAGATCCCGCCGTGAAGGCAAAGTGTGATTACGCAATGAATAAAAAGCAAAGATGAGATAAAATGAATTAATTAAACAACTACGCTAATAAATATGAATTTTTTATGCACTTGGAGAATCTAGCCGACGGCTAGGTTTGGTATGTAGCAAATATCAAAACTCATCATGAGGGATATGCCCGATGTTATTTTTCTAATGAATATTATAAAGCTAAGCCCATAATTCTTAGTCAAAAAACATATGTCATTGCTAAATATGATCCCTTGCGATATCTTATGAGTCGACCTTATTTATCGGGTCGTACAACCAAGTAGGTTCTTGCTCTAAGTGATTTTGAACTCACATTCATAGGACAAAAGTCTGTTAAGGGTCAAATCATAGCAGATCAGTTAGCTACTACACCCTTAGAGTCTACCCATCCCCTCATCATTGAGTTTCCTGATGAATGCCTTCAATTAGAGGCAGACCATATTGAACAATGGTCCTTATACTTTGATGGAGCCCGATGCATGAGTGGGGCTGGTGTGGGTATTATTTTAATATCTCCACAAAAACACATTATACCTTTATATTTTAAATTAACATTTGCTTGCACCAATAATATTGTCGAATATGAGGCTCTAATCCTTGGATTACGAGCTGCCTTGGCATTAAAAATCAAACATCTGCTAGTTTTTGGTGATTCTCAACTTGTCATAAATCAAATTAATGAATTTTATCAAACCAGAGATGATAAATTGCACCCATATAAAGCATATGTTTTGCAATTGTTATCCTTGTTTGATAAAGTTACTTTGGAAGCTATTCCACGAACTAGCAACCGTGTGGCTGACGCTATGGCCACAACTGCATCTCTTCTACCCTTGGAGTTAGATGACGAATATGCCACCATAATTATTCATCGACTCTAGGAACCCGCTTCAAATAAGTCATATTTAGAACTTTTGGATGTGTTTATAATCAATGAAATTACTCCTGACCCTTGGTATACGGATATAGTTGATTTTCTTCACAATGGGACTTTCCCTGCCAATTCTAATAGAAACCAACATCGGTTATTACATAGATGAGCAAGTCGATTTGTAATAATTGGCAATACTTTATATAGGAGATATTTTGAAGGTATCCTATTGAGATGTTTGAATCTAGAAGAATCCAAATCAGCTTTAAGTGAAGTCCACGATGGCTCTTGTGGAGGACACTTCAGTGGTAGTGTCATTGCTAAAAAGCTCCTTAGGATAGGCTACTTTTGGCCTACCATGGAAAATGATGCACATGAGTATGTGCACCATTGTGACAAGTGCCAGAAACATGTTGACCTTGTCCATGCACCTGCATAAGAGCTACAGGCTATTTCATCTCCTTGGCCCTTTTCAAAATGGGGCTTAGACATTATTGGAAAAATTAATCCTATGTCATCTAATGGACACAAATTCATCATAACCGCCACTGAGTATTTCACGAAGTGGGTTGAAGCTATGCCTTTAGCTTCCTACACTAGAACACAAGTCTCTAAATTTATTTTTAATCAAATCATTTGTAGGTTTGGAATTCCTGCAAATCTCATCTCAAACAATGGAACTTGTTTCAAAAATAAATATGTCAAGAAATTATGCCAAAAAATATAATATTCAACATCGTTGGTCCACTCCCTATTATCCTCAAGGTAATGGCCAAGCATAAGCATCTAACAAAACCTTAATCAAAATTCTCAAAATATTGGTCAATAAATTTGTCCGTGACTGGTCAAACACTTCTCAAAACAAGCTTAAAAGATCATATGCCAAGAAAGTTCGTCATCGATCCTTTGAGGTCGACGACCTTGTTTTAAAAGAAAATCAAAAAAATACTAATGCAACTAAAGACCTTAAAGGTAAATTTGAGCCCAACTGGCTTGGACCATATATTATTACTGCTAAATTTGAATCAAGAGCATACAAATTAGCTACCTTAGATGGTAAAGATTTAAAATAACCTATGAATATTATGCATCTTAAGCGATATTACGCATAAAATTTGGTCATTTCATCATTTGTACATATTTTGCATGTTGTCTCATTTTAAAAATATATATAAAACTATTTAAACAAAAACAAATGAAAAATAAAATAAAATAAAAAGACAACACAGCAATATTATTGACTCTTTTGAAACCCAAAAAAATAAAGAAGAAAGAGAGAGTCAAAATTATCAAACTCTTCACAAATATTTGTTGTATATATTTCTTATTCAAGTATTGCAGTTATATTTTCAAGTTATTTTGGATAAATTAGCATTTATTTGGAATCCCCCACTATCACAAACACAAAAATAAATATCTTGATTTTATCTGGCATGATTACTAATCTCTCTCATATCAAAGTCCACAAAATTTAATTAAATAAAGTTTGAGCATAGAGAATTGATCTTGTTATTTACTTAAACCAAGCATATATTTTCACAATAAAATGATTATATTTGTAATGTCCATGCTATGCTACATAGTAGAAGTGGTTTCCTGAGCGAAAAGTTTCCCCTGCTATCCTATCATGCACATGGTCTAGAATTTTTGAGAATTGGAAAAAGGACAAGTTCACCCCTACCTAGAATAAAAATCCCTTGCTCTACAGCTAATCCGAGCAAGTATCCCTAGTATAGGAAGAAAAGAAAAGTTCAAGAAAAAGAGAAAAAGAAACAAGTTATTTCAGCATTATCTCAAATATCAAGCCAAAATACAAAAATACAAAAAAAAAAAAGAAGAGAAAAAGAAAAGCAAAAGCAAAGAAAAAGAAAAAAACAAAAGCAAAAGCAATAAAATCCCTTTCCCTACCCATTGAAAATAAAAGAAGGGTTGATGATCTTGAATCCTTGGAATTCTCAATTATTCGAAAACTGTGAGGTAAGCCCTATAACAGGTGGTTTGTGCCCAACCCGCTTGGCCTTGGGTAACTCCTAGCGTGGCGATATGTCTATCACATTAGTGACCTTATTTTGTATAGACCTATGTCTACTTATGGATTAGCTAGCTCTTGATAACCTGACTTACATAGTAGTCTGGTATGGTTATATGCATCTAAATCATGGTTAACGAACACTTATTTGGTTAATTCAAATCACTTGTATCATAGTATCTTGCTCAAACTGGTAAATGAACAATGCAATTGCACACACATTTTGTCTTTGAGAGATTTTGTGTATCATTATGATAAATCAAGATTGGTAATGAACTCACCTACGCACATGGGATTCCTTATAAATCTAACTTTTGTCTTTAAGATACTTTGAAATATTTCTGCAAATTGTTTGGAATAAATTCATTTTCCTCTTTAAAGAACAATTTTTTAGTATAAAGACAACTATATGCATTATCAAAAATCAAAATCATTTTCAAAACATGCAATAAAGTTACATTTATATATAACTTTTGACTTTCGCGATGATGGTATAGTTCCAAAACCAAAATTGGAATTTTATGCCTAGCGCAAGTCCTCATATTCATATTTTCTGACTATTTTCAAAAATTAAAAATCAACCATGCAATAAAACTATTATATTATTTTCTTCTTTGGATTTTCACGATGATGGTATAAGTCTATACCTAAATATTCTATGCCTAGCGCAAACCATTGTACCAATTTTATTTTCCATTTATTCAAAATCATAAAAAAATATGACTTAAATAATTATGTTACACAATTATGCTTTAAAACAAAACAAACACTTGCTCTATTTTCATGTCATTATGTCAAACTTCAATTTTGCAATGATGGTATAATTCCTAGGGAATTATCCAAAAAATTTATCACACTTAGGAATTTATGCCTAGCAAAAGTCATTTTATAATATTTTCATGGAAATCTGAAAACAAATCATCATCATCATCATCATTTGCATCATCACAACAAAGTCTTAAGACAGTCTCTTAAGCACTCTTTTACTTTTAACAATATTTCTATACTGGGATTAGCTTGATGACCGAGTGAGCGGCGACTCCATGAAATGGTCTATAATAGCGACAATGTCCTTTGAAATTATTGTTAGAAGTCCCTTTTCTTTTTTATCAAATCACATCACAAACAACCAATTTGTTTACATTAGATTATTTCATTTAAATTTTAAAAACATGACATTCAAACCATAATATTTCCAACCGACATAATTACATGAATCATCAAATCAATCACACCACAACAATAAAGCATCATACACACACATAAGACAAGTCATATGATCCAAAATATCATATATATATATATATATATATATATATATATATATATATATATATATCTCAACAATATATGTATATCATATCAAAACTAGATTGGTATGCCACAATCTACATCTTGGCATACTCAATCCTCTCAATCATATAATTAGTTTGTACAGTGTAGTAGCCTAGCCTTAAGAACCCCTCGAGCTCTCAACCTCATCTCCTCCCCAGCCCTGAGGTGGACGAGGTGGCCCCATCACAGTATGTGTGGTACTACGAGTCCTAGTCGTCGATCGAGATGAAGTCCTCGATGACCCAACCCTGATCAAATTTGTAATGTCGGTTGGCAGCTGTACCCTCTGGCCCTCTGGCACCATCTAGAAGTAGATACCCTGATAGAATGTAGTCTGAGAAATCGATCGTGCTAGCTCCTAAGAACTCGTTCCTCTGCTCCATGCTCTGAGGCATGCAACCTCATCTCTGAGTTGTGTAGCCTCAGCTTGGTGGCATGCAGCCTCATCCTGTAGAGTCTACACCTATGCTTGGATATGGATAGTCTTTGCCTAGAGAGTAGCCATCTCACTACTCTCTCTTATGTCCACACCCTTGCCCTTATCGGGTGATGGTGGTCTCTCTCTCCATGGAGAATGGGGTCTCTCCTCCCTCCTCTCCCGCTGTTGTGGCCTCTACTGAGCCTATGGTCTTCTCTGCTCTCTCCCTTCACGACCCTGTACCACCTCAATGGCCGCCTGGTGTCTCCTCCCCATTCGACGCATAATTGCATGAATCGAACCCTGATCCCTCATCATCCGATGAGGACAGATGCCTGCATACCAGGCATCATAACCGTTGGCTACCCCAACATCGTCCCCATCCACTGGTTGAATGGGGGTATCATCTGCATCCTGACTCCAGAAGCACTGCATATCTAGAGCCCTTCTAACTGTAGTGTTATCCCAAATAGTCTGGGAAAACTTGTAGTCTCTGAGAGATGGGATCCCCTACTATAGACTGAACTATCTCAAAACTCGATTGTAGCGGTGGAGCTCCACCTCTCCTCTCTCCATCCTCATCCAGTAGACTCGCCTGATGTGAGCCAGCTCCTATCCATCCTCGGCCCACCTTGGATGATCTCTCCAAGGCCTCCAGGTGATCTAGTTAGAGACAAGGTCATCAAGTAGTCTTTGAGACATTGGCAGATCTATCCACCATTGTGACCCTCTTCGGAGCCACCAGTAGAAAGCTCGGGGCCTCTCCCCATCAATCCTTGTCAATGGGAGCCCTATCGGCCTTTGCATCGTGATGTGCTCCCAGCACCAAACCTATAGTAGTGATGTCATAACCAGACATCGACCGCCCTTGTATACGACCCCATGTAGGATCCTATACAATCGACATAGTACATAACTCCCCCAAGTAAACCTATATCCGTGGTCTCTCATGTCGTAGACCACATCTGTCAGTAGCCATGGTACTCTACATCCATTCTGATGGCATAGCAACAGACCACCTACAACCCTAGCCAAAACCTATGTCAGTCTAGATGCCCCAGGCATCTGGCATAGCGACTCGATGTTCACTCTGCCCTTCTCCAGGGCAAATCTCGGATCTTCGCACAGTCGCATCATCGCATGGCCCTGATTGGTTGTGGGAGTTATCAATCATCCTTGTATGAGGATCTTCAAAATCCTCCATACATCCTCTAATGTGGGAGTCATCTCCCCTGTCGGTAACTAGAAACAGGAAGAACCCGGATACCACCTCTCTGCTAGGGCTGTCAATAGCCCCATGTCTGTAGAAACCTATGGCATCTCTGCCACATGCTGTAAGCCAACTTGTGCCAATTGATCTCGCTTTTCCTGAGATAGAGCGGCCAAGTCATCCCTCAACCTACCATATTTCCATTCTCTGCTCTTTAGTAATCCTCTCTACAACATAAACAACAAAACAATAAAAATCATTAATCCAAATCATTAATAAAACAGTGATTAAAAATGCAAGTAAAGCAAGTTCAATTTCATCAATGATGATATCATCCACTATTGGACGATATCATCCCCAATTTGAGAAAATTCATCTCCAATTTCGCAAGCCAAAATCATCCCTTTTTTAATGAAATCGTCTCCATTTTGCCGACTTCGCCCTTGGACGAAATCGACGATATAGAGACAATTTCAACGAAATCGAGACGATTTCGTCCCGACAACGTCGACGGCCCAAAAACAGCGACGATGCTAAAAAATCATCAAAATTTAATCTAAAAAGCATAGAAAATCAAAATTCAAGCATTCTAAACTAAGTTTAGACCCTTACCCATAGCCCGCACCGGACCTCTGTCGATCTGTGCGCTGTCTTGACCATCTTGTCTGCAGAGCTCTAGAAAACAGTAAAAATGAAAGATAACAATGAATTAGGGTTTTTCCCTATTTTTCTTAATTTTATTCAAAAATAATTAAAAACATTTTAAAATTTTGCTTTTTTGTGTTTTTACCTCAAACGTTCGATTTGGGTAAAAACACGGAGGGGGCATCATAGTAAGCTGTCGTACGATTCAACCAAGAATCGTCGCCTAAAAATGGGAATAATTTTTGCTTTCTTGTAGATCGAGAAGAACTCATATTTAACGCATTTTCTTCAAAAAATTTCTAAATAGGGGGCAAAATGTAGCACCCTAAAATTGGTGCAATAAAACTTAGCAATAATCAAAATTACCTTAGTAATAATTCAAATTCAAATTCAACCCCCAAAATCGCTCCCAAACAGCCTTTTACCCGCTCCCCTTGTTTTTCGTGCCATTTTTAGAATTTTTTGTGACCATTGGACGATATCGTCGCCAATCAGATGATATTGCCTTAGATCGGACGATTTCGTCTAGACTAGGACGTCCAGATGATCTTGTCCCAAAACTAATTTTTCATAATTAACTTTTGTTTCAACAACTTCTCTAACTTGGGCAGAGACGCGTCTGCACCGTTAGAGACCTCCCCCGTTGGAGATCTTCCAAATTAGGATGATCTCCAACCTCCCAACTTCCCTCCTAAGTCTATTTAAACCTTAGGACCCCCCTTGACTTTCCCCTGGCTGGATTTTCTATAACTTGACCTTTACACGCATTAGAACACCTTGGATTACCATCTGCACTTGTCCTATCCAAATTTTGTTGCAGGAACCTTGTTATTCTTCAGTCGGAGCAAGCTCAGGTCATCGCAGACGATCTTGTCCAATTTGAGATGATTTCATATCAATCTTAGATGATTTCGACTGCAATCTACATTAGGGAAATTAGTGCCCAGAGTTTGCACTTTTCCTATACTTTGCTGCTACTTTATTCTGCATTTAGTTAGTTTTATTAGTATTTCCTGTTATCTTGCATCTTGGAGTTCACCCATGTAGTTTAATTGCATAATAAGATCATGATTAGCTATTAAAGAATCTTAATTTACTTGTATTTCCATTTGGAATTATCTTGTTAACATTCTTATTGTTATTTCACATCATTTTCCTCTATCAGAATAGTTGTATTTCTGGCATTTTGTATCTATTTCTCTGTTTGTAGGTCTTTGACGAATTCGTCAGATCTCAGATGATCCTGTCAGATCGGAGACGATCTTGTCAAATTCTAGACGATCTAGACTACTTCAAAAATCAAAATCTCCATCAGACATCCGGGACCAGGTATGGATCTCTTCACTTAGTTTGCTCTATGTGTTTTCTATTAAATCTATTTTCTGTATTTAAATTTGCATTTTCATATAGAATAACTTAGATTCATCTGGCCAAACCTAGGACTTGGAAGTTTAAAGCTAAAATTGAACACATTAAACTCATTCCCAACCTAGGCGTGGAAACTGCCACTAAACATTTCCTGGTGAACCCCACCATCCATCAAAAAATCACCTTAATACACCTCCCTCGAGAGGCGGGACCTTCCAAAGGCCTCTCAGTCCGAGGTATTGTCCCATCCTTTTCCCATCCTCCTTTCGGGCGTGGATCCTTTAGCCTGAAGGTAAGGATGCAAAAAATTTGGAGCGATACACAACCTCGCATACAGAGAAGACATTCTCCTACCAGTAGTAGATATGGATACCTCCATGATCAATGTTACGCTAAGCCTCCTAACTCTGGGCACCAAAGATAGCATAAAAAATAGACTCGTTAGACCCAAAAGTAGAAGAGATGATGGCCTCGCAATCAATGGGGATCCTAAATATCCTATAGACGTCCTCTAGGGTCACCATAATTTCACCTGTAGGTAGGTGAAATGTGTTAGTCCGTGCATTCTAGCCTCGGGCCAACATAATCAAGTAGGCTTTATCTACCCTGATAGTGGGCAGATCTAGTACGTAGCCGAAGCCGACAGCTCCAAACCATTCCCGCTCCTCGGGAGTGAGCTCTCCATGAAGAGTCTTAAGGATGTCTGGATCTTGAGCTCTAGAGGTCAACCTCTAAAATAAAAAACATAATATAATAAAAAATCTAACTAAAAACAGGCAAAAACATTTTAAAATGACCTAAAAATCATCAAAAACATCTAAAATTTGATAAAATTGCAAAAACAAGTCATCATGCAGGTATAAAAACTAAAAATGTCACTCAAACAGGTCAGGTCAAAAATGCATTAAATGACATTTATTACCTATTAAACCTTAGAAAAATTAAAAATTTGACAATTTTTTTCTAAAGTTTGTGAATCGTGGGTCAACCCTGCGGTCCGCATGCGGTCAAAAATTGACCATTGGGATTTTAAATACTGACCACAGCTAGTAGCTGCGGTCCCTAATTGATCAATTGGGAGCCACAGTTGGTACCTGTGGTCTCCTATTGAGATCCTGTCTGGTCTAATACCACGGCTAAAAAACAAAAAAACTCAAATAATTAAAAACACCAAATGCGCCTCGTATTCAGTAATTTACCCTATACACTTGGCAGTTGCAGCGACTTGCAATCCATGCAATCCGACAAGATGAGTAAATTACCATAAGGACATTTGGGGTAAAATTTTTATTTTTGATCTGATATGCTTCTTTTCAATCCCTAAGAGGGCCTTCGAGGTTGAACTGCTCCATGGGAATGAGGCATTGCATGTCATTTCTCCTATGATATCTTTCAACAAATCATCAATAATTTGATTCAACACAAATCTAATTGGACTTGTATAAATTTGATTCCCTAAGATGGCTATTGTATCCTGACTACTCCATGGGATAGGAATGTGCAATTACTATTAACAGTTGGAATCAAAAGCTGAACTAGGCCTAACCAAGGAATTAATTTGCTCAAATATAAATTTGTTCAGATCATTCGTGGTGGTCAAGCGACATCGTCGCTTTAATCATTGTCATTACCCTCATCGACTTGTCGCTTGAGGGGTAGTCATAATATCAAATCACAATAAAAATCAATAGAATATCCTTGAAATTGTAGATCCCTTGATTTTGTCAGAATTGCATTCATCCTTGTGAATCATTGTCAACAGCTATCATAAGCTTACCCCTTTTCTTGGGGCAAATAGCAAGTATGATTTTGCTTATTGTTCTTCATCTTTTGGATCTATGAGTTAGAATATACCTATGGAATGTACATCTGCACCAAATGATATGAGAAGGGCACAAGATTTTCAAATATAAGCCTTTCACCCAGTTGGAAGCAATGATTCCAGGATGTGTGTCCTTTTGCTGGACCTGGGGCATCTAATGTTGATCTAACTAATGATAATCATAGAACCTTCGACATTATTTTAGGAGGTCTAGTTTTGCTCAGCGTTGTTCGATATCATAATGCATCTCAAAAGGGGCATCTATAGACACCTAAAATTTGTCATGTCAAAGGCGACTACTCATATGGACATGCTACAAGACCATATGGAAGATCTTGGATAGACTCCAAGATAGACCAGTGGTTCTAACCACTCAATTTGGGCTCCTTGGCCTAATTAGTTTGAATCGCAGCCCATACCTATGATTTACAAGATGAACCATGGCTGAGACCTAGGGTTTATAGTCTAGACCATAGTTGTAACCTTCAATATTAACTGAAGTTCAGTTGGCCTTCAATCTGATCTAAATCGGTTTGAACGACCATTTTTTCTAGAAGAAGATGGTTAGAGGGTGGAAGCTTCCAATCCAACTATCATAACCACCCCTTTTTGATCTTGGCTTCTCCATGAAGCCACCCCTAGCCCTTGGGTAGTCCTATAAGTACCCATTATAATTATGGCAAATTATAAAAGAGAGCATTAGAGATTTGAGCAGTGAAACCTTGTTGAATTGTACACTCAACCGAGTATACTAAGAGAGAGATATTGCACTTATCCCCTACCTAATTGCCAAGGTTCATAATGAATTGCATTATGGATGCCCTAGGAGTTTAGGAGATCTAATAAATGCATATTTAGGCAAATGAAGGCCCTTCATAGTGAATCAACCACAAAATCAGTCTGAGGACACCAAAGGTGACCATTGAACATCAATTTGGACAAGGAGGTCAAGCCCATTGCCCTTGGAATTGAGGTTAAACCTATCAGATTGCTAACTGTAGCTTTCAACCGTGGTTTACAGTGTAGATTGCTCACCAGAGTTGTGGTTTGCAGTAGAGGTATCACCACCTTACCATTTTCATTTATGTCTAGTTAATTAGCTTAGATTAGTTGTTTTCATGGTTTAATTGCAATTTAGCAGACTTCTAACCTGTAGAATTAGGTTAGATTAGTTTCTTTATGCTAAGCATAAAATAGGACATAAATGGATTTTTTATGCACTTTCATGCATTATTTTACACAATTGATCCATGCATAGTGTAGTTTCTACCTTTATTTATGCTATTATATGAATCTTGATGCAATTAACATAGCTTAGAAGCACTTTTCATGTTTTCTTGATTATACACGCTTAATGGTGTCTTTATGCAAATTTTCTAAAATGGCCTCATAATGAGAGGCTACCTATCCTTTTGACACTTCTATGTTGTTTCTTGACCACAGGGAATAGTTTCAAAGGAGAACCAACCATCAAGTTCCTTCTCCAATGCAAAGAAGAGGGCACCTCCACCCTAGAGCAGTTTGTGACCAAGTGAAAAGCAACATTAGTGTGCCTACCCTATTGAGGGCTTTGGCATTGTATTAATTGTATCATCATTTGGGTGACCCTAAGAGGGGCATGATTGTAATCGAGATTATTTATAAATATTAATACAAGAAAGTCTATTTTGTTGAATCTATGCAATCTTGTCAATTTTGTGCTTTAAATTGATGAATACGATATAGTACGTAGATGGGTGCACACTTTTTGGTTGGGTCAGTTAAATTCTAGAATGCAAAATCAATTCGACTAATTAGGAAAGACAACATAATTGGAAATATGCGCATAAGTCCTTAGGTCTTTCATTTTTAGGTTTTTACTAGGCATTGCTAGGAATAGCGGACCTCTGAGTGCAGTCCACCCTAGTCTCCAACGTGCTAGGATGTCTTTTGTATTCTATTTGCTTTCTTGAGGCTTAATTAGTCGTTATTTCATAGTTAGTATGCATTGTCTGAATATCATATGAAATTAATCATGTCTACATTATTAATGTGAAACATTTTTTTTTTCTTGCATTACATATAGAGAAGAATCATTTGAATGTTGTCTTATGCATTTCTCTTTCATGCAAATTAAAAGGAACCACACACACCACTTGGCACTTAAACGCTAGTGAGTTGGGCTTGACATCCAACCACTAGTAGGGTTCAATGATAGTGGGCATAACTTCCATCCATTGGTCCAAATCCCATGAACCTTTTGGATACTAGACCAATACCATATCCGAGAACCTTTCGTACCCTATAAAATTACATGTATTCTCTTCAGAGGGTATAACGCTAACTAGGGAAAAATGGGTGAGGATCTGGGAGGACCTATTCTCCCTTATCGTGTGTGGGCTTTATTACCACACATTATAGTTGGATTACGTGACTTGGAATTCATATCCAAGTTTTCAAGCTGTGAACGTATAGGTGAAAGCCATTAAACTAAGAATAAAATCCAACAATTTTTGCAAAACACGATAAGAGTTTCTATACTGATATAATAAATCTTGAAAACACATCAAACAGTTTAGGGCTCACTTTCAAAATTTAATACGAGATAATCATTATTGTATACCTTGTTTGCATAATAATAAAATATACATATACGCTAGGTACACAATGGTGGATACATGGGGTGTTCAGAAAAGGTATAAACCTAATGTCGATGACCAACCTCTAACCAATTCACAGCAACATGTGTCAATTCCTCAACCACATGAGCGAATCAAACGTCGTTCGTTAAGCATTAGAGGATATAACTCGACATGAGGGGAGCCTATAGAGTGTACCTTAGATAGAGGAGCTTCAATACACTCCTCTATGCATAGGATATAATAGGGAGCCTCTCAACATGAGGGTACTCCACTCGAGATCCATTACCAAGACTGCACTGAACGTGCATCCACGGGATCAGTCGAATAGTTTGTTGTGCAGGGGACCAGGTTGGTGCCCCTACATACTAAGTCCATAGGAGGATCCATACCTCCACATTTTGAGTATATAAGGACTAGATATCCATCCATTTAGGGGTAGGCATACAAGCTCGCTACCGAGCATAGGTCTAACCATACTCCCATGCGTGGTCCACCATGCAAGATCACCATTGATATATCAAATGTGGGAGCTAATGGCACACCGTCACATGAGCGATGGTGATCTAGATAGCTAGAGGATCTAGGTAGTGTTTTAGAGTAGTTAGGATACAAGCCTTTTGCTCCACCCACTCATGCCCCAAGTGAGCATAGCGTGAGTGTCATCAGGACTACTAGAGAGCATGGAGAGGCTTCTAAGCTCCCTCATGTCGCACACCCACTATTTGTGCATGGTGGTTCATAGTATAAAATACAATAGGATGCCAATGTCGTCTTCATAGATAGAGGTAAATTCACAACACATCATTCTTATGGGTACAAAACCCACAAGGTCACTCATACAGAGCATGGATACTAGAGGCCTTCCATGGCCGATCAGATCGATAGTTCACATCGACTGGTATCGAAGCAAAAATGCCAACTCCTCTAAGATCAACTAGAGGATGCTCACCTAAAGAGGCAGTGCATTGAATATGAGAATATTCAAGAATAGAGGTTCATTATATAGAGGCTATATGAGCAGTGCATGCACAAAGAGCGTATCCTTACCTAGAAGGAGTTTTTGGAGCAGGAGGATAGGCTAGCTAGGGCTAGCCTATATCCTCATGATGAGCATAGAGAGCATGTATATAGGAAGAATTTGTCACAAGCCAATATGCATCAAGAGCAAAGAGACGTTCGTACTTTTGCTAGTGCCGAACAGAGGGATCAACCATCACCGCTCGATAATCAGAGGCAGAGGCAGCATGAAGAAGAAGAGGGAGATGGATATGAGCAAGAATATCCTGAGAGATCCCAATTTGAGGAGTAGAAAGAGAAATGCCCTCCATATCATACAAGGAAGACAGTACCTCCTAAGCCACCTCCACGTCAACTTAGGGAGGAGGACTTTCTATCTTTGGAGGCCTATAAGGCCTTAGCCAAGAATATCAAATCCATTGAGAGACAAGACATGACTATTCAAAATCTGACATTAAGGAAAATTTATAATGAGCCTTTGGATCCTTTTGTGCCTACTCTGACATAACCTGAGCATTTTGGTATGCCCAGGTTGGACAAGTTTAAGGGTGATGAAGATGCACAAGAACATGTCACGAGCTTTCTGGACACTTATTTCTAGATAGTAAGCAACGATGCATTGTTGTTGCGTACTTTCATCATGAAAATTTTTGGTCCCACCCAGGAGTGGTTCAATCAGCTAAAGAAACATAGAATAACTAGTTTCAAGTAATTAGTTGATGCCTTTCTTGAACACTATTCCTTTGGTGTCAAGAAATAGGCCAATATTTTCGATCTGGCTATGCTAACTCAGTGCGATGATGAGCCAATAGAGTAATAAGAAAAGAGATGGAGAAGACTAATGGTAAAGTTGTCATTCCCTATTCTTGCCATATATTTAACCCAAATGTTTACAAAGAGTTGTGCCAAGAACATCTTGTTACTGCTGCAACTGTAGTAGTATCCTACATTCGAAGAGGCTTTGGCACAATCCAAAGTGATTAAGGACATCAAATTGCAGGAAGGCAACTTGAATCTCAAGAATAGTAGAGAGGGACAAAATAAGAGCACAAAAAAACAACAAGGCAAGCAGGCCCATGTGAATCAAGTGGTGTTGAATCTCCAGAGGGAGAACAAGGGGCAACCAAAACAGAATTATCAGGCCCAACCTCCTCTGGCATAATATGACAAGCACAACAACAATTACAAGGGAAAGAACAAAGATCAACGCCCACCTCACCAGTTCACACCATTGATGGAATTGTTGATGTCAATTTTCCATCAGCTGTGCAAGGCCAAGGTAATTACATTACCCGAAATTAAGATGATATACCCCAATCAACCCAAACCAAAGGGGTACCAAGAAGATCTATTTTGAAATTTTCATTGAATGAAAGGCCACGATATTGAGGTGTGCTAGAATTTCAAACACATGGTACAAAATATGATTGAAAAATGTGAGCTTGTAGTGTCATACAACCTGTAGGTGCCTGATAATAAGAATATGGGAATTTACAAAAACCCCTTTCCAAATCATGAGGCACCTCGCAACAACGTTGGCCAAGTAAATCGAGTGTGAGTCAAACCACCTACTCAGGAGTTCATAGGCATGGTGAAAATTATCACTAGACATGGGAGATATGAAAAATAGAATTAACCTTATGATCCCATTCAAATAAAAGCCACACTGAATCAACGGTCGACGTAGAATATCCCAGGCCCACCAAAAAGATCGGTGGTGACCATAAGGAGTAGGTTGGTCCAAAACCTGCAGACAACTCCTATGAATTTCTTGATATATGAGCTAATACAAAAGTCCCCAAGGTACAGGGAGACTCTTATGGATAATTTTAGGTCCATTGAAGTATAGTCCTAGGATGCGCAGGCATTTATTAATTTTGTGGGACACGTGCAGCAGTGTCAGGAATCGATGATCCAATTTTATGATCATGAGATAAGGATGGTTTTTACAACCATGGCTGACCCACCATTACACATAATCGCATGTGTTAATCACATGACATTTAAAAGGGTCTTCATTGATACTGGCTCATTGATCAACATAATAAAAACCAAGACGCTGAGTCATTTGAAGCTACCTAAATCACACATTGTTCCCACTACATTTACATTGAGAGCATTTAATGACACACTATGTTTGACTGTTGGCACAATTATCCTACCCATGCAGGTAGGCTTGAAGACCATCTCTGTGATGTGTCATGTGATAGAAGGGGCCATGCAGTACAACATATTACTTGGTAGGCCTTGGATTCATGAAATGCATTGCATTCCCTCAATATTGCATAAGTGTGTGAAGTATATTCACAAGGGATAGGTTCACGTAGTGGCATCGAACGAAGAACCATTTAAGTTTGTGAACCTAGAATATTTGCTTGGGGGTTTCATACTCCTATCAATGCACCTAGATGTTTGGTCCTCATCGCCGATAAAGAAACTAGGAGGCAAACTAGCAGTACATGCTCAACCAATGTCATCTGTGTCACACAAATCAGAGCACACCACTGCCACTCCCCTGAAACCATCGACATCAATCATGCATCGGGATGACAGAAAGTTGAAGGTAAAAACGGGTAAGAAAGAGAAGGAGCATGAGCTCGAGCCAATCGTCGAGGAGGTTCCCATTCCTATGGAAGTTGAGGAACCCTAATATAAATCCAAGGAGGTGCCTCAACCTGCCTCACCTGCATTTTTAGTAGGGTCATTTGCACTATGGGTGATAGTACATCTCACCAACACTAAATTAGGTGAGTACCTTGTGTAGAATGTAACCTTCGGACCGATTCTAAAGATTGCACAAGAGATGGGCCTACCATCTGCTCATCGTTATTCGATAGGATCGGTGGTTCCATTGGGAGAACCACCTAATCATAATAACTTCATCTATGCAGGGCTATATCAGCTTCCAATGTGAGAGCCCATGGATGAATATGATGATGAGCCTTTCATGATAAATGTTCATTATCTATCCAACCCTGAGTATGCCATGCGTATCTTTGAGTTGTATCATTGGTATGGATATGGCCTTGGTCTCTTTGAACAAGGGCATAGACCTCTGCTAGAACCATGTTATCAGTTAGTCACTAATAGGTTCATTTTAGGGTTATATATACGAGGGAAAGATGATTTACTCGTAGCATACCTATATCGTCTATACCTTAGTATGGCGAATGATGTGGATTTTAATCCATATCATCCAGATCTTTCTAGATTCTAGAGGAATCACCCTATGATATCTGTCGTCACCACAGAGCCACTCAAATATCATCATGAAGGGCTCCTTGAGCAAACTAAGACATAACTAAAGACCAAAGATAACCTGGGACACCAAATCCATGATGTAGTTGATGACACAAACATGTAGGGGCATAACCCCATTATTTCAAGTGATCTCAAGCTAGGATATCTATATAATGAATATGGAGTGGAGTCCACCTCTGATATGAGTGGACCAAGCTATGACGCAGATGAGGAATCCTCAAATGATGAATCTAGGGATGAAGTCAAAGGTGCCTATGTGAGGCCCTAACATGTACATCATTTATTGCCTATTGAGTTTTTACAGGTTACCAAAGAGATCCTTCCCAACTTTGATCATTCAGGGGAAGAAGTGGAGCCAGATTTCTTGGCGATGTCACACTTACGATATAATTATCTAGTTTATCCAGATAGTTATGACAATGATCAAGAAGTCAGATTCATGGGGCCGCACTTGCCAGAGTGCCCCATAGGAGTAAGGAAAAATTAAAGATTCTATTATGATAGCGATTAAGAAGATGAGCTAGAGAGGGCCTACCTTTGTTCTCCTTATTTATGTTATCGTCATCAACCCATCGACATAGATGAGGTCTATCGACAGCTATGTGTTGGTCCTCATTTTAGAGTAAGATGGTTAAACCTAGATAAAATTCATTGATTGGTTAATCCTCTTCTACCAACCTACATGGATCTTCATGAGCTAAATGATCATATTTTGCAGGCAATACAGATGGAGGATCCAGTTGTTCGTAGTTATCATAGGGAAGACCCCTTTGTTCCTGTGCTATTAGAGCCAAATCGTGGGTATGAGGACTACGTAGATTTTATAGAAGTCAGTCTGTGTAGTCTTGGAGAGCAATTCCATTTCATAAACATGGTATCCATTTATTTGACCACTCCACTCTGTAATCCAGCAAATCCATCCAAACCGTTGTATCTTAAAAAATATGGTATCGATTGGGATCGTGCTGATTCACTCGTTGAGCCTGAGGATTTCTTCCCCAATGAAAAAATGTTGCAACCTTTCCATTTTGCACCAGGTTGTGCATATGATGTTTATCATGCCGAAAATGCTTCCAACGCAAAACCAATCAACCTGGATGATGACATCCATCTAATTCCTATGCCTCACCAGCTTGAGGAGGGATTGCATATGTCAATAGAGGAAATATTTGAGGTGGATATCAGTAATGATCCCGCCAGTGTAAAGAAGGTTAAATTTGGAAATATTCTCACTCCAGATGAGCAGGCCACCCTCATCCCTCTGTTTAAAGAGAGACCAAATTTATTTGCTTGGACGTACAAGGATATGCCAGGTCTAGACCCAAAATTGGTTACGCATAACCTTTTGTTAGATCTGACAAAGAAGTTGGTAAAAAAAAAAGCTTAGAAAAATGCACCCAACAGTGGCCTTAATGGTGAAATATGAGCTACAAAAGCTGTTGGATGTGGAATTTGTGATCTCCATCGGTTATCTAGAGTGGATGTCCAATATGGTACCCATGGGAAAACCTGATGGAAGAATCCGTATTTACACAGATTTTAGAGACCTAAATAAGGCAACACCCAAAGATTCATTTTCATTTCCCAATATTGATGCTCTCGTAGATGCAACTATAGGTCATGAAATGCTCTCCTTAATGGAAGTTTGTTTGGTTACAATCAAATTTGGATTAATCCTGAAGACTAGCATAAAACTGTGTTTATAATGCCATGGTATTTTTTTTTCTACAAAGTTATGCCATTTGGCCTCAAAAACGTCGATGCCACATATCAGTGGGCCATGACATACATTTTTCATGACTATATGCACAAAATTCTAGAATATTATATCGATGACTTGTTGGCCAAGTCATTAATGTGAGAAGAGCATGCAGAGGTCTTAAGAAAAGTATTCAATCATCTGATAGAGCACAATGTCAGGCTGAATCCTAAGAAGTGCCTATTTGGCATAACTTTTGGAAAATTACTAGGATTCATCGTCTCTAAGAGAGGCATAGAAGTAGACCCAGGGAAGGTCAAGTCCATTTTAGAAATGTGTCCTCCCACAAATATTAAGGAATTGAGGAGCCTTCATGGCAAGGTAGCATCGATAAAGTGATTTATCACTCAAATATCAGATAAATGTCGACCCATGAATCGACTTCTACATAAGGGGGTCTCATTCAACTGGTACAAGGACTGTAAGGTAACCTTTGTTGAGATAACTTAATACCTAGCAACATCACCAGTGCTAGCTCCACCAAGGCCAAAGGTGCCTTTTCTACTATATATATCGGAAACTGACTTTGCACTGGGAACCATGTTATCCCAAAATAATATGCAAGGCAAAGAACAGGCCATATATTATATTAGTTGAACCTTTGTGAGCTATGAGCTCAGGTATGCATATGTGAAAAAATTATGTTTAGCAGTAGGGTTCACTACAAATAAATTGTGACACTCTATGTTAAGTCATACGACATATCTTATATCCAAACAAAATCCTTTGCAGTACATGATGAGTAAAACGTATCACAATGCGCGTACTACAAAGTGGATCATGCTATTGACATAATTCAATTTGGAATTTATAAGCCAAAATTCCATTAAGGGATGGGTCATAGGAGATCAATTAGTTGAGGCATCACTATCAAAAAGTAGGCCTCTAACAATTGACCTTCATCATGTAGCAAACCCCTTTTTATTAATGCCTGACGTAATGCATAGTTGAGAGTTGTCACGTGGGGTGATAGTATCAAGTGTTGTGGCCACAAGGTAGAAGCATGTAGGATGTTCTTATCATGTATGGTTATAAACATTAAGGAATGATTGAATGGAAGTGATACTAGATATTGTTTGTACTTATAATAAATGTAGACCATACCTCTTGCATAATCTGAAACATTGTGCAGTAAGGAATAGATGTGTAAAGCTTTTAGTCATTTATTGAAATCTATCAAGATAGCCTTAATGGCTCGATTCAAACCTTGTAAATGAGTTAGCTTGTTTCCATTTGTAGACCTTGTGCAATTCTGGCTGAATAAGTATGCTTTTAAGTAGTGTTTGGAAATAACAAAAGGATGTACTAGAAACCATCTTTCAAACCTGTTATGACAACATGTAAAAGTGAGTTGTGTTATCTCTTTGTGCATGAATTATCCTGTGTAGCTTGAAAAGAGACTATTTCATATATATGTTTGGGTGTGTGTGTGTGTGTGTGTGTGTGTGTGTGTGTGTGTGTGTTCTTTCTAAGTTATGTTGTTCAATCTTGCTATTGAATTAATCCATGTGAATAAGGACCTCAATGGACATCTCTCAAATCTGAGAATGGATTTCTAAATAGAAAGAGGTATACTTGCAATTCAAAGAGCTTGTATAGATTTTCTCTAACAATGTTGTCATTACATTGTATCCAACTATCTCACAAGAATAAATCACAAGTTCTTTATGGACATTTGATCCAACTGTAACACATACTTTGTGTTCCCTTGTGGAAATAAAACTGGAAATTGATACTTGATATGTTGCATTGTATTATTTAACCTTTTGCCATGAAAGTAAAGGTAGCCATAGAATGTGAGTTTCCTTTATGTTGTTATGGACTGAAAGAGTGAGTGTATTATTAGGATTTTATTTTGCAAATTGGGTGACAAAGGACAGTTGTTGCTATATGATGTTTGAATTCAAAATTTGATGGATTTATGTTATTCTATATATGACTAACAATTAGGAATAGTACTATGTTCTCGATTCTAGGGGATGAAAATACACAATCTATGTAAATGATTGTTAGCAGAATTTCCATGTTCTTTCCAAGGATTCCATCTTCTTTTAACTTTTTAAAATTATTAGCTACAAATTATCCTAGAATTTGATCTATATAACATAACAAGTTATCCCATGGGAAAAAATATGGAACAAACCCTAGGTGTAATTGGGCTACCATAGATTAGCCTTTCAAGGATTAAAACAAAAAGGGGTAAAGATAACATAGTAAACTCCATAGTTAAATGGTTGATATTAAACTAACAAGAACCAAAATAATTGAATAAAAATTTGTTAAATGGGTGCTTACCAAATATTACCCTTGAATAGATATTGTGATGAGTACCATTATCAAATATGAGTACCAGGTACCAGGTATGGGGAAGACAAGTCTTCAGGTGACTATGTTTTTGTTTCCCCAAAAAAGGAGGCAACAATGTGGAAAGATATTTCCTTGATAACATTAAACATTACAGTCCAAGGCATTGTGAAGCAAATGGTAAATGATGTGATTGTATGTATGTGACCCAAGACCAAATTCTTTACAATCATGATGTAATGCATGGGCCTATTTCACTCACTTCCTCTAGCGCTATACTCACTAAAAGGGGCAACAAGGTGGAAATAAAATTCCTTAATAACATTAAACATTACAGTCTATGGCATTATGGAGAAAATGGTAAATGATGTGATTGTATGTGTGCAATCCAAGATCAAATCCTTTGCAATCATCATATAATACAGGCCTAGGGACCTAGTTCCATCCCATATATGGCATATATATCCAAAGTAAGTGTGTTTGCTAAATTAAGACCTAAAAGTAGGTGTGCTTGCTAAATTAAGACCTAAAATATTAAGGAGGTAAGGCAAAATATCCCTGGTTAGACCAAAGGAATTTAAATGAGACCAAAATACATAGCTTAGAATTTCTATAACTTGAAACAATATAAAAGGTAAAGTGAAATATCCATCATTGCAATGAAGGAATATCATAGCCCCAATAGGCTTGTTGGCTAGACTGAGATCTTCAAATTCACCAATAGAGACATCCAATTTGGAACACAAAATTACACAAAGTGAAATATCCCTTATTCCAACCAAGGGGTATCATACACCAGGTAGACGTCTTGACCAGAGTAGGACCTACAAAATCACCTTATTACCTATTACTTGAAATAAGGATTCCAATCTCACTACCATGAGTTTGGCTCCAAAGGAAAAATAAGTACACCTATCATTTCATAAAATAGTTGGTCTCGAATTTCTAACTTCATGTCTATCTCAATGGTTATATCTCTTAGACTTATGTCTAATGTAGGGTTATGCATAAGGGATCGGCCCCAAAATATATTTATAAAAATTTGGTGAATCAATTTCAAAATCTAGGCAAATAGTGTCCAAACACATGTAGAAGGTTCACTATTATTAGGGGTAATGTTGGAAATTTAAACTTAAAATGGTAAAATTATTATAAAATTGAGGTGAATCAACCCAAAAAAACATTGCACCCAAAATTTTTTGGCTAATGAATCTTGGTTAAGGGTCCCAAATATTAGCCAATTTCAAATTTCAAAATTCCTAATTTTAGCCAATTTGGCAATAAATAGTTGATATGCATAACCTTGGTCTAATGCATAAGCACCCCACTACAAGCAAACTTCCAACTAAAGACCCACTCTTAATATGTTATCTCTAAGGCTGACCAGCAACAAGAATAAGCATAAAGAACAACATTGCCCACCTGATTTTTTATTTGAATTTAAAAGGAATTACACAAAAAATCTCTAGATTATAACATTGAAGAGTCACCCAACATTTTAAAAAAATTGGCACCCAATACGGGAAATCTAAAGAACTTAATGCAAACAAAGTTGGTGTGAATTTTCCATAAGCAAGAAAGCCCAAAAGAAAATTGGGTACAAAGAGGGACTTACAACATTTAAGGCTTGAGATGGGTTTCCTATATAAATGATTGTTAGTAGAATTTCCATGTTCTTTCTAGGGATTCCATCTTCTTTTAAACTTTTTTAAATTATTAGCTACAAATTATCCCAGAATTTGATCTATATAACAGAACAAGTTATCCCATGGGTAGAAAATATGGAACAAACCCTAGGTGTAATTGGGCTACCATAGATTAGCCTTTCAAGGATTAAAATAAAAGGGGTAAAGATAACATAGTAAACTCTAGGCAGTTAAATGGTTGATATTAAACTAACAAGAACCAAAATAATTGAATAAAAATATGTTAAATGGGTGCTTACCAAATATCACCCCTGAATAGATATTATGATGGATTAACCATGTGGCCCTACCTTCTGTGGACTGCCCTAATTGGCCACTCAGGATCTGCCTCTTTTTTTCCCTCCCTCACATGAGAACCCCTTGTGCCCATCTATTATCCCCCCTCTCTTTTTCCCATGTGGGCACTTTCGACTAGCCTATGAGATTGGAAAGGGTCAGCTGGTAAATTGTGAATAGTGGCATGCTTCTAAAAGCCTCTCTTTTTCATAGGTCTCAATAAATCAAAAATAGCAGCTTGATCTCTTGATCAAAAGGCTTACTCGCTTCTAAAAGCCTCTCTTTTTCCCTCCCTCGCACGAGAATCCACATATATTTTTAGGGTTATTTTTTAAGGGTGGTTTTAAACCACCCTCTAAAGATCTATGAGGGCGGTTTAAAACCATAATTAAAAAAATTGGTGTAGTTTTTTAAGGTAATTTTAAACCACCCTCTTAGGTCTATTAGGGTGGTTAAAATCCATCATAAAAATATTTTGGTATAGTGTTTTAAGTATGGTTCTGACGTAATCGTGGAGCGCTCGCCCAGCTAGTGTACTAATCTATACCATCATAAAACATAAATATCCACACAAAAATACATAAATCGAACAAATAAAGCCAACTAATGCAAATTTTTCTTGTATTGATGTTTCAAAGGATCTCGGGTTACAAAAATGCCCTCTCAAGGTCACTCCAAAGACGATACGGATATTTACAATTGCCAATGCCCTCAATAGGGTAGGCATGCTTGTTTATTTCTCTGGTGATTACTCACAAACTACCTTGGGGTAGAGCTAACCCCCTTCTCCATGATGTGGAAGGATTATGATATAGGATCCTTTCTGCACCTATCTCCCTATGAACAAGAAACAACAACGCATGATTATAGAGATTGATAGCCTCTCGTGATGAGGGCCTTTAAAGAATCATACATGTAAATACCATTAAACTAATGAAACAAATAAGCATAAAGAAAGGTTTTAAGCTATTCTAATCGTATCAAGAAATATGCTACAACATATAAGACATGAATAAGTACATGATGCATTGAACAAATATAGAATTAGAAGCAATAAAGCATCAAAAATATCCAATATACTCCTACCCACTACAATGCATAAAATACCTAATTCCTACGGTTAGATATTCTCTAAAAATACAATTAAGCCTATGAAAAGACTAATATGACTAATCTATGCGGTAAAAATCAAGCTGAGTAAGGTGATCTCTAACCTATTACAAACCACAGCTATGAGGGACAGTCTACACTATAAACCATGGTTGACAACCACAGTTTGACCTCTGATGTGTTTGCCCTCAAAATTAGGGGCAGTTGGCTTGACCTCCTTGTCCGAATTGACATTCAAGGGTTGCCTTTGTCATCTTATAACATATTTGGTGGTCAAATAACCGTGAAGGACCTTCGTTCACCCAAATTTGCATTTCTTGATCCTCATAGGCACCTAGGGAATCCATGGCTAATTATTCTTTGAATGGATAGCAAAGGGGCTCTCAAATGCACAAGATCGTTATGCAATTTGATAGGGCTTCACTGCTATCTTGATCAATTAGCTTGCTCAATAATTTAACAATGCTTCGCTATGCAAATTATCTCTCTCTTATTCTATCCTCCCTATTGAAAAAGAGGGGTGTTTATAGAATGCCCCTAGGGTTAGGGGTGGCTTCATGGAGAAGCCAAGACCAAGAAGGTTGGTTAGGACAGTTGGGATGGAAGCCTTTGGAATCTTCCATCCTCCAACTACCTCCTTCTAGATCTCTTGGTCGTTCCAACTGATTTGGATTGGATGGAAGGCCTAACTGAACTCCAATTCAGACCGTAGGTCATAGCTGTGGTCCAGACTATAGACCATAGGTGTCAACCATGGTTCAGATTGAAGACCATAGGTCTGGGCTACAGTTCATATTGCTTAGTCCAGAATGCCTAAATTGAGTGGTTAGAACCATTGCTCTATCTTGGAGTCTATCCAAGATCCTTCATATGGTTTTGTAGCATGTCCATATGAGTAGTCACCCTTAGCATGATGTGTTTTAGGTGTCTATAGATGCCCCTTTTGAGATGCGTTGTGAGATCAAACAATGCTGAGCAAAATAGACCTAAAATGATGTCGTAGGTTCTATGATGATCATTAGTCTGATCAACATTAGATGCCCCAGGTCCAACAAAAGGACGTGCATCCTAGAATCATTGCTTCCAATATGGTAAGGCTTACAGTGGAAGTTCTGCACTCATCATCATACATTCGGGTAGCTTTGGTGCTACAATAGGAGTTAGGCCTATATAACCGAAGGATGAGAGCTTCAAAAAAAAATTCATATTTTCTATTTTCCCCAAGCAGAGGGGGAAGCTTATGATAGCTGTTAGCAATGATTTGCAAGGACAAATGCAATTTTGAAAAGATCAAGGGATCTACAATATTCGAGACCTTTTGTTGATTTTGATTATGACATAAAATTATGACTACCCCCTCAAGTGATGAGTCGATGAGGGTAATGACAATGTCTGAAGCGATGAAATCGCTTGACCATAATGAATGATCCTGAACAAATTTTAGATTTGAGATGTTTAAATACCTTTGCGAGGCCTAGTTCAGCTTATTATTGCAATGCCTAGTAGTATTTGTACATCTCTCTCTCTTGGAGCAGTCAGGCTATGATAGTCGTCTTAGAGATTCAAGATAATACAAATTCAAGAAGACTTATGTTGAATCATATTGTCGATGATTTGCTGAAAGATGTCATAAAAGAAATGATAATTTTACCCCAAATGTCCTTATTATGATCTACTCATCTTGCCGGATTGCATGGATCGCAAGTCGCTACAACCACAAAGTTTATAGGATAAATCACTGAATACGAGGCGCATTTGGTATTTCATTGTTTGATTTTTTTTTTTTATTTTGCATTTATTGGATTGATCTTGGTGCTTTTAATGTCACCAAATTTGCAATTTTGATCATTTATTTTTATTTTTATCCACTGGGAGTCATTAATTTACCTTTTCAGACCTTCCCACGGTGGGTTTTTAGTGCATTTATTGCTATTTGTGAACTGCAGGTACGGTCTGTGGTTTGCACTGCGGGCACAAAACCCTAGTTTTGGAACCATGGGTTTTAGCTGTGATCCGTAGAGACTAGGAGGACCTATAAATTGAAATACCATTTACAAATTTTCATTATTTTCTTGCAACCTTGAGCAATTTGAGATATCTGAGAGAGAGAAGACATTCCCTGCTATGAAACACTATCAAACTCAACTACCTTTACACTCGTTCTTCCCTGAAGGTGGATCCTGATCAGCCATCGACTAGCCGAGGGCAGGTTGCGGGTAAGGTAACTTGAAACCGAGACCTCGCACTCCATATGAGTAAAATAAACCACACTTAATAAATACGATAATTGAACCTCACTAAACTGTCGGTAATGAACCCCACTAGTTTACCCAGGTGTTTTAGGTGAGTTGGAGAGGAGAGGGCAATCCTCCAAGGGAGGTCCCAGGTTCAAATCGCCACCCTATCAAAAAGTTGAATTAGGTATCCAAAATCCAATTGATAATGTTGGTGTGGGTAGGTTCAGGTGCGACCCCTAGGTTACTTTGACGGTGTAGAACCCCTTGTTCATGGTCTCTTAGACCAAGGTGGCCCCATAAGGGGTTTTTCACTTAAAAAAAAATGAACCCCACTAGTTTAGGTTAGACTAGGATTTAATTTTTATGCATTAGTGGTCTAGGAGGGTACTCTAAATAGGTGCCACTCCTAAACTATAGCTGGTATCTACGAATCCTATGTGGAAAATGGGAACCATAGGTTTTAGCTACGACCCACAATTTTACAAATTGGGGACTGCAAGTTGCAGCTGCGGTTCCCAATTTGCAAATTGGGGATCGCAATTTGCAGCTGCGGTGCCCAATTTGCAAATTGGGGATCGCAAGTTACAATTGCAGGTTGTAATTGCTTGCTTTTTTTTGTTATTTTTTGTATCTTTTCTTAGCTATATTTAGCTTACATTATGTTTTTTGTTTTTGCTTCTTTTTTTGTTTGAAAGTTAACTTCTAGAGCGTGGGAGCCTGACTTGATGAAGACTCTCTGTGAGGCCTTGTTAGATGACGACTGAGTGTGGTTCTGAGCCATAGGGTTTGGTTATGTCATGGATCTACCCACCATTAGGGTAGATTAGGCCTATATTACTGCATTGGCCCGACACTGGAATGTGTAGACCAACACATTTCACCTGCCTCCTAGTGATATGACCATCACACTAGAGGACGTCTACAGGATCTTTAGTATCCCTATCGATGGTGAGGCTATCATTTCTTATACCTACATGGCAAAGGATGTTATTTTTTCTACCATATTCGATGATCAGAGCACCGATGCACAAGATGATGTAGACCATGGAGGGATGCACATCAGGGACTAGTATCGATATGACATCTTCTCTGCTCGAGAGGCCATTTTCATGCACCTCATCATTCAAATTGTCTTTCCAGAGTCCTCAGGTGTGAGGATTCCTTGGAACATGCTAGACTCTACTTGGAGGGTGCTTTAGAGCTTGACGGAGGAGCCACTACTGCTAGCCTTACTATGTTAGCTCTACCAAGATTTGTACCAGATTATAGAGCAGAGCCATAAGGGTATCAACTGTAACCTTTCACTATAGATTTGGGGGTGGTAGCATATCCAGATTGAGCATCTTTCTAACTTACCTCTATGCATCATTGCCCTAGATGACGATTATCAGTGCTACACTACATGTTTACCTCATGCTAAGGAGGGTGTCTACAATAAATCTCATGCTAGGAACACGCAACACTACATCATCAGTTTTGTGGCACTTGGGTCAGGGGACATCATCTGGTACCCCTACATGGATTGTCCTATATGGCCAGAGGTGGAAGAGTGGCTGCGATGAGCCCACTGAGATAGATGGCTCATCTAGCATAAGCTAGAGTTGAGAGAGTATTAATTTTTCTCTCGTGTCCTACGATAGTTTAGCATGGTGCAGGACCTTCCAGATATGCCTCTGAGATATAGACGCCTGGCTCTAGAGAGGGATCTCCCACTGATAGTTCCTCTGCCTCTAGGAGATGCACCTAATGACTTCCAAGAGGTGGGAGTTGAGGCTTCTGGGACCACGTCTGACTACAATGGGTGGTGGTCTCTATTTAGATGGCAAGGTACCAGGCCTTTAGGTCGAGAGCCAGCAGAGGTAGAGGTAGAGGCAGATCCTAATGGGCGTAGGGTGCACCAACGTACTAAGGGCAGTTGGGGTGTAGAGGCCAGTGCTGGGGACCTACCAGAGATCAAACTTGAGGAGGATGCTCCAGAGGACAGTGAGGTCCCTCCTGACAGAGGAGAGGGACAGTTGCTAGCACAAGTTGCTAACTTGTAGAGTCATATTGGGTGATTTCACATGTAGTAGTGGGAGAGAGATACCACCATCGCCACTCTAGAGGTGAAGGTGACTGATAGGGAGTGGTGCCTGACTAAGATGTAGGGCCAAATATAGGAGCTCATGACTCGAGCTACTAACGCAAAGGCCCGGGTGTAGAGACTACAGACTGCCCTAGAGTTGGCACAAGCGTAGCAGACTATAGTAGAGGTAGAGCAGGATCTCGCGTGAGCAGCGAGGGGAGCTATCATGAGGCATCCTCAAGCTATTAGGGGGTCTCCTATGATACCAATAGTAGGTACACCAGCTATATAGGATCCGACTATTGAGGTGATGCAACTGCATGGTATGGTCATGAGGACCAATGAGATGCACGTACCCCGGCTTGCCGACATTAATTAGT